>JAPEVW010000082.1:0-587500 GCA_027921565.1 Artemia sinica | reverse complement strand
GCTCAATGGTAACCGAAAAACTCTAGAAAACGGGTTTTGCCTTCCCACTGATTTTTCTTTATGTTTGTTTATTATCCTTTTACCATCATGTAGCTTGGCTTCTATAATGTTTTTGTCATGTCAGCACACTTGCAGCTCATATAATTTTCACTGGTCCTATATTGCATTTTGGGCAAATATTATGAATCATATATGTTATCCCACACTGTTATTTATTTTTTTTATGTTTTATTTGTGATCCTATCAACTTTATTATTTTTCTCATGTCAGCACACATGCAACTTGCATAATTTTGACTGGTCCCATATTATATTTTTGGTCAATATTTTGAATAATATATCATCTATCATTGATATTTCTTTATCTTATTTTTTATATGCTATCACCCTTGTGTACCCTGAATTCTATCATATTTTTGTAATGTCAGTATATATGCAGCTCTTATAATTTCTTACTACCCATAGTATACTTTGGGATAATATTGGAATAATATGTGTCATTTCCATTGATATTCATTTATATTTGTCTGTGATCCTATCACCTTCAGGTAGGCTGACTACTATTGATATATTTTTTTTCATGTCAGCATACTTACAGCTTACATAATTTTCTGGTCCCACATTATAAATTGGGCCAATACTTTGATTCTACTTTCATTCTACTGATCTCTTACTATCTACTTGATCTCTTTATGCTTTTTGTGATCCTCTCACCTTCATGTAGCCTAACTTCTATTATTTTTTTGTCAGTCCAGTACACTTGCAGCTCATGTAATAGCAACTGGTGTCACATTATACTTTGGTCCAATACTTTGGATAATTTGTGCCATCCCACTTATATTTCTATGTGTATATTTATTATGTGTGATAATTATGGGTGATTTCTCTTTTTTTTTCAATTCTCCTATTCTTAATATCGGTTATATTTGATCAACAATTAGTGCTGGTAAAAAAGAGACTCACACGCTTGACCCTCTCCTTGAATCTATATGGTTAATTCTAGCTGTAATTATCACACTACCATTGATTATTGTGATAAAAATATACCCTCACTGTCTTTAAATAGTAGCTTTAATGTATTTTGTTTGAATGTGCGTGGGATAAGAGATAAGTGGGATAGTCTGAAATCGTATTTGTGGTCTGATAATTCTTGCCCTTTTGATGTAATAGGTTTAACAGAAACATGGTTATCTGATGGTGAAAATTTTTACAGCCTATGATTTGCATGGTTATGTTGCTGTCCATATCCCAGAATGGTAACAAAGGTGCTCAGGGGGTATTTCTTTATTTATAAAAATCTGAAATTGAGTTTAGAAGAAGGTCTGACCTTGAATCCTTGTTTACATCAGTAGTGTCAAATAGTAGGACAGTTTATTCTCTTGTTATTGATCTGAAAAGCTAGTTTGCATGTGACACTGCTTGTTTTGTTTATAAGCCCCTCCTTTTCCAACACATTTGTTCTGTGATTTGCTTGATCAACTTTCTTGTGTGGGGTCTTTCTCTAAAAAAACCTATTTGTGTTTTGGGAGATTTTAATTGTAATATGTTAAATATTGGATCAAGTGATGAATGTGACCATCTCTTTGATGTGCTTTCTACTGCTGGTCTACTTCCTTCAATTTTTTTCCTTCTCGTGTTGACCCTACTCAGAAATTCTGCCACTTTAATAGGACAATATTTTCATTCTCATTATTCTAATTTGAAGTTACTTCTGGTCTTGTTTTCACTGATCTTTCTGATCACTTCCCTATTTATGTTTCACTTTTTGTGCCTCAAAACTGAGATTGCTGTGGATGAGCAGGGTGAGTCTTCTTTTAGAACTTCCACAGATAAAGAAATTTCTAATTTAATACATAGTCTTCAGAGTAATTATTGGTCTAGTGCTCTTGAAGCTAAATGATGTCTTATTTCAGAGTTCAGAGAAAACACATCTAAAATCTAAAATCGGATAACTTATGAACATTCATTAAAGCAGTGAATTTCGTAACAACAATTGGTTGGGATTATAGTGACGTATAATCCTGTCCTATGTTTATCAATTAATTTGTTGGTGATACACTTTTGGCGAGAAGTGGATATTTTTCTTGAAAGCGTTTGGTGAATTTGAGATTGGATAATTACTGATTGGATATTTACTTTTCGTGAACTGGGATGTCAGAAATCGGTGGTAAAGCTTAGCAGGCTCCAGGGATCACTGAGCCAGCTTTCCATAGAGTTGATAGCCACTGCTGCCGTGGGCCTCCCCACGTAAAGGATAAGTCTATTTCCTGCCTTTTTTCTTCTTTTTCCTGCCTTTTTGTCTTCGAAGCCGTGATGCCCTTGTTTCAGGATTATGACCTTGCCCTGGCAAGCTTTGCGAGATATCCTTTATGGCCAGTCAGAATTCTCCGTTCTGTCGCAGATAAATCTGGTCGATTTAAGTACAAAGTATTTTTGTTACGGATCGCATGAAGTTGAAATGGTTTTGGAACAAAATTTTAAAAATTTCGAATCAAACAAAGCTGAAGCTATGAAAAAAAGTTGGAAAGGGAGTTAAAGGCGCTTTTGAGGAAACTCGCTCTCAGCCCGCTTGTTTATAAAAATTTGGCTACAAGTTCAGATACTATGGGACTTATTGAGCGAACTCTTAAAGATGTAGCAGTAACAAAAGAAAATATGGAAAAACAGGCTATAGCGCAAAAAGTTAATGAAACACTTAAAATTCACCCTCGACCACACCATCCGCTGCTGAAATTGAAAAGATAATTGGCGTAGTTCACGATGCGATAATACTGGAATATACTCCGAGATTTGACAGGATTGAAAAAGACCTGAAAATATGTCAAAAATCAAAAAACTGGAATTACTTGAAAATCGAGTTGCTAGAGTTGATGCCAAGATCGATGATGCTGACCAAGAGTTGAGGACTGGATACACTACTGTTCAACGGTGTCAATGTAACCCCCGGTGTTGAAGTAAAAGATGCAACAATGAATATTATACGCAATAAGATGGCGTTCTCAGGTCTTGCTGATAGTGATGTTATATCTGTGCATAGGTTTCGGTTGAACTCTGTTGATAGCCGCTCTGATAAAATTGCTCCTGTTTTAGTTAAGTTTAAAGACCGCCACGCGGCTGTGAAAGTTTTTGCTTGCAAAAAAAACCTTTGTGAACACGAAGATTTTTGGTGGCTGAGAACTTAATAAAGAAAAAAGAGAATGTTGAATGCTGCAAGGGAAAAATACGGCAATAAGTTCGTGTGGTCAAACCAAGGTCGGATCTACGTCCATCCGGAGAATGCAACTTCTGCTCGTAGACTTTGGTCTCTGAATGACATATTCGATCGTGATTGAGTGTCCTGTTTTTTTTGTTTGTATTTAAATTTTGAGTCTTTCTATGTGTTTATCTATTCTTATTATTATTCAATTATTCCTATTTCCTTTCTTTCCAGTTTATGTATGGGTTTTATCCCTAATGAAGAAAACAAGATCGTGGCTTTTTATTTTACTTTCTTATTATGGTTAGTTTACTCCCCAATACCTCGGTTAGAGTTGCTTGAAAAAAAATTCGCTCTTAGTTGATGATGTTTTATCACATCAGATAGGTCTCATTTTCAATATCGAGTTGATGAATGCCCCAAGCCACTCCGTCCTAGCTGCTACGTTCGTTTTGAAGAGTTTGGTCAAATAAAAAAGAGTTGTATAGTTTTGTGTGTTGCTCAATGGAATTGCCACATAACGTCGACTTTTGAAGAAATGTTCAGTTTTTAAGTAATATGATAGTGTGATTGATGTTTTGGGAATTTGTGAATCATTCTTGAGTTTGTATAGACTTCTCTCTTCCTACGCTTTTCCAGGTTACCAACTGATATCGAAATCATGGCATTCAATGAGGCGCGGGGGAATTGCATTTTTGGTGAGAGAGGGATTGAATTTTGAGGAAAGGAGGACCTTTATTTATGGAATGAAGGTAAGATTCAAATTTTTTCTATTGAGATTGAAATAAATAATGGTAAAAAGTTATGTTTTGCCTGGTTTATAGACTCCCTGGTGCTCATCCGGAGGAATTTTTTCAGGAGTTTGATATGTTTTTAAGCAGGGCCCAGTCTAAACGATCAGAGTGTGTTATTCTGGGTGATTTAATTTTGATTTATTGAATTTAAATAGTGATAATTTAGAATTTTTAAATCTTGCATTATCTCCTGATTTGTACCCTAGTGAATCTGATTCCTTCCCGTATCACTGCTCAGTCGGCAACATTAATTGATTAGCATATTTGTTTCTTCAAATCTATTGAGGCAAGCATTCTGTGATGTTCTCCTTCAACCTGCTTCTGACCACCTCCGATTGTTTGTATTCAAGTTGTAAAATGGGTTTAGGAGGGACATTAAGAAACTAACTTGCTCTGAAATGGGTCTTTGAAAAGTATTTCTTGGTGTTGAGGTAAACCAAAAAGCTGTAAAGTATAGTTGTGGGTGAAAAAGATAAGTACTTCAAGTTGAAAAATGGGTTTAGGAGGGGACATTAAGAAAGTACTTTGCTCTGAAATGGTCTTTGAAAAGTATTTCTGGTGTTGAGAGTATCCAAAAAGCTGTAAAGTATAGTTGTGGTGTGAAAAAGGAGATAAGTACTTCAACTTGTAAAATAGGTTTAGAAGGGACATTAAGAAAATAAAATTCTTGCTCTGAATATGGTCTTTGAAAAGTATTCTTGGTGTTGAGGTATCCAAAAAGCTGTAAAGTATAGTTGTGACTGAAAAAGATAAGTACTTCATGTTGGAAAATGGGTTTAGGAGGGACATTAAGAAAGTAACTTGCTCTGAAATGGTCTTTGAAAAGTATTTCTTGGTGTTGAGGTATCCAAAAAGCTGTAAAGTATAGTTGTTGGTGAAAAGATAAGTACTTCAAGTTGGAAAATGGGTTTAGGAGGGACATTAAGAAAGTAACTTGCTCTGAAATGGTCTTTGAAAAGTATTTCTTGGTGTTGAGGTAACCAAAAAAGCTGTAAAGTATAGTTGGGGTGAAAAAGATAAGTACTTCAAGTTGGAAAATGGTTTAGGAGGGGGACATTAAGAAAGTAACTTGCTCTGAAATGTTCACTATCATATAGCTCTTTTACAGTAAAATACACCAAAATATTTACAAAAAAAAAACTACAAAAACATCGGAGGAAAGTGCTACCACTTCTCAACTTTATCTTTTCATATTTCCCCTTTAAATTATGCTTCCGTTACTAATTAACTCCAACAAAAAAAAGCAGTGTCAAAAACTAACAACGCTGGTTTGCCCATTTATACTCACACACAAACACACGCCCACAACGTATTCCCTCAGGCATAACCTACGTTTTTCCAATAAATTCTTCAAGTAAAAACTCCATCTACTCAATACCCACTCGCTCTCTCCACCTTTCACTCTCACTTAAATGCACTATCATTCTCCTACACTCGAAAAGAAACCTTCTTAATTCAATGTTTTTCTCATCTTCGTGCTTTTCCATACATGTTCACATAATTTTATCACAATCAACACCACAGCTCGCTCATTCACCTCATTTCTGGAAATTCCCAGATTCAATTTGATCAACTTAATCTTATCTTCCTCAGTGTTCAAAACCACTCCACACTTAAGACACAAATTTATCTACAATTCCATCATTATATTTACAATCGAAAATTCGTACTTTAGGCCATTTATCACTGTTTCGTCACATAGCTTGCACTTTGGATCTTCGTCTCGAGTAAAAGGACTCACTCGATGTTGGTGCGGCCGTACCTCATGAATAAACATAAACATAAATTCCTCCATAAACTGACTATAGATGGTATACTATGCATTTTCTCAACACAAAGGGTTTCCTTTCTTTTCACCTAGAAATACACCTTTTCTTTCGTTTTCTCTAAATAGCCATCCATTTTTTTCTTTTCCTTTTGACATTTTCACGTGTTCGCTCAGCACGCCTAGGTTTTTTGTCTCTTTAATGCACTATATAACTTCATGAATTTTGTCTGTCACATCGCTGATCATTTTCTGTTTTTGCTAGTTCATCCTCCTTAGTATTTACTTCCGCTAAGGCCTATCCTTTTATTATTTTATCGTCGATCCATTCACTACATATCACTTCACAGACGTTTCTAATTCTCAGAGACTGGCACAACCTTTTGGAAATCTATGACACCAAAACCTCCTTCTTCTTGGAGCACATACAACATTTTCATATTTAGCTTTTCCAGTTTTCCGCTCAAAAAAAAAAAAAACACCAGATGCTCCTTTCCACCTTTTTTGCATACTTTTCTTCGAGACTAAAAGTCGGTGCCAGATAAAATAGCATTGGGAGAGCATACGTGTTTGCATACACTACTGGCTCAAACTTGACACAAAATGTGTTCATTGACTGGCTACCAGCAACCCCTCAATCTTTTGCACACGCTTTTCCCACAAGTTTCCCTACCATTCTTAAAAAAAGTGCACCTAATACTTTCACCGACTGAGCCTCCTAAAACCAGACACTATCATCTAATCGTGCTCACTCATTTATGTTTAGTAACTGGCTTTTTTCTGTATATTTTTTACAAGGAAATGCTCCTCATACCACTTGAGACCTCTCATCACTTCCATCAAATCAGCCACCACTCCTAGGTAGAAAGGACCCATCATCTACAAAAGCCAGTGATTTTAAGGAAATGTTAGTTGTAATCGCAATCCCGGTATCTGCCGTTCGACGTACTTAAAAAGCGGATCGATATAAAGTTTGAATTAATAAGTTGCATTCGGATCACTTTTCGCACTGCCTTTTCAAGCTTCAGCCTTCCACTCCCCTAGTTTAACCATTTATATTCACAATCGCCATCGAGTTCTTTTACAAAATTTTCATACCACTTCACAAACCGTTGATCAAACCCAAAGTTGTCCTTCATCGGTGTCCACAGTATCAATCTTATAACCGAACTATACGTTTTGGTAACATCCATACACAGTAGACAAGCTAGTACGAGAAACACCTTATTCTTTTCCAGTTCGTCGCCTCTGCGTACCAACAAGTCATGCAACACGTTGAGAATATGCTGAGCCTTCTTTCTTGAATGCCACAAAACTGATATCGTCCCAGGATTCCAGGCATCAATCAATTCTCTTAATAATAATTTAGTTAATAATTTATATTTAGTTAATAATTAATAGTTAATAATAATAGTTAATAATTTAGACTATATTCTGTAGGCATTATTTGAAACCAATATGGGCTGATATAGTTTTCTTCGATATAACTGATATGTTTTTCTTCTTGTTTAAACAGTTTCACGTTTTTCTCACAATTTTGAATGCGTTTCTGAGAACAAAGAATACTACTAATTAACTTATTAATTAACTTACCTTACTAACCAACTGGTAGTAACCAACTTAAGTAAGTTGGTTAAGTAACCAACTTACTTAAAAAATGACTATCGTATCGACATTTTGATGACGAATTCAGACGATTCGAACTGGATTTATTAGGAGTTTCAGAAACTCATATCCCAGGGGTAGGAAGCATGAAATTAGGTGATGTAGAATTTGTTTACTCAGGCAAGAAGGATGGGTTACATAGACAGGGAGTAGGGCTCATGATGAATAAGGAAGCTGCTAAGTCTTGTTTAGGCTGGGAAGGTATTAATAATAGAATACTAATTGCTCATTTTATGACTAGAAAGTTCAGGGTATCATAGTAGTATACGCCCCTGTAAGAACCGACTGATGGAGATACTAGTGACTCAGATGAATTTTACTTACAGTTACAGGAGCAAATAGACAAGGTCCCAGGTAGAAATATGATGTTATTACTGGGAGATTTTAACGCCCAGGTTGGTAGAAATAAGGATAGATGGTATCCCAGCTTAGGTAAATTTGGTGTAGGAAAAGAAAACAGTAATGGATACAGACTTTTGCAATTTTGTAGGTATAACAATCTAGTTATAACCAATACGGTGTTTGGTCATAAAATGGCTCATAAGCTAACATGGTATTCACGTGATGGTAAGACAGCAAACCTTATTGATTTTGTTATAGTAAACCGAAGACTGGCAGGATCAATACACAAGATACTAGGGTATATAGGAGTGCTGTTATTGATGTTAAAAGTAAAGATCACCATCTAGTAGTGTCAAGGGGTAATTTAAAGCTGAAATATCGGAAGGGTAATTACCTCCCGGGAAGTTATGATGTTAGTAGACTCCAGGATGAGAATTTGAGAGAAACTTTCCAGGAACAGTTGAATACTAAACTTGAGAGTTTAAAATTTGATAATGTGGAAGATGGTTGGAATAATTTTTGAAAAATAATTTGTGAAGTTGCTGAAGGTGTATTAGGGAAGAAAGCTAGAACTGCAGCTAAGAATATTAGTGAAAAAGCTTTATGTTTAATAGAAAGGAGAAAGGACTTGTACAGGAATTATCTGAGTGATAGATCGCATGAAAACAAAAGAAATGTAAAGAAAGTGGAGAATGCATTGAAATATGAACTAATGAGGTGTGAAGTGGAGGCCATGGATAAAATTGCCGAGGATTAGAAGATGCAGCTAGACGGCATAATAGTAAAATATTGTACTGGCACGTTAACAAATTGAGAGGTAGTAGTCAATCCGGACTTGTCCCAGTTAAAGATAGGAATGGGGTGGCAATTAGCGACAAGGAAAAAGCTAAAGCGAGATGAGCCGAACATTTTTGAGAATTTGCTTAACCGAGATAGAGTTGCAGGAAAAATATAGAGGAAAATGAAAAAGTTTGTGATACCTTGGATGTGAAGGAAGATTTGTTTTGTGAGGATAGACTGAGAGATGCAGTAGACAAAGTTTTAAGAGAGGAGCAGTGCGGTTTTAGAAAAGGTAGAGGATGTGTGACCAAATTTTCACTCTTAGGTTAATAATTGAGAAGTGCCTAAGTTTTCAAACACCTTTGGTCCTCAGTTTTATAGATTATGAGCAAGCGTTCGATTCTGTTAATAGAGGAGCTTTAGTAAAGGTTTTATCCTTGTATGGTATACCAGACAAATACATTAAAGTGATTAGTGCTATGTACGAGAATAACACTGCTGCGGTTAAGGAGTTAAGCTAAATCAGGTTATTAGCTAATAAGTTATTAAATCAGGAGTTAAAACAGGGTTGTGTTCTATCCCCCTTTATATGGATTATTTTGTTCGACTTTGTTTTAAGGAGCACAGGAAAGGCAATGGGAGACCACGGAATCAAATGGGGAGGAAAAAGTCTCCTGGACTTGGATTATGCTGATGATTTAAGCATCCTAGATGAAAGTGTGAGCAAAATGAATGAAGTTTTAGGGGTTTTGCGAGTTCAGGGTGCTAGTATTGGTTTGAAAATTAATGTTAGGAAGACTAAGTCACTAAGGCTAGGAATAAGTGAAGATGAAAAGGTGACGTTTGGGTAATGAAAAGATTGATCAGGTGGGCAGCTTCACTTACCTTGGTAGTATCATTAGTAAAGATGGTGGGAGCAGTGAAGATGTTAAAAAATAGAATAGCCAAGGCTCAGGGTGTTTTTTCACAGTTAAAAAAGTCTGGAAGAATAGGAAGATAAGTCTGCAAACCAAGATTAGAATCTTAGAAGCCACAGTGATGACAGTGGTCAAATATGGCTCTGAAGTATGGACGCTCCAAAAAGCGGATGAAGATTTGCTAGATGTTTTCCAGAGATATTGCTTAGGGGTTGTTCTGGGTACCCGGCTGACTGACCGTATTTCAAACAATAGGCTATACGAAAAATGTGGTTCAATGCCGCTTTCTAGATCTATAATGAAAGAAAGGTTGAGGTGGTTAGGGCAGGTTGTGCGGATGAAGGATGACAGATTGCCGAAGATTGTTCTTTTCGGCCAACCATCTAGGGCTAAACGGAAAGCAGGTCGTCCCCGTCTGGGGTGGAGGACGTCATAAAGAAAGATTTAAAGGAAATGGGAACTTCGTGGGCGGGTGTAAAAAAGGGAGGCTTTGAATAGATTGGGGTGGAGGAGGAGCGTGCGTAGCTGTGTTGGCCTCAGGCGGCTTGGTGCTGCGATGAGTTGTTAGTAGTAGTAGTAGTAGTAACCAACTGCTACTTGTAAATACTTATATTTGCAAATGTAAACTATTATTAATTGACTTGAAAATTTTGTTGATAATGATTTTTTTTTTTTTGCGAATCTTTTGCTGACTCTTCTCAATACCTACCCATTCCCGATATTTTTGTGTGGTGATGAGAACGGTACCCCTCAAGGTACCATTTTTTCCCTTCACTCTTCAACAAAGGAGTTCCTGATATGAATTCAGCTGCTCCGTCGTCTTTCATGCTTACCAATCGTCATTAGTCGCCTCATCTGCTATGCACACTATATTCTGAATTTGAGTTGTACGTTCGAGCACATTAGTAAGGTTTTTGTATCACCGCAATCTAAGTATGCAAAGCTTGGCCTCTAGTTCAATACCAAAAGCCTGAAGCTGTTACCTGCTGTTTAAATACTGCCAGTGGACATTCCTTTTGGGATCAATGGGATCGGCAGATACAACCAGTTGATCGCATCGCTTATCTCGGCCTCCCTGTTGGTTCGTCGATAAAGCTTACACGACAAATACTAATAGCTTACATTGAACGTCGAGTTGAACTATCGTATAAGCTTCGGCCGTTCGAATGCCTTACTTTTGAATTACTTACTTATTTTCGAATGTCTACACATTGGACCTTTTTGGAAACTTTTTACTTTTCAGATAAGTCAAAAATTTGTTTAGTTTTCACTGGATTCAAGAAATATCTATTACGCCACTCTCATGGACTCGCAATTCTTATCTTTGTAAGAAAAATTCTACACAGTTGACCCCATTGCCGCCATAGAATAGCAAGTTTCTAAGCACAGTTCTATAAAAACTGAATCATCATTGGACATCGGTACTGACACAGTAATCTGTTGAGATTGTGATGTATTATGAATTTAGTATTGTGATGTAGTGATAAACTTCATATATGTTAGGAAGATAGAAATTCATTTTATTTCTTTTAGTCACTCATCATTAGTTAATTTATTTTACTTCTATTTGTTTTTCGAATCATATGAGATTGGGATTTATTTTTATCTTATATACGTGTCGTCATATAAGATAAAGAAGCTGAAGTTAATACATATTAATGTGTTGGACAGATTTTTACATCTACGAAGTTTTTTGACAACTAAGTTCTCTAAAAAAAAATTTAAAAAAAAATCAATTATTTTACTCTAAAAGGAAAGGTACAACCTATGAAAACCGGATAGAAGTAACATCGAGGGGCGCTAATTTGGGGGAGGGAGCGCCTTTACCTTTCTGAATTTTTAGCCCAACCCTGGATATCCCCCACCCCATGGATTTTGAAAATTTACGTTTTTTGGCTATTTTACTGAAAAAATCCTTTTGTACTTTCATTAAGCACAAATTGTGGAAGATCTTTGCCCCCCCCCTCCCTCGGACATCAGCGTGAATTTGCGTCCCCGTAACATCAGTAAGCTTTAGGATCGAGTTTTACTTAGAACGTATCTTTTCTTAGTTTGCTTTTATGCCTAGAATTTCATTTTTTTTTTTTTCAACGTTTATTTATCCTGTTTTTTAGTATTTTCTCCTAGGAATTGTTCCAGACTGAATCAATCCAAAAAGTGAAAGAACATGGTTGTGACGTGTTTCAAGGATGCACTTTTCATATCCTCGGCCCAATCAACGAAGTGTCAAAAGAAGATTTAGAGGTATGTCCTTCATCATCGTCAAAAGTTGACGAATAATGGCCATCCGTCATTTTTGAATGTAAATTCTTTTTTTTAATTAATAAGTTACTTTGAAAAGTCTTAAAATTTGTGAATCCTTGGTTGACTAGTGAAGAATACGATTAAAAATTTTATTATGTCAATGAATTACCTAATTATTACAATTACACAACTTATAGCGGAGGTGAATTTTAGAATTCTTGTACTTGTGTCTTGATATTTAAAATAAGATTTATTTACATGATACGACAGGATGGGCGTTAAGACGTCTACTTTGCATGTAGTAAGTCTTTGCTTCAATTCCGGATCTAACCACTTTTTATTTGTCCACATTTTACTTTTGCGACAGGAAACTGTGAAAAAATAACCGAAAGTAGCGAAAAAGCAGTAGTGTTAAATGGAGTGGGGGAATAACAAAATGAAAAAAAAATTTGACGGAGGAAACAAGAGGATAATTTCAGCTTGTGATAAAAAAAATATATTTGCAAATATTTCGTTCGAGAGCTTTGTTTAACCTCTCTCAGTGCAAAAATAGAAATACTGAGTAAAAAAATACTCTTTAAGGGGCTGTGAGTCCCCTTGTTCCCTAGATTTTGAAAAATCCACTTTTTGGTATTTTAATTGAAATATGCCTTTTGGTATTTTCTTTGACAAAGTCAAAATACTAAATTTAAAAAAAAAACATGCATTTACCCCCCCCCTGCCTGTTCCACTTGGAAAAAGCTAAAGAGATGACGAGGTGGATTTCGCTGAAGCGGATGAGTGGATTTGTTGATGGTGAAGTGACTTCAGAAAAGATTATGTATTATGTTATATATATATATATATATATATATATATATATATATATATATATATATATATATATATATATTATATATATATATATATAATATATATATATATATATATATATATATATATATATATATATATATATATATATATATATATATATATATATATTACATATATATATATATATATATATATATTATATATATATATATATATATATATATATATATATATATATATATATATATATATATGATGATATATATATATATATACCTGAGCCTGACAGAAAGAAAAACTCCTGCAGAGAGGGTGGAAGTGCACCTAGAAAAGTAGAATGTGCTAAATAAAGGTAACTTTTACCCACAATACGATCCAGCGGAGCTATTCCAGTATCATTATAAAGATCAGAGAAAAACGGGTAAGAAGGGTAAAAACGAGGTAGAAGAAAAGTAGCCTTCACTGCCCTATTTTGGGCTCTTTGAAGTGAGCAGAGAAGAGATTTATTAGTACTACCCCAGACAGAACAGCAATAAGAAAGGTAAGGAAAAATAAAAGCATAATAAAGAGAAAGCATAACATCTGGGGGAAGAAATGAGTTAACCCTGTATAACATTGAAGATTGGCGGGGACAAGCGAACGGGTATGAGTTATATGGGGTTTAAAAGAAAGAAAACAGTCAAGATACACACCAAAAAATTTCACTATAGTAGTTTGCGGTATAATATCATTCACATAAGTCAGGATGGTTGGTTCCCTTGCGTCTCTCATACGATAAGGGGTTCCAAAGTGTACAATGGCACTTTTATGGCTGTTGAGAGTCATACCATTGGACCAGCACCTATCTTTTACTTTATCAAGAAGACCTTGAGCTAGGGAAATGGCAGATGGCAGGTCCACTGCAGCAATTAAAAAGTTACTGTCATCAGCAAAAAAGAATAGGGTGCACAAGGGGATGAAGACCATCAACAAGATCATTAATATAAATTAAAAACAAAAATGGTCCAAGCACAGAGCCCTGTGGGACACCGTTTATGATAGGCAAGGAAGAGGAAGAAGTACCATTAACCGAAACATACTGAGATCTCCCTGAGAGGTAAGACCTAAACCATTCAAGTGGGACTCCATGCACTCCAAATGAAGATAATTTAGACAAAAGAACAGAGTGAACGACCATATAAAAATGCCTTTGAAAAAGTCAAGAAATAGACCAAAACACACAAGCCCTTATCAAGGTTAACATGCACAAACTCTGTTGCATCTGAAAGTGCATGCAAGGTAGAAAAACTGGGACGAAAGCCATACTGATGGTTAGTTATGAGAGAATTACCTGCAGTCATATTAGTACTAAATACAAATGAAGAGAGTCTACAATACACTACTTTTTCAACAATCATAGAAATTACAGGAAGGAGAGAAATAGGTTTATAGTTTGAATTTAGAGATGAATCACCTTTTTAAACAAAGTTACAACATTAGCAACCTTAAATAAATGAGGAAAAACACCAGAAGAAAGAGAGGAGTTAGTTATGTGTGAGATGGGGTTAGAAACAAAACTGACCAATTTTTTTAAGAACATTACAGCTCAAACCAAAACCATCAACTGAACGGCTACTTGAAAGCTGAGAAATAATGTTAGAAATTTCGGTATCACTGCATGGAAAAAGGGAAAATGACTTTTCTGCTAAGGGAAAACTACTTACTCTGCTGTAAGGTGGATTAGGAACTGAAGGACTGAGGTGAAATACGAATTGAAGGCGCTTGCTGAAGAATTTTTGTCCACGAAAGATCCATCAGCTTTCCTGTAGCGACCAGGGGGGGACTGTTTGAGTTTCTTGCGGGAAAGAGCTTCGTTAACTACAGTCCAAACCTTTCGCAAATTCCCCTTACACTCATCAATTCGACGCGAAAAATATAGCGTTTTGGCTGCACGTACTGAAGAAGTAAGCACATTTTTATAAAGTTTATACTTGAAAAGATCATCCTGTGCCTTACTTTTACATGCAGCCTTGAACAGAGACGCCTTCATATGTATAGCATTGATCAGACCTCTAGACATCCATGGACATTTAGGTATGGAATTCCTTGGCCTCTTTCTAAGAGGAAAATGCTTATCCAACAGTGCTCCCATACGACACAAAAATAAATTTTGACTTGACTTGACTTTTTTTTTTGACTTGACTTGACTTTTATTTCAACTAATAATACATCATACTTAACTAGCACTTACAACACTTTTTTTGAATAACATTATCAACAAACGTAGAAATGGTAAGAAACGTATGACGTTTTTTTAAGCCACTATTGTGACTTGAGCAGCGTCTCACAATCTTTATCATAAACCAAAACTCATTCACTCTTTCTACTCTTTTCATACCATTCAATACAAATTAACTCAATTTAACTTTTTTTTAACTTTTGTTTTACAACTTAATTACAATTTAACGTTTTTTTTTTTTTAAATGAGTAAATATAGTGTATTACGGTAATTACCTGGCTTACAAAAAAAAAGAAGAAAAAAAAGTCTTCCTACTTTAGTAACTGAAATAAATGAGCACTTGAACAAGGTTTAGACCCTACTCATCCATCCAGTTCCCCAGGACAAAACAGTATAACCAATCCGACAATCCGAAAATCAAGTCCAAAATAGAGCAAAATCAGCATGAATAAGCATACGTCAATGTTCCAAAACCAAGCTATATCACCTTAAATCTACAAAAACATTTGTTCCCAAGGTGATCACCATATATCGGGGCTCATCAGATGAAAACTCATTGCCTAAATGGGTTTCGGCGCTTAAATTTCATTACCAGGCAATTTGAGCGCGCCATGCCATAATCTGGCATACCCCTATATAGTGCCACCTATGAATAAACATAAACAAAATCGAAAATATCCAAAAAATAAAAATATATACCCAAGAAAATTTTTTTACAACATCCTTAACCAACCTTCAAATAACACTGAGAGCCGAACCTTCAACCGATTTAAATACAAACAAATAAATAACACTAGTCCACCACCGGAACAATTTCACTTTCACACAAATTCTAAGAATTAAATTCCTAGTATTCCGCCATAACCTTTACCACAAGTGTCGCAATCAAACCCTCAACAACCGGGAAGATAATTCCTTCAACAAGTTACCGTAAAATATCATTCAAGATATCAAGATATCTGCATAATTTCTAATTGCAAAACTAGATCGACTCGTACTCCTTACTTCTGAGACTAAGCTTCCACGACCTCTAGTCCTATGATGATGATAATCAGAATTAAACTTAAAAAAATCTCTAAAATATTCTGGAGATAATCTATTAAGCACCTGGTAAGTAAACACTCCCCGCCTGATGGTCCCTGATCTGATGAATATTTAAAATTCTAAAACTAATAAAAGATTCACGCGTATGCTCATACTGAACAAACTCACCCAGTACTCGAAGTGCCTTATTCTGAAGAATCTGCAGTCTTTTAATATTTGAAGTAAAATTAGATGCATAAATACAGCAACCATAAACAATAAAAGGATGAAAAAACAGTATGATATATATTTCTTACAATACTTAAGGGTAATACGTGTTTCAAACGCCGCATCACTCCAAGACCTCGTGCAAGTTTAGAAGAAATCATATTTATGTGTTTCTTCCAACTCAAATTATTATCAACATAAAATCCTAAATATTTATTTTCAAAAACCTGTGAAAGTGACAAATTTTCAAATACTAAGGAAGCACTATTTACAATTTTTCCCACCCTACTAAAAATCATATAATTTGTCTTAGAAGTATTACATCATCAAGGTAACTCAAGGAGGTAAACACCAAAAGGTTTTCCAGCGTTCGGTTTGCTTTATCCACTAGTTCTTCCAGTGACTGTGCAGAAATCGTCAAAGCAGTATCATCTGCAAATGCTGTAACAGTTGCTTCAGGCATGTAGAACCTCAGAGTATCTATGTATACGAGAAAGAGTAATGGACCAAGGACTGAGCCCTGAGGAACGCCACATTTTACAAGATAGACTCCGCTAACGATGTCATCTATCATTACTTTAATTGACCTTCCATACAAGTATGATTTAAACCAATCCATGCAAACATCTTTTATCCCAGACTAGATAGGCGACACAGCAGCAACTCAAAATCCACAGTGTCGAAGGCTTTTTTGAAGTCAACAAACATCGTTAAAGGAATAAGACCTTTTTCTAGAGCTCCATTGATTACATCCAGAAGATGATGAACAGCATGGCTAGTAGAATGTTTACTCCGGAATCCAAATTGGCTGTCACACAATATTCCTAGTTTATCCAAATGTTCATAAAGTCTCCTGATAATTATCTTTTCATAGATTTTAGAAAAAATAGGTAATAATGAAATCGGTCGCAAATTCGATAGTTCTTGTTTCTTCCCCCCTTTCTACAATGGTATTACCTTTGCCAGTTTAACACCACTAGGGAATTCGCTGGTCTGGAGTGATAGATTTATTAATTCAGTTAGACAAGGTAATATATAAACTAGGATAGCATTTACAGCTCTAAGATTAAGTCCATCTATTCCGGCCGAGTTGGACTTCAGTCCTTTCACTGTGCTCTCGATCTCCTTTGTTGTGCACTTCTCGAACGAAAAAATGCGCCCTTCGCCTCGATTATCAATAAAGGACTTCACCAGATGTCTTCTAGACTTTTTAGCTACGTCTTCCTTAATACTCGCGCCTATGTTCGTGAAATATTTCCGAATTCATCAGCCATTTCCTGTTTATCAGTGATTTCACTTCCATTCACCATCAGACTCTTTACTCCATCATTATCATTAGTCTTCCCTTTTAAAACCTCATTTATTAGTCGCCAGGTTCCTTTTATGCATCACCACTTTTACCATCAAAAGCAGAAGCATAATATGCTTTTTCTCGCTGCGACGCTTATGGTTAACTTTGTTTCTGACTCGCTTAAATTCTTCAAATAAACTCGTATTTTCCGGGCTCTGTAAATGTTTTTCAAAAAGCTTGTTTCGCATTTCCATCATTTCAAGCAATTCTGTGGTCACCCATGGCTTTCTTGGCTCATTTTTCTTTTCCTCAGAGGACAAGACACCTCATATACCGGTAAGAGAATATTCATAAACCTGTCAAATGCTGTAGTTGCATTCTGCTCTTCGCTAACTTCATCCCATGCTATAGTACTAACTTGCTCTTTCAGCTTTCTCAAGTTATTATTTCTCATATCTCTATAAAACTCTCTTACTTAGGTTTTTAGTTGAAGTTTTTATTTTCTCTGGAGAAATTAGAATTGAATTATGTTCTTTGGTAAAATTCAGATTAGAACTTGAACTTTTTCTATCTTCTAAAAAAATTTAAAACAATATTTTAAATTTTTTCATCTCTTTGAGAAAAATCTGAATTGAAGTGGAAAATTTATAATATTTTGAAAAAATAAAATTGATCAATAACTTATTTCATTTTCATTGAGAAAATTCAGAATCGAAGTTGAACTTTTCTTCTTCCGGAGAAATATTTGGAACAGAACTTTAAATTTTTTCATCTATTTGAGAAAGGTTGGAACTGAATTTAAGAAAATTTAGAATTAAAGTGAAACTTTTTATCTTCATAGAAAATAATCACAATCATGGGTATAACTTTTCCTATCTTCTACGGAAAAAATTTAGAAGTGAACTTTAAATTTTTATGTCTTGGGCCTTTTCTTCTTCCGGGAAAAGTATTTCTTGGTGTTGAGGTAACCAAAAAGCTGTAAAGTATAGTTGTGGGTGAAAAAGATAAGTACTCCAAGTTGGAAAATGGGTTTAGGAGGGACATTAAGAAAGTAACTTGCTCTGAAATGGTCTTTGAAAAGTATTTCTTGGTGTGGAGGTATCCAAAAAGGTGTAAAGTATAGTTGTGGTTGAAAAAGATAAGTACTTCAACTTGTAAAATGGGTTTAGGAGGGACATTAAGAAGTAACTTGCTCTGAAATGGTCTTTGAAAAGTATATTTCTTGGTGTTGAGGTAACCAAAAAGCTGTAAAGTATAGTTGTGGGTGAAAAAAGATAAGTACTTCAAGTTGGAAAATGGGTTTAGGAGGGGCATTAAGAAAGTAACTTGCTCTGAAATGGTCTTTGAAAAGTATTTCTTGGTGTTGAGAAATTCAAAAGCTGTAAAGTATAGTTGTGGGTGAAAAAGATAAGTACTTCAAGTTGGAAAATGGGTTTAGGAGGGACATTAAGAAAGTAACTTGCTCTGAAATGGTCTTTGAAAAGTATTTCTTGGTGTTGAGGTATCCAAAAAGCTGTAAAGTATAGTTGTGGGTGAAAAAGATAAGTACTTCAAATTGGAAAATCGGCTTAGGAGGGACATTAAGAAAGCAACTTGCTCTGAAATGTCTTTTGAAAAGTATTTCTTGGTGTTGAGGTAACCAAAAAGCTGTAAAGTATAGTTTTGGGTGAAAAAGATAAGTACTTCAAGTTGGAAAATGGGTTTAGGAGGGACATTAAGAAAGGAACTTGCTCTGAAATGGTCTTTGAAAAGTATTTCTTTGTGTTGAGGTATCCAAAAAGCTGTAAAGTATAGTTGTGGGTGAAAAAGATAAGTACTTCAAGTTGGAAAATGGGTTTAGAAGGGACATTAAGAAAGAAACTTGCTCTGAAATGGTCTTTGAAGAGTATTTCTTGGTGTTGAGGTATCCAAAAAGCTGTAAAGTATAGTTGTGGGTGAAAAAGATAAGTACTTCAAGTTGGAAAATGTGTTTAGGAGGGACATTAAGAAAGTAACTTGCTCTGAAATGGTCTTTGAAAAGTATTTCTTGGTGTTTAGGTATCCAAAAAGCTGTAAAGTATAGTTGTGGGTGAAAAAGATAAGTACTTCAAGTTGGAAAATGGGTTTAGGAGGGACATTAAGAAAGTAACTTGCTCTGAAATGGTCTTTGAAAAGTATTTCTTGGTGTTGAGGTAACCAAAAAAGCTGTAAAGTGTAGTTGTGGGTGAAAAAGATAAGTACTTCAAGTTGGAAAATGGGTTTAGGAGGGACATTAAGAAAGTAGCTTGCTCTGAAATGGTCTTTGAAAAGTATTTCTTGGTGTTGAGGTATCCAAAAAGCTGTAAAGTATAGTTGTGGGTGTAAAAGATAAGTACTTCAAGTTGAAAAATGGGTTTAGAAGGGACATTAAGAAAGCAACTTGCTCTGAAATGGTCTTTGAAAAGTATTTCTTGGTGTTGAGGTATCCAAAAAAAAAGCTGTAAAGTATTGTTGTGAGTGAAAAAGATAAGTACTTCAAGTTGGAAAATGGGCTTAGGAGGGATATTAAGAAAGTAACTTGCTCTGAAATGGTCTTTGAAAAGTATTTCTTGGTGTTGAGGTATCCAAAAAGCTGTAAAGTATAGTTGTGGGTGAAAAAGATAAGTACTTCAAGTTGGAAAATGGGTTTAGAAGGGACATTAAGAAAGTAACTTGCTCTGAAATGGTCTTTGAAAAGTATTTCTTGGTGTTGAGGTATCCAAAAAGCTGTAAAGTATAGTTGTGGGTGAAAAAAGATAAGTACTTCAAGTTGTAAAATGGGTTTAGGAGGGACATTAAGAAACTAACTTGCTCTGAAATGGTCTTTAAAAAAGTATTTTCTGGTGTTGAGGTAACCAAAAAGCTGTAAAGTATAGTTGTGGGTGAAAAAGATAAGTACTTCAAGTTGGAAAATGGGTTTAGGAGGGACATTAAGAAAGTAACTGCTCTGAAATGGTCTTTGAAAAGTATTTCTTGGTGTTGAGGTATCCAAAAAGCTGTAAAGTATAGTTGTGGGTGAAAAAGATAAGTACTTCAACTTGTAAAATAGGTTTAGAAGGGACATTAAGAAAATAACTTGCTCTGAAATGGTCTTTGAAAAGTATTTCTTGGTGTTGAGGTATCCAAAAAGCTGTAAAGTATAGTTGTGACTGAAAAAGATAAGTACTTCATGTTGGAAAATGGGTTTAGGAGGGACATTAAGAAAGTAACTTGCTCTGAAATGGTCTTTGAAAAGTATTTCTTGGTGTTGAGGTAACCAAAAAAGCTGTAAAGTATAGTTGTGGGTGAAAAAGATAAGTACTTCAAGTTGGAAAATGGTTTAGGAGGGACATTAAGAAAGTAACTTGCTCTGAAATGTTCTTTGAAAAGTATTTCTTGGTGTTGAGGTATCCAAAAAGCTGTAAAGTATAGTTGTGGGTGAAAAAGATAAGTAGTTCAACTTGTAAAATAGGTTTAGAAGGGACATTAAGAAAGTAACTTGCTCTGAAATGGTCTTTGAAAAGTATTTCTTGGTGTTGAGGTATCCAAAAAGCTGTAAAGTATAGTTGTGGGTGAAAAAGATAAGTACTTCATGTTGGAAAATGGGTTTAGGAGGGACATTAAGAAAGTAACTTGCTCTGAAATGGTCTTTGGAAAGTATTTCTTGGTGTTGAGGTAACCAAAAAGCTGTAAAGTATAGTTGTGGATGAAAAAGATAAGTGCTTCAAGTTGGAAAATGGGTTTAGGAGGGACATTAAGAAAGTAACTGGCTCTGAAATGGTCTTTGAAAAGTATTTCTTGGTGTTGAGGTAACCAAAAAGCTGTAAAGTATAGTTGAGGGTGAAAAAGATAAGTACTTCAAGTTGTAAAATAGGTTTAGGAGGGACATTAAGAAAGGAAATTGTTCTGAAAAGATATAGTAAAGCCTTAAAAAAAGTATTAAGAAATGAGGGCTCAGGGGCCTTTGGGGTGCCGGGGGCCCTTTGGGGGGCCCGGGGGACCCTTGGGAGCCTGGGGAACCTTTGGGGGCCGGGGGCTTCCTTCGGGGTTGGGGTAGGGGGATCGGGCCCTTTGGGTTGGGGTATGGGGATCAGGGCCCTTTGGGGTTGGGGTAGGGGACCTCACGGCACTGTTTAAATAGAACTTGTGTTTTATAACGACCACAGAGTTTCACCCTCAAATTCTCTTCTAAAACATCTTCTAAATCATCTTTTAAAATGTCTCTAGCTGTTTCGCCGAAATAGTTCCATAACCTGTCTAAAACAGTTTCGCCCAAATAATCCCTAAACGTAATTCAGCGTGTTCCTTTTATTTGGCATCTCTGCGCTAATGCATTTCAAATTACAAAAGAAACTCTTTCCCGCGCTAAAACAATTCATCGCTAAGATGTTTCTTGGAGAATTGTTTCCATGGCCTTTGGCTATTAATATCCTTTGGAGTTCGATCAAAAGAGTTGTTTCCGAGGCAAAGACATTAATGACTTGGATCTATTCCTGGAGAATCGTTTCTATGCGAAAATTTTTAAAGTCTGACAGATGATGTCATTGATTGATTGATCTGTCAAGAAAGGGGAAATTAATTTGTTGTTTCTAAGGGGAATTATTGATTCACGATAGGTGAATTGAGGTCGACAGCACAGGTGTTCCAAAATTCCGGGAAACTCATAACATCTGGCTTGAACAACAACAAGAAGGAAGTGACAAAGTTCCTGTTTTTCCATTCTCACTGACAAAATCCATAAAACCATCAAATAATCAACATACATAACCATCCATGAAAACAGACATAAATGTGACAAAGTTCCTGTTTTTTCATTCTCACTGACAAAGTCCATAAAACCATCCATAAATGTGACAAAATTCCTGTTTTTCAAATTCTCACTTGGAAAAACATCAAATAAATCGACCCACACACATAACCATCCATGAAAACATACATAAATGTGAGAAAATTCCTGTTTTCAAATTCTCACTGAGAAAACCATAAACCACGTGGTTCTCGTGCCAATATATGGTGTTTAAAAAAGTTGTAGGTGGCAGCAGGGGTGGGCAATGGGGCTCAATAAGGCATCTCTACTAATAATACTTTCACATATCCCACCTTTTGAACGATGAAAATTCTTGACTACTCCAAAGGAATTTAACTCCTCACTGTCATGACAACGTAGGCACACATTCCCAATAAGATCTCCACTACTACTTGTCCCATGGTTCAAATATATCTCTTTGTCAGCATTCAAGGCAACAATGACTTTATCATGTGCACACACTTTCTTTGAATAATTCATTTTCACGTCTTTTTTAAAAAATATGGTGTAGGTGTTTATCCGTCCAATGGTAAAAAATTACTGATTAAACGCACGCAATAAACTAGATAGTCTCGATAACCTACCATGGAGTACCACTGGGAAAGCCGTTTCCAATGTAAGAGCAACCATAGAGTACGTTTGCTACACCCGCAAGCATGCATAGTGAGAGAGAAATACAAAGTCGACCTGGGGGTATTTTCCGACGAGTATGGTTAGGTTAGGTTAGACTAGATTAAGTTAGGTTAGATTAGGTTAGGTTAAGTCAGGTTAGGTAAGTTAGGTTAGGTTATCTAAGTAAGGTTAGGTTAGGTTAGCTAGTAAACACCTCTCCATGTTTAAGTTAGGTTAGGTTAGGCTAGATTAAGTTATGTTAGGTTAGGTTAAGTTAGGTTAGCCTACGTACGCGCTTGTACGTAGGCTAACCTAACCTAACTTAACCTAACCTAAATATTTCTGTAAAAACAAATCACTCATTTCGGCAAGCGGCAAAAAAAAAATCTAATTCATCAATGACAATTTTGCCCGTTTCCACTGCTGTAGCCAAATAACAAATAAATAATAATAATAAAAAAAAAACTCTTGACTATTTTTATCATATTTTTCCTTCATCTCTTCGACTACAGCAGGCGGAATTATCAACAACAACAAACAAAATCAAGAAAAACAAAATCAGACTAATAGCGTTTCAAACATCAAAGTCAGTATTATCAGGTTCGGCGGGTATTGCCAACTTTCGTGGGTCAAAGCAGTCGTCTTGAAATTTATTCCATTGTGAATTTCAAGACTTTTTTACCTCTAAGCATAATATTATTCCTTGCTGTACAACATGAGTTTCTGCAACCTTTTCTGCTGCCGATTTAGAAATTTTTAGCCTGTACCCGAGCGCTAGTAATTACATTAAAGAACGAACTTTAGTCTATAGTAACTGAAGTTATATTTCATTCAAAGAACATGCCATTGCATATATTGGACTTAGCTGCTCGATTCCTTGAAAAAAATCTTATTTGTCAACTGACACTAGAATAATTCCGGAAAATTTTAAATAAAATAATTTTATTTAGCTGCAAAGTGCAAAAATATTTATGGTATCTGAACAACAATTTCCTTTATTAATTCAAACCAGAAAAAAACCTGAAAATTTTTAATTTAGTTTGGTTTTCCCTTGATTCAATTGAATCGCTACGCCATTTTTTACGCCTCTAAGTTAATGCGAAGGCGTCAAAAAACTCTCCGGAGCTGCAACAAACCCTACGCCACTTCGAGCTACGTATGGATTTGCCGCTTTTATTTTTATTACCTGTGTCATTATTTTGTATTTACTATAGGCTTTTTTGCCAGACTCTTGGTTAGCCATGATGAGGGTCACCTATTACCCAAGGAGGTATTGGGCAATAGCTTTTCCTACGTATTTGATTACTGTATTATTAATGTTTGGATTTTGCTTATACTCTGCCTTACAAGCTGCCAGTGTTCCAGAAGAATATTATAAGCAGAAATTTAAAAAGAATTAATTGTTATGCTATATACGTAAGCAATGTTCATGGTTGTATAAACACAGTAATTTTCTGAAATAAAAGATACTGGTTTTTATAAGTTTTCTGTGTCATATAAGTGACTCACGTGTGGTCCTTCTGACCGGTCTGGTGACAGTTTTCCCCTTTTTCCTTAACTGATGCAGTTTGACGTCACAGCTTTCCAATTTCCTTGTGTAAAACCCATTTACGAGAGCAATAACTAAAAACAATGCTAAAGCCTTTATCCCCTTGCCCAAAGACCAAGGGTGTCCCCTTAGCCAGGTCTATGTGTATCTTTATAAATATCATTTTTTAAGCATTTCAGATTGTTATACAATCAACTTCTTTAGCGTTGCTAGTATAAAAAGGACTTAAATATAAAAAGAATGACATGGAAATTTTAAAAAGAATTTACTTGTAGGAAAGGTAACAAAATGTTTATGTACTGCTTTTTGGATTTTGTTTATTTTTAGTATTATTTCCCCCTTTGTTCAACAGCCGTGACAATATATTGTGTTTATTGAAAACTGGGAGTTAGCTGTGCTGTCATTAACACCAAAACAAAAGTAGTTTCTTTGCATTTACTTTACCAAAAATTCATATTCATTTTACCAGTACAATAATTACCAAAATTCTTTAGGAACCCTATGTTTTGATTTATGTGCTATCGCACAACACAAACCCTAATGTGTAGCCATGTTTAAATGAGATTTTTCCGCCTACAATGATAAGATAGTTGTACGTATTATGCTTCAATACCTTCTTCTTTTAGGCATTGTTGGTGCAACTAAATGAAAGAGAAATGGGCCGAGGGGTGTCGGCCCAAGGACCGACAAGTATCTCAAGGACCAAGTATTGGTCCTTGATACATGTCCTATGTATCGCAACTATAAACAGAAATAAAATAGCCAGGGTTTACTTTGCTTTGACATGTTAAGATTTCTTGACATGGAAGTTCGTGAGTTAGCCTACGAGTATGCAAGGAAAAATTGATTGCTGTATCCTTCAAGTTGGGATGACAAGAAAAGAGCAGGCGAGAAATGGTATTATGGACTATGTAGCGAATTAAAATAAAGAACGACCTCTTGCCTATACTAAATTTTATACGCCACTTAATTGTAGTATATGTTAGTAATTCAACAGATAGCATGGCACTGAAACATCAGGGTTGCAGCGGTAGCTAGCAACCTAGTAAGAGATGATAACTTCCAATGTTAAGAAATATAAAAACCCATAGTTATTAAAAAAGGAGTCAGATTAAAAACAAAAAGTACACCATTAGAACCGTTTTGTCCGAAACCCTTGTAGAGTAAACTTTCTGTCCCTTGGCTTGAACAGCAAGGGAAATATATTGGCTTGAAAATCAAGAAAAGTGGCAGCTACTATAACATTCTCCCTAAACGGGATTTTTATTTTTAAGGACTGAGTCTATCTCATAGTAACTGATACAGCAGGGGAAAGAAAAAGAGGTCTATGGTGCATATGACGTCATTATATTATAATAAAGAACAAATATAAAGTTGTCTGGGTTGCAGCGGTAGCTAGCAACCTAGTAAGAGACGATCGAGTCCAATGTTAAGAAATATTAAAACCCATAGTTCCTAAAAAGGAGTCAGATCAAATTCAAAACTACACCATTAGAACCGCCTTGTCCGAAAACCCTGTATAGGAAACTTTCAGTCCCTTGGCTTGAACAGCAAGGGAAATATATATATATTTATTTCCCTCGTCTTTTAAGAGACGATTATTGGAATAACGAACAATTTTATGCATTGGAATTAGTTAGCTACTTGATTGTTTGAGGTTCGTCTCTTACCATTTCAAGAAGAAAAAGCCGTAGGATTTTTCCTGTTTGTTATCAATTAGAAAGAGTTTTATAGTAAAGAGCGATAACTAGCCTTTGGTTACGTAAAGGAATATAAATGGGGACAGCAGGGTTATGGATATCCGGGTTGCAGCGGTAGCTAGCAACCTAATAAGAGACGATCATATCTAATGTTAAGAAATATAAAAACCCCTAACTCCTAAAAAAAGAGTAAGATAAAAACAAAAAGAACACCATTAGAACCGCCTTGTCTGAAAACCCTACAAAGGAAACTTACCGCCCTTTTGCTTGAATAAAAAAGAAAATATATTGGCATGAAAATCAAGAAAATTGACTTTAACAACTTTATTCTCCACAAACGGGATATTTTCTTCTTTCTGCTTTTCCACAGATAGCTTGGCATTGGAACATCGTAAAGTTGTTCAATGGCTCATTTTAAAGGAAATCTCAAAACTAGAGCTATTTGTACTTTTTTTTTTAAATTAATTATTTTTTATATGAAAAAATTAATTTTTTATAAACAATATTGATCAATGACGTCATAGTCATTGGATGTAGTTTTTACAGTAAGGACCGAAGTCAATTCGTAGCATTGATATGGGTTGCAGCGGTAGCTAGCTCCGGGTTTCAGCGGTAGCTAGCAACCTAGTAAGAGACGATCACATCCAATGTTAAGAAACATAAAAACCCATAACTCCTAGAAAAAAAGAGTCAGATCAAAACAAAAAGTAACCCTTAGAACCACCTTGTCCAAAATACCTGTATAGGAAACTTGCAATGGTAGTCATCCGGGTTGCAGCGGTAGCTAACAACCTAGTAAGAGACGATCACGTCCAATGTTAAGAAATATAAAAACACATAGCTCCTAACAGAGGAGTCAGATAAAAACAAAAAGTACAGCATTAGAACCGCCTTGTCCGAAACCCCTGTATAGGAAACTTTCTGTTCCTTGGCTTGAACAGCAAGGGAAATATATTGGTTTGAAAATCAAGAAAAGTGGCACCTACTACAACATTCTGCCTAAACGGAATATTTTTTTTTCTTTTTTTTTCTTTTGTATCCAGAGATAGCTTGGCACTGGAACATCGTAGAGAGTTGTTCAATGGCTCATTTTAAAGGAAATTAATTGGGTTAAAAATCTATAGTAACTAAAATAAATTATTTCTAAAAGAGAATAAATTTTTCCACCAAAAACTGCATTTTTGATGTTTTTTCACACTGCAGTCTTTCAAACATAATCGTATTATAATAAAGAACGACCTCTTGGCTATACTAAGTTTTGTAAGCCCCTTAACTATAGTTTAGGCTAATACAGTTTTTATTTAAGGTCAATATATTAAAATTTTTACATAAAGAACCGATTATGTTCATCATAAATGGTATTTATCAATTAGTTTTCTTATATAATTATCCATATTTATTTAAAATGCAGTAATTTTGGGGGGTTAAAATCAAAAACATTTTTATATAAAATATGAAGTTACATATAGGGTCTATATATATAGTGGAAAACCACGGAATACTAAAATCTTATATAGTAAAAGCGTCTTTTAAAATTATAGTAAAGGAAAAACTCTTGTCCTTAGTAACCTGTGTCTTGTCTAATTAGTTAAAGATGATTTCTTCAAATTGTGTTTTAAAAATTACATTAAAGAACAAATTATAGCCCATAGCTACTGGTATCTGGGTTGCGGGGGTAGATATTATATTAAAAGATGATCATTAGGAGATCATACATAAGGGATCGATACTGATTACATTAAGGGACGATCATTACAATAACAAACCATTGCAGACTTTTGACTTAATTAGCTACTTGATTGTTTGAGGTTCGTCTCTTACTATTTCAAAGAAGAAAAAGCCATAGGCTTTTTCCTGTTTGTAATCATATAGCATAGAATCTGGGTTGCAGCGGTAGCTACCATTAAATATTACATTAAGGACCGATAAAGTTAATAATAATTCGGGTTGCAACAGTAGCTAGCAACCTAGTAAGAGACGATCACGTCCAATGTTAAGAATATAAAAACCCCTTACTCCTTAAAAAAGAGTCAGATCAAAACAAAAAGTACACTATTAGAGCCACCTTGTCCAAAACCCCTATAAAGGAAACTTACCACCCTTCGGCTTGAATAAAAAGAAAATATATTGGCTTGAAAATCAAGAAAAATAATTTTAACCACGTTATTCTCCACAAACGGGATATTTTTTTCTTTTTTTCTTTTCCACAGATAGCTTGGCACTGGAACATTGTAGAGAGTTGTTCAATGGTTCATTTTAAAGGAAATCTCTAGATCTAGTGCTATTTGTTCTTAATTTATTTCTTAGTAGTTATTTTTTACGAAAAAACTTAATTTTTTATATACAATATTGATCTTCTGCCAGCAGAAGATCACATGCCTAGCTTGACTTTCAAATCTTTCCTTCTCCTTCAGTTTCTTCTTTCTTACTTGTGAAACCGTTAAAATAAATTATTTTCTTATATAAATAAATATTGTAAAACAGTTTTTTGTTTAAGTCACATATTGAGCACCAAGAACCTAAAAAAAAAAAAACTAATTTTAAAATTTTCAGGTATTTTTCTAGTATAAATTAAAATATCAAAATTATTTCTCAGATACCATAAATATTTTGCAGTTTATAACTTTAGCGATTCTGAACTGAAAACAAAAATAAAATAAAACTTGATTTTCTCAAGTTTTACGTCACGTCACTCATTACGTCATATATGCTTATTAGTGCATAATCGGTGTTATATTTTACGTCACGTCGCTTATTACGTCATATATGGATATTAATATACAATCGGTGTTAGAAATCAGACTTGCTGCGAAAATCAAATATCTTTGGAAAGATTGCAGTATGAAAAGACAACAAAAATGCAGTTTTTGTATAAAGGGATTTTATTTTTAAAATGTTTTGTTTATTGATTAAAAAAGGCATTGAACCTTTTAATTTACAGTCAAATAAGCCCTTTCAAACATTCAAGGACAACCAGGTCAATACAATCACCCCTGGAAAAAACAAACAAACCAACAACAAAAAAATCACGCATGCGTGATCTTTATTCTGGCATAAAATACCAAATTTCACATTTTTACAAATAGGAGATTGAAACCTCTCCTGTTAGATTATCTGATATGCTGAATCTGATGGTGTGATTTTCATTAAGATTCTATGAATCTTAGAGACTGTTCCGTTTTTTTAAAACAGGCAAAATTTTTACAATAAAGAACGACACCTAGCCATTTTAAATGAAACATAAATAGGCATTATGTAATTTCCATCAGTATCATGGCTGCAGAGATGGCTGAAACCTAGTAAAGAACAAACCATTACAGTAAAGAACATTTCATGTTAAAGATTGATCAATGATGCCATAATCACAGTTTGTAGCCAGGTCGTCTCTTACTATTCCAATCAAGAAAAAGCCATTGGCTTTTTCGTGTTTGTAATCCGGGTTGCAGCGGTAGCTAGCAACCTAGTAAGAGACAATCACATCCAATGTTAAGAAATAAAAAACCATAGCTCCTGAAAAAGCAGTCAGATCAAAACAAAAAGTACACCATTAGAACCACCTTGTCCGAAACCCCAGTATAGGAAATTTTCTGTCATTTGGCTTGAACAGCATGGGAAATATATTGGCTTGAAAGTCAAGAAAAGTGGCAGCTACTACAACATTCTGCCTAAACGGGATATTTTTTCTTTCTTTCTTTTGTTTTCAGAGATAGCTTGGCATTGGAACATCGTAGAAAGTTGTTCAATGGCTCATTTTAAAGGAAATTAATTGGGTTAAAAACATTTTGTAACTAAAACAAATTATTTTAAAACTGAATAAATTTTTCCACTAAAAATTTTATTTTTTATGTCTTTCCATACTGCTGTCTTTTCAAAGACATTTGATTTTTGAAGCAATCAAACAGTTCGTGGTAAGGTCGTATTTTAAACTTTATATTCCATAGATAGCTTAGCACTAGAACATCGTAGAGAGTTGTTCAATGGATCATTTTAAATTAAATTAATAATATTAAAGGACATATCCAAAGGGTTTAGGGGGTTTGAACCCCCTCCCCCAAAATGTGTTTTTCAGATTCATTATAACGAATATAAAATGAATAAAATTACAGTAAAGAACATTTCATGTTAAAGATTGATCAATAATGTCGTAATCACAGTTTGTAGCCAGGTCGTCTCTTACTATTCCAATAAAGAAAAAGCAATAGGCTTTTTCGTTTTTGTAATCCGGGTTGCAGTGGTAGCTAGCAACCTAGTAAGAGACGATCACGTCCAATGTTAAGAAATAAATAAACCCATACCTCCTAAAAAAGTAGTCAGATCAAAACAAAAAGTACACCATTAGAACCACTTTGTCCGAAACCCCTGTATAGGAAACTTTCTGTAATTTGGGCTTGAACAGCAAGGGTAATATATTGGCTTGAAAATAAAGAAATGTGGCAGCTACTACAACATTCTGCCTAAACGGGATATTTTTTTTCTTTCTTTTGTTCCAGAGATAGCCTGGCACTAGAACATCGTAAAAAGTTGTTCAATGGCTCATTTTAAAGGAAATTAATTGGGTTAAAAACCTTTTGTAACTAAAACAAATTATTTTAAAACAGGATAAATTTTTCCACTAAAAACTGTATTTTTGATGTCTCTCCATGCTGCTGTCTTTTCAAAGACATTTGATTTTTGAAGCAATCAAACAGTTTGTGGTAAGGTTGTATTTTAAACTTTATATTCCATAGATAGCTTAGCACTGGAACATCGTAGAGAGTTGTTCAATGGATCATTTTAAATTAAATTAATAACATTCAAGAACGTATCCAAAGGGTTTAGTGGGTTTGAACCCCCCTCCCCTAAAATGTTTTTCAGATTCATAATAACGAATATAAAATGAATAAAACAAAATTGAATATAAAAATATGTATAAAAATGAATATGAACAACTTTTTTATGCGTTTTTGAAGTTTTTATCTGGGCTGCAGTGGTAGCTAGTAACCTAGTAATAGACGATCACGTCCAATATTAAGAAATGAAAAAACCCATAGGTCCTGAAAAAGCAGGTAGATCAAAACAAAAAGTACACCATTAGAACCGCCCTGTCCAAAACCCCTGTATAGGAAACTTTCCGTCATTTTGCTTGAGCAGCAAGGGAAATATATTGGCTTGAAAATCAAGAAAAGTGGCAGCTACTACAACATTCTGCCTAACTGGGATATTTTTTTCTTGCTTTCTTTTGTTTCCAGAGATAGCTTGGCACTGGAACATCGTAGAAAGTTGTTCAATGGCTCATATTAAAGGAAATAATTGGGTTAAAAACATTTTGTAACTAAAACAAATTATTTTAAAACAGGATAAATTTTTCCACTAAAAACTGTATTTATGATGTCTTTCTATACTGCTGTCTTTTCAAAGACATTTGATTTTTGAAACAATCAAACAGTTCGTGGTAAGGTTGTATTTTAAACTTTATATTCCATAGATAGCTTAGCACTTGAACTTTACAGTAAAGACTGATCTGTAGCCCTTGGTAACTGAAGATCCGGGTTGCACCGTATTATAATAATACAAAAAAGGAACTCTAACTTATATTAAATGGAGTATTTACAGTTTACATTAAAAGACGATAATTGGAATAACATTGTATACATTGAACTTACTTAGCTATTTGATTGTTTGAGGTTCGTTTTTCTTACTATTTCAAAGAAGAATAAGCCTTAGGCTTTTTTTGTAATTAGGTTTTACATTAAAGAATGAACTTAAGTCCAGTATCCGGGATTCAGTGGTATACATTTAAGGACGAACTATAGCCCATAGTAACTGGTATCCGGGTTGCGGTGGTAGCAAGTAACCTAGTATCCGGGTTGCAGCAGTAGCTAGCAACCTAGTAAGAGACGATCACGTCCAATGTTAAGAAATATAAAACCCCTAACTCCCAAGAAAAAAGTCAAAATCAGAACAAAAATACACCATTACAACCGCCTTGTCCAAGACCCCTATAAAGGAAACCTATCACTCTTTGGCTCGAATAACAAAGAAAATATATTGGCTTGAAAATCAAGAAAATTGACTTTAACCACGTTATCCTCCACAAACGGGATATTTTTTCTTTCCGCTTTTTTTCCTCCTCAACTAGCTGGGCACTGGAAAATCATATAGAGCTGTATAATAGCTCATTTTAAAGGAAATTGCAACATCTAGTGCCTCTTGTTATTAAAAATAAAATACTTTTTAAAGTAGAATCAATTTGTCAAAAAATTGTATTTTTGATATATTTTCATACTGCAGTCTTTTCAAAGATATTGGAATTTTGAATCCGGGTTGCAGCGGTAGCTAGCAACCTAGTAAGAGACGATCACGTCCAATGTTAAGAAATATAAAAACCCCTAACTCCTAAGAAAAGAGTCAGATCAAAACGATAATTACACCATTAGAACCGCCTTGTCCAAAACCTTTATAAAGGAAACTTATCACCTTTGACTTGAATAACAGAAAATATATTTGCTTGAAAATCAAGAAAATTGACTTTAACCACGTTATTCTCCACAAACGGGATATTTTTTCCTTTCCGCTTATTTTTCCTCCTCAACTAGCTGGGCACTGGAAAATCATAGAGAGCTGTATATTAGCTCATTTTAAAGGAAACTGCAACATCTAGTGCCTTTTGTTATTAAAAACAAAAAACTTTTTAAAGTAGAATCAATTTTGTCAAAAAATTGTATTTTTGATGTATTTTTATGCAGCAGTCTTTTCAAAGATATTTGAATTTTGAAGCAATCAAACAGTTCATGGTAATGAAATCTATAGTAATAATAGCTACTTGTCTCAATAGTAACTGACACTCTAAAAAAACAAAATTTTGGTACCAATAGATACATCAAAACAAACAGTTTGAGATAACGAACTATATGTTGTATAGTAAGAGCGACTCGTCTCAATAGTAAAACTTGCTACATCTAGTTCCTTCTGTAATTAAAGATAAAATATTTTTTAATAGTTCCGGTTTGCAGCGGTAGCTAGGAAACTAATTAAAAGAGATCATTCGAAGAACATACCATTGTATATATTGGACTTAGTTAGCTGCTCGATTCCTTGAAAAAAAAATATTATTTGTCAACTGAAACTAGAATAATTCCTGAAAATTTTAAATAAAATAATTTTATTTATCTGCAAAGTGCAAAAATATTTACGGTGTTCGAACAATAATTTCCATTTTTTTAATTAAAACCAAAAAAAAACTGAAAATTTAAAAATATTTTGGTTTTCCTTTTGCTTCAATTGACTCGCTACACCATTTTATACGCCATTAATTTTATATCATCTTAGTTAAAATTTTTTTTGGCTTAACCCGTAAATTACGTATCTCTGTATTGTTGTCCTATATTTCCAATGAGAAATATTCGTTTTTCTTTTATTTTAGTTTTGAGTTCAGAATCTCTTAAGTTATTATGTAAACTGCAAAAACATTTATTATGTCTAACCAATAATACTAATTTTTTAATTCAAACTAGAGCAATACCAGACAATTTTTGAATTAGTTTTGTTTTTTGTCTCCTGGAACCAAAATTTTCTTTTTTGGCTTAATCACTAAAGCTATTATGTAAACTGCAAAAATAAAGTAATTTCTGAATTTAAACTACAAAAATACATGAAAATTTTATAATTAGTTTTACTTTTTGTCTCCTGGAACCAAAATTTTTTTCATCTAAGTTCAAAGTTATTATTGCATCCTGGAACCAATTTTTTTTTTGGTTTGTAGCCCGTAAAGTACATATCTCCATATTATTGTCTTATAATTGCAATTATTTTAGTTTTTTTTATCTGGGTTGCAGTGGTAGCTAGTAACCTAGTAAGAGACGATCACGTCCAATGTTAAGAAATATAAAAACCCATAGTTCATAAAAAAGAGTCAGATCAAAACAAAAAGTAAACCATTAGAACCGCCTTGTCTGAAACCCCTGTATATGAAACTTTCTGTCATTTGGCTTGAACAGCAAGGGAAGTATATTGGCTTGAAAATCAAGAAAAGTGGCAGCTACTACAACATTCTGCCTAAACGGGATATTTTTTTCTTTTTTTTTTTTTTCTTTTTTTGTATTCAGAGATAGCTTGGCACTGGAACATTGTAGAGGGTTGTTCAATAGCTCATTTTAAAGGAAATTAATTGGGTTAAAAATCTATAGTAACTAAAATAAATTATTTCTAAAAGAGAATAAATTTTTCCACCAACTGCATTTTTTGATGTCTTTTCACACTTTTCCGGGTTGTAGCGGTAGCTAGCAACCTAGTAAGAGACGATCACGTCCAATGTTAAGAAATATAAAAACCCATAGTTCCTAACAAAGAAGTCAGATCAAAACAAAAAAGTACACCATTAGAACCGCCTTGTCCCAAAACCCCTGTATAGGAAACTTTCTCACCCTTGGCTTGAACAGCAAGGGGAATATATTGGCTTGAAAATCAAGAAAATTGACTTTAACCACGTTATTCTCCCCAAACGGGATATTTTTTTCTCTTTTCTTTTCTTTCTTTTCCAGAGATAGCTTGGCACTGGAACATCGTAGAGGATTGTTCAATAGCTCATTTTAAAGGAAATTAATTGGGTTAAAAATCTATAGTAACTAAAATAAATTATTCCTAAAAGAGAATAAATTTTCCCGCCAAAAACTGCATTTTCGATGTCTTTTCACACTGCAGTCTTTCAAACATTATACCAGCGGTAAGATTTGAACCTACGCCTCCGAAGAGACTGGTGGCTAACACCAGTGTCTTGGACCACTCGGCCAGGCTGCCTCTCATAAATAATAATATATATGTGAATTTGGATTGCAGCAGTAGCTAGCAATCTAGTAAGAGACGATCAGTCCAATGCTAAGAAATATAACAAAACTCCTAAAAATAGAGTCAAATCAAAACAAAAGTACATCATTAGAACTACCTTGTCTGAAACCCTACTAGATAAATAATGAATGTCGTCATAGCTTTATATTAGAGCTATGACGTGAATAGAAAAACACGATATTATGTTGTGGTTTCTGAAGACGTCATGAAATAATATCATTGCGCTATGACGTCAATAAAATCACTACGCCGTGACGTCATAATTACTACTTAAGAACGACAAAGATGTATATTCTCTCATTCTTGATTAGAATCTCTTACTAGGTTGCTAGCTACCGCTGCACCCCGGATAATGGTTAGATCGAAGCAAGCTATACTCAATTTGAAAAAACAGTACTACGCAAACAACAGAGATAGTATCTTGAAAAGAGAAAAGCAAAGGTATTCAACCGACCAGGCGTATCGAAAAGTAAAAATTGAGAGAGCAAAACAAAACAGCAAGATGTGTTATCTCAATGATGAAGATTATAGACATGCAAAAATTGAGACAGCCATACAAAAATTCAAGGAGAGTTATCACAATGATGAAGATTACCGCATCAAATATAAGAAAATCCAAAAGCAAAGGTATTCAACCGTCCAGGTGTATCGAGAAGTAAAAATTGAGAAAGCCAAACAAAAAGTTCAAGGAGAGTTATCACAATGATGAAGATTACCGCATCAAATATAAGAAAAACCAAAAGCAAAGGTATTCAACCGTCCAGGTGTATCGAGAAGTAAAAATTGAGACAGCCAAACAAAAGATCAAGGAGCGTTACTGGGATGACAAAATCTATAATGAAAAATTAAATTCTCTGCGAGGTTGTACCGAAGAACGCATAATTACATAAAGGATCGATACTGTAAATTAGAATCTTATAAGCATCATCGTTATCATGGTGTTATTTATATCCGGGTTGCAGCGGTAGCTAGCAACCTAGTAAGATCATTACATTAAGGAGAGAACTGTAGCCCATAATAACTGAATCTGGCTTGCAGCGGTCGCTAGCATCCGGGTTTCAGCGGTAGTTTACATAAAAGATCGGTATAGCTTATATGAAAATGGGTGTTTTGTTAATTTCGCCGGTATGGTAATTGTATTGATAGCCGGCACAAAGCAATATACAAATACGCCAACAGCCGTAGGTACAAATCAGCCAATTTCTGTAGGTACAACTATGCCAACAGCTGCTGGTATAAGTAATAAAGCAGCTGCTTGTACAAGTTAGTCAGCAGCTGCTGCTAAGAAAAACCAACAGCTGCAGGTACAGCTAAGCCAACAGCTGCAATACAGCCTAGCCAACAGCTAAAATACAACGAAGCCAACAAACTGCAGGTAAAACTAAACCAACAACTGCAGGTATAACTCAGACAACAGCTGCAGGTACAGCTAAGCCAAAAGCTACAAGTACAAATAAGTCTCAAGCTGCAGGTAAAAATAAGCGAATGTCTGATGGCACAACTATATCCGGGTTGCAGCGGTAGCTAGCACCCTAGTAAGAGACGATCACGTCCAATGTTAAGAAATATAAAAACCCATTGTTCCTAACAAAGGAGTCAGATCAAAACAAAAAGTACACCATTAGAACCGCCTTGTCCGAAACCCCTGTATAGGAAACTTTCTGTCCCTTGGCTTGAACAGCAAGGGAAATATATTGGCTTGAAAATCAAGAAAATTGACTTTAACCACGTTATTCTCCCCAAACAGGATATTTTTTTCTCTTTCCTCTTTTTTCTTTTCCACAGATAGCTTGGCACTGGAACATTGTAGAGGTTGTTCAATAGCTCATTTTAAAGGAAATTAATTGGGTTAAAAATCTTTTGTAACTAAAATAAATTATTTCTAGCAACCTAGAGTCAAATCAAACAAAATAGAGTCAAATCAAAACAAAAGTACATCATTAGAACTACCTTGTCTGAAATCCTACTAGATAAATAATGAATGTCGTCATAGTTTTATATTAGAGCTATGACGTGAATAGAAAAACACGATATTATGTTGTGGTTTCTGAAGACGTCATGAAATAATATCATTGCGCCATGACGTCATCATGAAATAAAATCCTTACGCCGTGACGTCATAATTACTATATAAGAAGCGTCAGAACTGTAAATGTTCTCATTCATATTTACATAATGGTTTCAATCAAGCAAGCTGCACGCAAGTTAAAAAAACAGTACTACACAAACAACAGAGATAGTATCTTGAAAAGAGAAAATCAAAGGTATTCAACCGACCAGGCGTATCGAGAAGTAAAAATTGAGAGAGCAAAACAAAACAGCAAGATGTCTTATCAAAATGATGAAGATTATAGACATGCAAAAATTGAGACAGCCAAACAAAAGTTCAAGGAGAGTTATCACAATGATGAAGATTACCGCATCAAATATAAGAAAAACCAAAAGCAAAGGTATTCAACCGTCCAGGTGTATCGAGAAGTAAAAATTGAGACAGCCAAACAAAAGATCAAGGAGCGTTATCATAATGATAAACTTTATAGAGAAGCAACAATTGAGCAGACTAGACAAAAGAGCAAGGAACGGTATGATAATGATAAAGATTACAGAGAAGCAAGAATTGAGCAGGCTAGACAAAAGATCAAGGAGCGTTATCACAATGATGAAGATTACCGAAACAAACATAAGAAAAAAGTTGCTACCAGAATAATGGGTAGATACTGGGGTGACAAAAGCTATAATGAAAAAATTAAATTCTCTGCGAGGTTGTACCTAAGAACGCATAAGGACAAAGGGAAAAATTACATTCAGAAATACAAGTTAAATAGCTCCTAAGAAAGGAGTCAGATCAAATCCGGGTTGCAGCGGTAGCTAGCAACCTAGTAAGAGACGATCACGTCCAATGTTAAGAAATATAATCCGGGTTGCAGTGGTAGCTAGCAACCTAGTAAGAGACGATCACGTCCAAATATTAAGAAATGTAAAAAACCCATAGTTCCTAAAAAAGGAGTCAGATCAAAACAAAAAGTACACCATTAGAACCGCCTTGTCCGAAACCCCTGTATAGTAAAATTTATGTCCCTGGATAGAACAGCAAGGGAAATATATTGGCTTGAAAATCAAGAAAAGTGGTATAATAAAGAACGACCTCTTGCCTATACTAAATTTTATACACCACTTACTTATAGTATAAGTTTTATAATAAATATTGAACTCTTCCCTATACTAACTTGCATAGGCAACTTCACTATAGTTAATATTACAATATTTATATTATACATCATTATAAATTATAAAAGGTTCAAATGTTCGAAGATTATAGAGTTAAAAATTTTCCCACACCGGGAATCGAACCCGGGCCTGTTAGGTGAAAGTTAAACTATCCTAGCCACTAGACCATATGGGACCTTAAAGAAGTATGATTTATGATTATAACAAAGAACGAATATTTTACCGATTATCTACTAATAACCATATATGACGTAATAAGTAACATGACGTAATATCTAAAACCATTGTGTACAAATAACCATATACGACTTAATTAACGACTTGACGTAAAAATTGAAAAAATTAATTTTTATTTTATTTTCGTTTTTAAATCAGAATCGCTAAAATTATAAACTGCAAAAATATTTATGGTGTCTTAACAATAGTTTTAATCTTTTAATTTAGACTAGAAAAATACCTGAAAATTTAAAAATTAGTTTAATATAATAAAGAACGACCTTTTGCCTATACTAAATTTTACACGCCACTTAATCTGGGTTGCAGCGCGTAGCTAGCAACCTAGTAAGAGACGATCACGTCCAATGTTAAGAAATATAAAACCCATAGCTCCTAAAAAAGGAGTCAGATCAAATCCGGGTTGCAGCAGTAGCTAGCAACCTAGTAAGAGACAATCACGTCCAATGTTAAGAAATATAATCCGGGTTGCAGTGGTAGCTAGCAACCTAGTAAAAGACGATCACGTCCAATATTAAGAAATGTAAAAACCCATAGTTCCTAAAAAAGGAGTCAGATTAAAACAAAAAGTACACCATTAGAACCGCCTTGTCCGAAACCCCTGTATAGGAAAATTTTTTCATTCGGCTTGAACAGCAAGGAAAATATATTGGCTTGAAAATCAAGAAAAGTGGCAGCTACTACAACATTCTGCCTAAACGGGATATTTTTTTTCTTGTTATCCAGAGATAGCTTTACTCTAGAACATCGTAGAAAGTTGTTCAATGGCTCATTTTAAAGGAAATTAATTGGGTTTAAAACCTTTTGTAACTAAAACAAAAGTAAAACAGGTTAAATTTTTCCACTAAAATCTGTATTTTTGATGTCTTTCCATACTGCTGTCTTTTCAAAGACATTTGATTTTTTTGTTTTTGAAGCAATCAAACAGTTCGTGATAAGGTTGTATTTTAAACTTTATATTCAATAGACAGCTTAGCACTGGAACATCGTAGAGAGTTGTTCAATGGATAATTTTAAATTAAAATAAAGAACGAATATTTTACAGATTATCTACTAATAACCATATATGACGTAATAAGTGACATGACGTAATATCTAAAACCTATTGTGTACTAATAACCATATATGACTTAATTAGCGACGTGACTTAATAATTGAAAAACTAATTTTTATTTTATTTTCCTTTTAGTTCAGAATAACTAAAATCCAGGGTTGCAGCGGTAGCTAGCACCTAGTAAGAGACGATCACGTCCAATGTTAAGAAATATAAAAACCCATAGTTCCTAAAAAAGGAGTCAGATCAAATTCAAAAGTACACCATTAGAACCGCCTTTTCCGAAACCCCTGTATAGGAAACTTTCAGTCCCTTGGCTTGAATTGAAATTGTCAAGTATTTTGGGCAATAGGTTGCATCAAGACTGGGCTGGGTAATTGTAGACAGAGAAAAGCCAAGACAGATAGTCCAAGTAATTGAGAGGCCAATGTTTAAATGGCTGGGGCACGAGTAAATGTCAGGAGTATGAATGACTCTCTTATTGGATATCCTTATATATAGGATATAAGGATAGGATATCCTTATATCCTAAGCCACTGGACCATATGAGATACGTGTAGAAAGCTAATTAATTGTTTTATGATATCTTATAGCATAAATTTCATCGGATATAGCTGATACCTAGTAAAGAACAAACCAAGGCATATAGTAACTAAAACATTCATCCGGGTTGCAGCGGTAGCTAGCAACCTAGTAAGAGACGATCAGTCCAATGCTAAGAAATATAAAAACCGAAAAACTCCTAAAAATAGAGTCAGATCAAAATAAAAGTACATCATTAGAACTACCTTGCCTGAAACCTTACTAGATAAATAATGAATGTTTCCGGGTTGCAGTGGTAGCTAGCAACCTAGTAAGAGACGATCACGTCCAATGTTAAGAAAAAATATAAAAAACCATAGTTCCTAAAAAAGGAGTCAGATCAAAACAAAAAGTACACCATTAGAACCGCCTTGTCAGAAACTCCTGTATATGAAACTTTCAGTTCCTTGGCTTGAACAGCAAGGGAAATATATTGGCTTGAAAATCAAGAAAAGTGGCAGCTACTACAAAATTCTGCCTAAACGGGATATTTTTTTTCATTTTTTGTATCCAGAGATAGCTTGACACTGGAAAATCGTAGAGGGTTGTTCAATGGCTCATTTTAAAGAAAATTAATTTGGTTAAATATCTATAGTAACTAAAATAAATTATTTCTAAAAGAGAATAAATTTTTCCACCAAAAACTGCATTTTTGATGTCTTTTCACACTGCAGTCTTTCAAACATAATCGTATACCAACGGTAAGATTTGAACCCAGGACTCCGAAGAGACTGGTGCTAACACCAGTGCCTTGGACCACTCGTCCAGGCTGCCTCTCATAAATAAATATATACGTGAATTTGGGTTGCAGCAGTAGTAGCAACCTAGTAAGAGACGATCAGTCCAATGCTAAGAAATATAAAAATCCAAAACTCCTAAAGAATGAATGTCATCATAGTTTTATATTAGAGCTATGACGTGAATAGAAAAACACGAAATTATATTGTTGTTTCTGAAGACTGTTTATGAAATAATACAATTGCGCAATGCCGTCATGAAATAAAATAATTACGCCTTGACGTCATAATTAGTATATAATCCGGGTTGCAGCGGTAGCTAGCAACCTAGTAAGAGACGATCACGTCCAATTTTAAGAAATATAAAAACCCCTAACTCCTAGAAAAATCGAACAAAACAAAAAGTACATCATTAGAACCGCCTTTTCCGAAACCTCTATAAAGGAAACTTACCACCCTTTGGCTTGAATAACAAAGAAAATATATTGGCTTGAAAATCAAGAAAATTGACTTAACCACGTTATTCTGCACAAACGGGATATTTTTTTCTTTCTTTTGTTTCCAGAGATAGCTTGGCACTGGAACATCGTAGAGAGTTGTTCAATGGCTCATTTTAAAGGAAATCTCTAGATCTAGCGCCTTTTGCACTTAATTTTTTTTTATTAATTATTTTTCACGAAAAACTTAATTTTGTATATACAATATTGATCAATGATGTCATAGTCGTTGGATGTAGTACATAAAGGCTCGATCATCGAATTTAAGCTGAAACTAAGTAAAGGACAATTATGCCTCCATATATTCACAGTGATGTATAAGATTTCCCATGACATCTGTAAACTGTTCCACAGTTGTCGGTCCATACCTTGGAAGCTTTTCACTAAACATGCAACATTTCTTCTAGATATTACTATGAAGTTTTGCGAAAGCATCTCTAGCTGACTTTTCAACAAAATCTATTCTTTCAGAGATAATTTTAATCTTTAATTTTGAATATTTTTCGTAATCCCGGTAAAACATTCGTAAAATTTTTCTCAGTTTACAAAGATTAGCCTGTGGGTTCTTTGCAGCTTGTGTAAACTGGATAAAAAATATCCATTGTATCCGAGCAATAGTTTGAATATTTCAATACAAGCTGGAAAAATACCTTAAAATGTTAAAATTAGTTTTATTTTTGGTTAGGTTCTAACTACCCGATATGGGATTGACTATGTATTTTCAGTCCAAAAAATTACATTTTTTAATATATATTTTATTTTTCAGTTTAGAATCGCTAAAGTTACTATGTAAACTGCAAAAATATTTATGATATCTGAGCAATAATTTTAATTTTTTCATTCAAACTAACAAAATACCTGAAAATTTAAAAATTAGTTTTATTTTTTGTTAGGTTTTGGATACCTGATACGAGTTATAAGAAGTGTTAATTAGATGAAAATATTATTTCTTGTTTTGTAATAAGATGCCTTCTAAGCGAGTTATTATACGTAATTTAAAAAAACAGTACTATACAAAAAACAGAGACAACATCTTGGAAAGAAATAAGCAAAGGTATTCAACTGACAAGGCGTATCGAGAAGTAATAATTGAGAGAGCAAAACAAAACAGCAAGATGTGTTATCACAATGATGAAGATTATAGACATGCGAAAATTAAGACAGCCAAACAAAAGAGTAAGCAACGGTATGATAATGATGAAGATTACCGAAACAAACATAAGAAAAAAGTTGCTGCCAGAATAATGGGTAGATACTGGGGTGACAAAAGCTATATTGAAAAATTAAATTCTCTGCGAGGTTGTACCGAAGAACGCATAAGGACAAAGGGAAAAATTACATTCAGAAATACAAGAAGATGGCAAAAATGCAGGCTGATCTTTGTAAATTGAGAAACATTTTACGCATGTTTTATCGGGATCACGAAAAGTATTCAAAATTACAGATTAAAATTCTCTTTGAAAGAGCGGATACTGTTGAAAAGTCGGCTAGAAATTCTTTGGCAAAGCTTCATAGTAATATCCAAGAGAAATGTTGTCAGTTTAACGAAAAGCTTATAAGGTATGGATTGGCAACCAGTTTATAGATGCAATGGAAAATGTTCGACAACACAGTGAATATACGGAGGCGTACTTCTTAGAAAATTCGTATATTAATTTTGGAAGGAGTAATTGCAGTTTATGTAGCAGCAATAAAAATATATATACAAGCATACCTATCAACAGCGAAGGAAAAGCAATGTTTTTCAATTATGGCGAAAACGAGCCTGTTAGGGTTATTAGTAAATGTGTTTGTAAGACTAATGATTTAGAACAAATTCCTGGAACACCGACTCAAAAAAAAAGCATTTCTAACTGTGTTTTAAATAGTTCGTTTAGTTCTACTGAATATTCTTCAAAAAATTCTCTGTGTAGTAGAACAAACTGTCCTGAAAAGTACGAGACAACTATTGAAAAATGGTCTAAAACTAGATCTGACAAGGAAATTATGATGGCTGAAGTCACCTATAACAATCTGAGTAAACATTCAAAACCAAAAATTGGGCAGCAGGTTACTTGGCAATGTCACCCTGATATCTGCAAGCTCTATCCGACGGATATTGAATTATGTCAAATTTTTTTTGATATCCTTGAAAATAATATAGCATTAAAATTTTCAACTGACATCCGGGTTGCAGCGGTAGCTAGCAACCTAGTAAGAGACGATCACGTCCAATGTTAAGAAATATAAAAAACCCATAGTTCCTAACAAAGGAGTCAGATCAAAACAAAAAGTACACCATTAGAACGCCTTGTCCGAAACCCCTGTATAGGAAACTTTCTGTCCCTTGGCTTGAACAGCAAGGGAAATATATTGGCTTGAAAATCAAGAAAATTGACTTTAACCACGTTATTCTGCACAAACGGGATATTTTTTTCTTTTTTCTTTGTATCCAGAGATAGCTTGGCACTGGAACATCGTAGAGGGTTGTTCAATAGCTCATTTTAAAGTAAATTAATTGGGTTAAAAACCTTTTGTAACTAAAATAAATTATTTCTAAAAGAGAATAAATTTTTCCACCAAAAACTGCATTTTCGATGTCTTTTCACACTGCAGTCTTTCAAACATAATCGTATACCAGCGGTAAGATTTGAACCTAGGCCTCCGAAGAGACTGGTGGCTAACACCAGTGCCTTGGACCACTCGGCCAGGCTGCCTCTCATAAATAAATATATATGTGAATCTGGGTTGCGGCAGTAGTTTACAGTAAAGAACGAACTTCAGCCCATAGTAAAAAATAAGATTATAATTTATGACTCAAACAAGTAATTTGTTTTCTTTGGTCTAAAATGTTGTCAGCGATGGATTCGAACCAAGCCCCCGAAGTGACGGCTGGCTAACACCAGCGCCTTAAACCACTCGGCCACGCTACCTCACATAGCCAACCACATAACCAACCAACCACCAGCACCAACCATGCTGCCTCATTGGAAAAACCAACCATTGCATACATTGGACTTATTTAGCTAATTGAGTATTACATTAAAGAACGAACTTCATCCCATAATAATCAAACAGTCAATTAGCTAACTAAGTCCAATGTATGCAATGATTGGTTTTTCCAATGATCGTCTTTTAATGTTTCGGTTACTATTTAGAGTTTCGGTTACTATTGAGACGAGTGGCTCTTACTATAAAGTTCGTTACCACGAACTGTTTGATTACTATACAGTTCATTACCACGAACTGTTTAAGTTCTTCAAAAATCAAATATCTTTGAAAAGACTGCAGTATGAAAAACATAAAAAAATGCAGTTTTTTGTAAAAAGTGATATTTTAAAAAAAATTGGTCTTTTGATTAAAGAAGGCACTAGAACTTTTAATTTTCGTTTTGAATGAGCCCTCCTTTAACATTCTAGGGCCACTGGGTCGATACAATCACCCCTGGTAAAAAGAAGGAACAAATAAACACGCATCCGTGATCTTTCTTCTGACAAAAATACAAAATTCCATATTTTTGCAGATAAGAGTTTGAAACCTCTACAGTAAGGCTTTCTGATACGCTGAAACTGATGGTGTGATTTTCATTAACATTCTATGACCTTTAAGGGGTGTTTTCCCCTATTTTTGAAAATGAGGCAAGTTTTCTCAGGCTCATAACTTTTGATGGGTATAACTAAACTTGATGAAACTTACATATTTTTAAATCAGCATAATAATCCGATTCTTTTGATGTATTTATTGGTATCAAAATTCCATTTTTTAGAATTTCGATTACTATTGAGACGAGTTGCTTTTACTATACAGTTCATTACCACGAACTCTTTGAAATTTTCAAAGCGCGTATTTCAACTTTTGGTTAATATGGATTGTGTTTCGCCTCAGAAGCTGACCAATATAGTTCTATGTACTTTACATCCCCAACAAATAATTTAGATTTTTTGTACTAAATTTAGGAAGCCTGACTATGTGACTGCGCGAGGAATGTCCAGACACATCATCAAACCTATAATTACTTTCGTACTAATAGTTGCTGTAGCGCATTGGCTAGTGAGTTCTCCTCCTGACAAGGAAGATAGAAGTTCGAGTTGCTCTACAGTAACAATTGAATCCTACAGGAACAATGTTTCTTTGGGAAGTTTCAAGTGAACAAGCGATTCTTGCGGATGAATTGCCCTGCGACAGGTGGGATTATTTTATAGTAAAGAAAATAAGTTTCCTATACTAAAATTTAAGAGCCACTTAACTATAGTATAGGCTAGTACAGTTATATTTAAGGTCAATATATTAAAATTTTCCATTAAAGGGAATAAAAACCTTTAGTTAGCTACTTGATTGTTTGAGGCTAGTCTCTTACTATTTCAAAGAAGAAAAAGCCGTAGGTTTTATCAATTAGAAAGAGTTCTACCTTTAAAATGAGTTACGTAGTGCGTTGAGTCGCTTGAAACTTATAAGTGAGAAAGAAAAAATTATTACCTGGAAATCCCTGTTGTTAAATAAATTTACCTAAAGGATCGACGTAGTTCATCATAAAATTTATATTAAAGAACGACATTATATGCATGATGACGCAACACAAATCATCCGGGTTGCACCGGTAGCTAGCAGCCTAGTAAGAGACGATCACGTCCAATGTTAAGAAATATAAAAACCCATAACTCCAAAAAAATATAATAAAGAACGAACTCTTCCCTATACTAAATTGCATACTCAGGTTAATTATAATTAAGGATATAGTTATGATATGGTTTTATTGATAGCTGAAAAACAAATTAAAATAGATAAACGACCCAGGTTGGCTTTGATCCACCAGCCTTTCGGTAACGGCCGATCGTCCTAGCCACTTGGACTATGACGTAATTAATCAAAGTTGTAAAATTAACAATGTGATACATAAAGGACCAATACCGTTAATTATAAATGGGCACTATGTAAGTTTCATCGAATATAGCTGAAACCTAGTAAAGAACAAACCAAGGCACATAGTAACATAGTAAAGAAAGCATCGTCTCTTGCTCATCATCATAAAATGTGTCAGGCAAGTGGATCTCATGTAGTAGTTATTAATAGAAGTTTTGTTTAGACTTTAAAAAGACAAATGTATAAAAATTGCCTTCGGCAGGAATTGAACCTGAACAAACTCAAACCAAAAAACTTGACTCTGTGGTTCATTCATCTTATCTTCATTATTTTAGCTAGAATGTAAATAAAACGAGTTTCTTTTTTAAATTTTACTTCAACAGATATTGCGTTTAAATCAACATATTAAATGTTCTCCCTGACGGGGAATTGAACCCTGGTCTCCTAGGTGAAGGTAGGTATGCTTACCATTAGACTATCGAATTGTTATGATAAGACATGATAAGAATTTCGTTAATCCACAAAAAATGATATAAGAAATTGAACCATAGCATACATTGGACTTAGTTAGCTACTTGATTGTTTGAGGCTTGTCTCTTACTATTTCAAAGAAGAAAAAGCTGTAGGCTTTTTCCTGTTTGTTATCATTATTGCCAATAATCTGTTCAGGAAACTTAGACCACCGTGTTGACTTTTACTATTATAAAAAACATGTAGACATGGTTAAGTAAAATGCAGTGTTTTTTGGGGGGTTTTAACAAAAAATCTGATTTGTCAACTGAAACTAGAATAATTCCCGAAAATTTAAATAAATTAATTTTTTTTAGCTGCAGACTGCAAAAATATTTATGGTGTCTGAGCAATAATTTTAATTTTTTAATTCAAACCAGAAACATACCTGAAAATTTTAAAATTAGTCTTGTTTTTCTTAGGTTCTAACTACTCGACGCGTGGGTATTTTTATTATATAAAGTGGGTGTTAAAATACATAGCTTAGACAGTAAAATGATTTCTTCTGAGCAAGCTAAACGTGAGGAAATTGAAAATTCTAAAGATTTAAAAAGGGAGAAAGAATTTTTGAAAGAATCAATCCGGGTTGCAGCGATAGCTAGCAACCTAGTAAGAGACGATCACGTCCAATACTAAGAAATATAATAGCCCATAACTCCTTAAAATAGTGTCAGATCAAAACCAAAGTACGTTATTAGAACCGCCTTATCCGAAACCACTAATTAGGAAACTTACCGTCCCTTTGCTTGAATATCAAGGAAAATCTATTAGCTTGAAAAACAAGATAAGTTGCTTGATTACTGTTACGAACGAAGTAATTTTATTGGTGAGAAAGTTTCATCTGTATCATGTTCTAGAGATCCGGGTTGCAGCGGTGGCTAGCAACCTAGTAAGAGACAATCACGTCCAATGTTAAGAAATAAAAAAAACCCATAACTCCTAAAAAAAAGTCAGATCAAAACAAAAAGTATACCATTAGAACTGCCTTGCCCAAAACCCCTGTATAGGAAACTTTCTGTAATTTGGCTTGAACAGCAAGGGCTTGCAAATAAAGAAAAGTGGCAGCTACTACAGCATTCTGCCTAAACGGCATCTTTTTTTCTTTCTTTTTTTTCTTTTCCACAGATAGCTTGGCACTGGAACATCGTAGAGAGTTGTTCAATGGCTCATTTTAAAGGAAATTAATTGGGTTTAAAACCTCTGTAACTAAAACAAACTATTTTTAACACAGAATAAATTTTTCCACTAAAAACTGCATTTTTGATGTCTTTTCATCCTGCTGTCTTTTTAAAAATATTTGATTTTTGAAGCAATCAAACAGTTTCGTGGTAAATTTATATTAAAACTTTATATTCCATGGATAGCTTATAATAAAGAACGAACTCTAGCCAATACTAACTGGATTACGTAATCCGGATTGCATCCGGGTTGCAGCGGTAGCTAGCAACCTAGTAAGAGACGATCACGTCCAATGTTAAGAAATATAAAAACCCATAGTTCCTAAAAAAGGAATCAGATCAAAACAAAAAAGTACACCATTAGAACCGCCTTGTCCGAAACCCCTGTATAGGAAACTTTCTGTCCCTTGGCTTGAACAGAAAGGGAAATATATTGGCTTGAAAATCAAGAAAAGTGGCAGCTACTACAACATTCTTCCTAAACGGGATATTTTTTTCTTTTTTTTTTTTCTTGTTTCCAGAGATAGCTTGGCACTGGAACATCGTAGAGGGTTGTTCAATAGCTCATTTTAAAGGAAATTAATTGGGTTAAAAACCTTTTGTAACTAAAATAAATTATTTCTAAAAGAGAATAAATTTTTCCACCAAAAAACTGCATTTTCGATGTCTTTTCACACTGCAGTCTTTCAAACTTAATCGTTTACCAGCGGTAAGATTTGAACCCACGCCTCCGAACAGACTGGTGGCTAACACCAGTGCCTTGGACCACTCGGCCAGGTTGCCTCTCATAAATAATATATATGTGAATCCGGGTTGCAGCAGTAGCTAGCAATCTAGTAAGAGACGATCAGTCCAATGCTAAGAAATATAACAAAACTCCTAAAAATAGAGTCAGATCAAAACAAAAGTACATCATTAGAATTACCTTGTCTGAAACCCTACTAGATAAATATTGAATGTCGTCATAGTTTTATATTAGAGCTATGACGTGAATAGAAAAACACGAAAATTATATTGTTGTTTCTGAAGGACGTCATGAAATAATATCATTGCGCTATGACGTCAATAAAATCATTACGCTGTGACGTCATAATTACTATATAAGAAGCGTCAGAACTGTAAATGTTCACATTCATAATTACATAATGGTTTTAATGAAGCAAGCTGCACGCAAATTGAAAAAACAGTACTACACAAACAACAGAGATAGTATCTTGATCCGGGTTGCAGCGGTAGCTAGCAACCTAGTAAGAGACGATCACGTCCAATGTTAAGAAATATAAAAATCCGGGTTGCAGCGGTAGCTAGCAACCTAGTAAGAGACGATCACCTCCAATGTTAAGAAATATAAAAACCCGTAGCTCCTAAAAAAAGAGTCAGATCAAAACAAAAAGTACACCATTAGAACCGCCTTGTCCAAATCCTCCATAAAGGAAAACTTACCGCCCTTTGGCTTGAACAGAAAGGGAAATATATTGGCTTGAAAATCAAGAAAATAGACTTTTACCACGTTATTCTCCCCAAACGGGATATTTTTTTTTTTTCTTTTTTTGTCTCCAGAGATAGCTTGGCACTGGAACATCGTAGAGGGTTGTTCAATAGCTCATTTTAAAGGAAATTAATTGGGTTAAAAACCTTTTGTAACTAAAATAAATTATTTCTAAAAGAGAATAAATTTTTCCAATAAAAACTGTATTTTTGATGCAGTGACGTCATAATTACTATATAAGAAACGTCAAAACTGTAAATGGTCTCATTCATGAATACATAATGGTTAGATCAATTATAATAAAGAACGACCTCTTGTCTATACTAAATTATATAGGCCACTTAACTATAGTATAGGTTAGTAAATTTACATTAAAAGACGATCACTGAAATAACAAACCATTCCATACATTGGACTTAGTTAGCTACTTGATTGTTTGAGTTTCGTCTCTTACTATTTATTAAAAGAAGAAAAAGCCGTAGGCTTTTTCCTGTTTTTACAATAAGGAACGAACTGAGCCCATAGTAACTTAAGTATTAAATCAAACAGTTCTTGGTCATAATAAAGAGCTGTGTAATGGCTCATTTTAAAGGAAACTCCCGTTTATAGAAACATTTTGTAACTAACAAAATTAATTATTATTATATAACAAATTGTTACGATATGGTAAAGAACTAACTCTAGGCAATAGTAACTAATTTAATTTTGAAAAGAAAGAATTACGGTAGAAACCTAAATGGTAGTATAAGTAAACTACATTTCGAAGGAACCGTCCACCGGGATTTGAACTCGGATCTCAGGATTCAAAGTCTTAAGTGCTAACCACTACACAAAGAAACGTCCATATAAGAAAGAATTTTAACAGTATATGATAACTTAAAGACCGAACTCTAATATTAAATAAAACAGATCGTGGTCATAATAAAGAGCTGTGTAATGGCTTATTTTAAAGGATCCGGGTTGCAGCGGTAGCTAGCAACCTAGTAAGAGACGATCACGTCCAATGTTAAGAAATATAAAAACCCCTAACTCCTAAGAAAAGAGTCAGATAAAAACATAAAGTACACCATTTGAACCGCCTTGTCCGAAACCCCTATAAAGGAAACTTACCGCCCTTTGGCTTGAATAACAAAGAAAATATATTGGCTTGAAAATCAAGAAAATTGACTTCAACCACGTTATTCTCCACAAACGGGATATTTTTTTTCTTTCTTTCTTCTTTTTTCCACAGATAGCTTGGCACTGGAACATCGTAGAGAGTTGTTCAATGGCTCATTTTAAAGGAAATCTCTAGATCTAGTGCTATTTGTACTTAATTTTTTTTAATTAATTATTTTTCCAAAAAACTTAATTTTTTTATATACAATATTGATGAATGACGTCATAGTCGTTGGATGTAGTTAGTATTACATAAAGGCTCGATTATCGAATTTAAGCTGAAAAACTAAGTAAAGGACAATTATATGCCTCCATATATTAACAGTGATGTATAAGATTTCCCATTACATTTGTAAACTGTTCCACAGTTGCCGGTCCATTAAACAAATGATCGATTAGTTATAAGGTTCAAGGTTTAATTTTAAAATATCTGTACAAAATAGACATAAATACAGGGTAAACGCCGGAGACACAAGGTCGAATGACAAAAACCCGGTACATTAATCGGAATAAACCTGTTTAAAAGACAACACAAAATAATAAATAAGAGTTATTCCATGGCTCACCAATAGACGGACACCCACCCCACAAACCCACCGACACCGGGCAAAGATCCACCGAAAATACCAATAAAAAAAAATACCAACGGGCGAATAAGGGTAACCGATAACCGGCATCTCACAGGGCAAAACACCCAACAAAACAATAACATCAAATGTACCCAGATTTTCAATATATTATTAATTCTTAAAATTATTTATAAGGATAGAATGAAGTTGCTTTTTTATATTTGTTACATAAAGGAACGATATAGTTCATCATAAATGGTATTTCTCAATTAGGTTTTTTCGTATTATTATCTATTATTATGTAAAATGGAGTAATTTTTGGGGGATTTTAACAAAAAATTTATTTGTTAACTGAAACTAGAATAATTCATGAAAATTTTAAATATAATAATTTTATTTAACTGGAAACTGCAGAAATATTTATGATAAAGAAGAAAAGAATGAATAAATATTAAAAAACCAAAAAGAATGTTTCAAAATCTGGGAGAGGGGTCCGAATAAAATCCATTTGGGTAAATTCCTCTTTGAAGTTAAATTTTTACATTAAAGAACAATCTGTAGCCCATATTAACCGAACTGTTATAAAGAATCATTATATAGATGTCCGGGTTGCAGTGGTAGCTATTAGCCAAGTAAGAGACGATCACGCCCCATGTCTGAAACCGCCATATCTGAAACCCCTGTATAGGAAACTTTCTGTCATTTTGTTACATTAAAGAACAAACTTTAGTCCATAGTAATTGAAGTTATATTAAAAGACGATCATTAGGATATCATACATAAGGCATTATAGTATAGTAAAGATCAACCTCTAGCCTATTTAAATTCTAGATTAAACGATTTTAATTCAACATAATGAAAGTTCTCCCCGACGGGGAATCGAGCCCTATTCACCCGCATGACATGTGTTTATGCTCACCAACGGACTATCGAAGACTTATTAAATATGAGTTACATATAAGACATGGTAATAATTTCATTAATACACTAATAATTATATGAGGAATTATAATAAAAAACGACCTCTAGAGGCTCAAGTAGCTAAAAATCTAGTAAGAGACGATCAAGTCCAATGTTAAGAAATATAAAAACCCGTAACTCCTAAAAAAATTCAGATCAAAATCTAGGTTGCAGCGGTAGCTAGCAGCCTAGTAAGAGACGATCACGTCTAATGTTAAGAAATATAAAAATCTATAACTCGTAAAAAAACGTCAGATCAAAAGAAAAAGTACACCATTTGAACCGCCATGTCTGAAACCCCTTTATAGGAAACTTTCTGTCATTTGGCTTGAACAGCAAGGGAAATATATTGGCTTGAAAATCATGAAAAGTGGCAGCTACTACAGGCTGCTGCCTAAACGGCATGTTTTTTTCTTTCTTCTTTATCTTCCACAGATAGCTTGGCACTGGAACATTGTAGAGAGTTGTTTAATGGCTCATTTTAAAAGAAATCTCTAGATCTAGTGCCATTTGTACTTAATTGTTTTTTAAAAATCGAATCAATTTTTTACGAAAAACTTAATTTTTTGTAAACAACATTGATCAATGACGTCATAGTCGTTGGATGTAGTTAGTACATAAAGGCTCGATCATCGAATAAAGCTGAAACTAAGTAAAGCGCAATTATGCCTCCATATATTCATAGTGATGTCTAATATTTCCCATTACAACTGTAAACTGTTCCACAGTTGCCGGTCCATACCTTGGAAGCTTTTCATTAAACGTGCAACATTTTTTGGATATTACTATGAAGTTTTTTATAATAAAGAACGACCTCTTGCCTATACTAAATTATATACGCCACTTAATTATAGTATAGGTTAGTAATTCAACAGATAGCTTGGCACTGGATCATCGTAGAGAGTTGTTCAATGGCTCATTTTAAAGAAAATTAATGGGGTTAAAAATTTTCTTGTAATTAAAATAAATTATTTTTATTGCATTAAGAAATTATAATTATGTTCCTTAAGAAATCATCATAAATTTCCCGTACAAAGTTTGAACTCAAGCCAACTGGGTGAAAGCTATCCCAACCTCAAGACCATATTGGATTTATTAAAATTTTCGATTAATGACGTTTATGTTAAAGAACAATTTATAAACCTAGTTAGCTGTCTGATTGTTTGAGGATCGTCTCTTACTATTTTAAAGAAGATAAAGCCGCAGGCTTTTTCCTGTTTGTAATTTATAATCTGGATTTAAGCGGTAGTTATAGCAAAGAGCGGACTCAAGCCCAAATTACATTAAAAGACGATCATTGAAATATTAAACTATTGCATACATTGTAATTTGTTAGCCAATTGATTGTTTGAGGTTTTTAATAAAGAACGAACTTTAGCCTGTACTAACTGAAATGTTTAGTATAAAGAACAACTTCAGATTGATTAATCCGGGTTACAGTGGTAGCTAGCAATCTAGTAAGAGACGATCACATCCAACACTAAGAAATATAATAACCAATACCTCCTAAAAATAGAGTCATATCAAAATAAGAAGTACATGAATTGCTTCGTCCAAAACCCCTATATAAGAAAATTATCGTCCCTTAGCTTGAACAACAAGGGAAATATATTGGCTTGAAAATCAAGTTACAGTAAAGAACGATCTCTCTCCCATATTAACTGATATGTTACATTATTACAGTAAAGAACGATCTCTCGCTCATAGTAACTGATTTGTCAATTAGGTCTTTTTATATTACAATAAAGAGCAAAAGCACTGGCATGTCAAAGAATGAAAATACAAAGATGGCCGTTCAACCCAGACCCAGAGTCATTCAAAGCCTTGCTTGAAGTTCACCTGAAAGAAGTTGAAAAGGAGACTTCGAAAGAGAAGGGAGGTGAAATAGAAAATGGGGAAAAGAATGACTTTGAAAAAGTGTTCAATCTTCTAGAGTCCTACAGCAAGCTGAAACATAGTTGTATAAAAAAAAACTGATCAAAAAGGATATTGACGACATTCTTGATGGTTTTGACGAAAGGAAGTTCGTGGTTTTACTGCTAAATGTTTTAGAAACATCATTTACGTTTGAATTTTTCAACTGGGATGTTTTTTTATTTTAAGGTTGAACAAACCTTTTTTACGGAAGAAATTGGCAAGGAGTTTAAAAGCATCAAGATAAGAATTCGCAGATAATTGAATTTGAAATCTTCAGAAATTTAAAAGTTATTGAACTTTTAAATAGAACTTCCACAGGATCTTGCCAAGAAGAAGCTACGCTTTACACTAATATGCTACAGAAATTACAAAAGGACACGAAAGCTAGCAGCAGTAATATAATACAAGGGAAAAGAACAGAACTGTCAAATAAACCACCGCTCAGCCTGAAAGAGACAAAAAAAGAAGTTGTCAACACAAATTTTTGACTGGATTCTTGAAAAAAAAAGTATCCGAAATTACTTCTGTGAATCCTTATGTCCTCTTTGCGGAGTCCATGCCTAAAGGAAGTAAACCATCTAGGGAAACACGACACCAATCACAGACCAGGAGGAATTGCTGGAAATTTTTATTTTTCAAAAATTCCTGTTATTGATAAAGTCATAAGAACAGAAGACTCTAAAAATTATTTACGTTACTTTTGCTCCAAAGTAATCAGTAAATACACTTGTGATCAAGTCCCCAAATATCATTCAAGATCAATCGTTGTCACAGAGTGTTTTGAACTCAAATCCTTCCAAACTAAAGGAAAGTCCTTACTCCACTGCACAAGTGACAACTAGTAGTATAAATATACCATTCAACTTATGATGTCTAAGACGTGATAAAAATGTGTGGAAAATTATCCCATACGATTGAGGAACAATATCTTTTTCGTCTCCTCTATAATTTTTATATTTTATATGGTTGCAGAAATAAGCCACAAGTTAAAATCAAACAGTTCGTAGTAACGAACTGTATAGTATTACATTAAAAGACGATCATTGGAATAAAAAACCATTGTACAAATTGAATTTAGTTAGCTACTCGATTGTTTGAGGTCTAAGAAGAAATTTACGCAGAAACCTACATGGTAGCATAAATAAGCCACAAGTTATAATTACAATAAGGAACGAGCTGTAACCCAGCGTACAGCTAGGTACAGCTAGTTGCAGCGGTAGCTAGGAAACTTTAAAGAGAAGCAACAATTAAGAAAGCTAGACAAAAGAGCAAGGAACGCTATGATAATGATGAAGATTACAGAGAAGCTACAATTCAGCAAGCTATCCGGGTTGCAGCGGCAGCTAGCAATCCGGGTTGCAGCGGTAGCTAGCAACCTAGTAAAGAGACGATCAAGTCCAATGTTAAGAAATATAAAAACCCCCAACTCCTAAAAAAAGAGTCAAATCAAAACAAAAAATACACCATTAGAACCGCCTTGTCCGAAACCCCTGTATAGGAAAGTTTCTTTCATTTAGCTTCAACAGCAAGGGAAATATATTAGCTTGAAATTCAAGAAAATTGACTTTAACCACGTTATTCTCCACACCTCTTTGAAAATAGTTTTGCACTTTTTATCCTATATTCACCCATGTATTTAAATGAAGGTAAATCAGGGGTTAAATCAACATGCCCCAGGATATTCATCATATTCATTAAGTATCTCTGATTGAAAGTTAGCATTTATTGCATAAAATGCACGTTTGAGGACTTATGTATCCCCACACCCTCCTCGTGAAATGGCCTCTATTGTAGTAGCTTAGGTGTAATTATACAATAGCCAACTCTCTAATGAGAATAGCTTTTGATCCTTTTTACCCCGATTAGCTTCATAGCTATTTACATTAAAAGACGATCACTGAAATAACAAACCATTCCATACATCGACTTAGTTAGCTGCTTGATTGTTTGAGTTTCGTCTCTTACTATTTAAAGAAGAAAAAGCCGTAGGCTTTTTCCTGTTTGTATTTATAGTTAAAAAACGAACTCAAGTCCAAAGAAACTGAACCCTGTGGTTCATTCATATTATCTTCATTATTTTAGCTAGAATGTAAATAAACAAGTTTCTTTTTTAAATTTTAAATTGAAAAGATAGTGCTTTTAATTCAACATATTAAAAGTTCTCCCTGACGGGGAATCGAACCCCATTCTCCCAGGTAACAAGTGGGCATGCTTACCATTAGACTATCGAACACTTATAAAATAAAAGTTACATATAAGATATGATAATAATTTTTTAATCCGGGCTGCAGCGGTAGCTAGCAACCTAGTAAGAGACGATCACGTCCAATGTTAAGAAATATAAAAACGCATAGCTCCTAAAAAAAGAGTCAGATCAAAACAAAAAGTACACCATTAGAACCGCCTTGTCCGAAACACCCGTATAGGAAACTTTCTGCCATTTGGCTTGAACAGCAAGGAAAATATATTGGCTTGAAAATCAAGAAAATTACATGAAGGACTGATATAGTTCATCATGAGTGGTGTTTGTCAATTAGGTTTTTTTATATAATTATCCATTATTATGTAAAATGCAGTAATTTTTGGGTTAATTTAACTAATTTAACGGTTAATTTGTTAACTGAAACTAGAATAAATCCTGAAACTTTTAAATATAATAATTTTATTTAACTGCAAACTGCAGAAATATTTGTGATTTCTAAGCAATAATTTTAATTTTGTAATTTGAACCAGAGAAATACCTGAAAATCTAAAAAATAATTTGGTTTTTCTTTCGCTTAAAGTGACTCGTTACGCCATTTTATCAGGTTTAAATCATAATATTTTCCTACCATCCGGGTTGCAGCGGTAGCTAGCAACCTAGTAAGAGACGATCACGTCCAATGTTAAGAATCCGGGTTGCAGCGGTAGCTAGCAACCTAGTAAGAGACGATCACGTCCAATGTTAAGAAATATAAAAACCCATAGTTCCTAACAGAGGAGTCAGATCAAATTTAATAAAGATCGAACTCTTCCCTATACTAACTTGCATAGGCAACTTCACTATAGTTAAGATTACAGTATTTATATTATACATCATTGTAAATTATAAAAGGTTCAAATGTTCGAAGATTAAAGAGTTAAAAATTTTCCCACACCGGGAATCGAACCCAGGCCTGTTAAGTGAAACTTATCTATCCTAGCCACTAGACCATATGGGACCATAAAGAAGTATGATTTAAGAGCCATGTGAATATTATTATTTCACCATACCAATTATAATAAGGCCAAAACAAAATCGTCGACTTGCAATCTTACTTTTGACACATTAGTTAAATCTTCATCAGACTTAAAAAATGTTTTGCTAGTTTTACATGAAAGAACAAACCTTAGCCCATAGTAGCAGAAATATTAAAATTAATAGAAGTTTTATTTAGACTTTAAATCCGGGTTGCAGCGGTAGCTAGCACCTAGTAAGAGACGATCACGTCCAATGTTAAGAAATATAAAAACCCATAACTCCTAAAAAAAAGAGTCAGATCATTTTCCGGGTTGCAGCGGTAGCTAGCAACCTAGTAAGAGACGATCACCTCCAATGTTAAGAAATATAAAACCCCCCAACTCCTAAAAAAAGAGTCAGATTAAAACAAAAAGTACACCATTAGAACCACCTTGTCCGAATCCTCTATAAAGAAAACTTACCGCCCTTTGGCTTGAATAACAAAGAAAATATATTGGCTTGAAAATCAAGAAAATAGACTTTTACCACGTTATTCTCCACAAACGGGATATTTTTTTTCTTTTTTCTTTTTCTTTTCCACAGATAGCTTGGCACTGGAACATCGTAGAGGGTTGTTCAATAGCTCATTTTAAAGGAAATTAATTGGGTTAAAAATCTATAGTAACTAAAATAAATTATTTCTAAAAGAGAATAAATTTTTCCACCAAAAACTGCATTTTTGATGTCTTTTCACACTGCAGTCTTTCAAACATAATCGTATACCAGCGGTAAGATTTGAACCCACGCCTCCGAAGAGACTGGTGGCTAATTAAATTAAAGACGATCATTGGAATAACAAACAATTGCATACATTGGAATTAGTTAGCTACTTGATTGTTTGAGGTTCGTCTCTACTATTTCAAAGAAGAAAAAGCCTTAGGCTTTTTCCTGTTTGTAATCAGTTTATTATCCGGGTTGCAGCGGTAGCTAGAAACTTACATAAAGGATCTATAATAAAGAACCACCTTTTGCCTATACTAAATTTTTTACGCCACTTAGTTATAGTGTAGAATAGTATAATAAAGAACGACCTCTTGCCTATACTAAATTTTATAGGCCACTTATATAGTATAGGTAAGGACAGCTTACATAAAGTTACATTAAAAGACGATCATTGGAATAATCCGGGTTGCAGTGGTAGCTAGCAACCTAGTTAGAGACGATCACGTCCAATGTTAAGAAATATAAAAACTCATAACTCCTAAAAAAAAGTCAGATCAAAACAAAAGTACACTATTAGAAACACCATGTCTGAAACCCCTGTATAGGAAACTTTATGTCATTTGGCTTGAACAGCAAGGGTAATATATTGGCTTGAAATTAAAGAAAATTTTACAGTAAAGAACGATCTCTTGCCCATAGTAACTGATATACGGTGGTTCCAGGAGTCACTACAAGCTATCCAAATTGTAGCGGTTTCCGGGCTGCAGCGACAGCTGTAACCCGGTGTGTCTTTGCTTAACAACAAAGAAAATATGTCGGCTTGTTATTAAACAAAAACCTAACAAAAATAAAACTAATTTTAAAAATTTTTCGATATTTTTCCAATTTTTACATAAGGGATCGATAAAGATATCATAAATGGTGTCAGTCAAGAAGATCTCGTGCAGTAGTCATTAATAGAAGTTTTGTTTAGACTGAATAGTCCATCATCTGGGTTGCAGCGGTAGCTAGCAACCTAGTAAGAGACGATCACGTCCAATGTTAAGAAATATAAAAACCCATAGTTCCTAAAAAAGGAGTCAGATCAAAACAAAAAGTACACCATTAGAACCGCCTTGTTCGAAACCCCTGTATAGTAAACTTTCTTTCCCTTGGCTTGAACAGCAAGGGAAATATATTGGCTTGAAAATCAAGAAAAGTGGCAGCTACTACAAAATTCTGCCTAAACAGGATATTTTTTTTTATTTTCTTTCTTTTCCACAGATAGCTTGGCACTGGAACATCGTAGATTGTTGTTCAATGGCTCATTTTAAAGGAAACTAATTGGGTTAAAGATCTATAGTAACTAAAATAAATTATTTCTAAAAGAGAATAATTTTTTCCACCAAAAACTGCATTTTTGATGTCTTTTCACACTGCAGTCTTTCAAACATAATCGTATACCAGCGGTAAGATTTGAACCCACGTTATTTTAAAGAATGAACTTTATCCACTAATACATTAAAAGTCTATCATTCGAAGAATATATCCGGGTTGCAGCGGTAGCTAGCAACCTAGTAAGAGACGATCACGTCCAATGTTAAGAAATATAAAAAACCCATAGTTCCTAAAAAAGGAGTCAGATCAAAACAAAAAGTACACCGTTAGAACCGCCTTGTCTGAAACCCCTGTATAGGAAACTTTCTGTCCCTTGGCTTGAACAACAAGGGAAATATATTGGCTTGAAAATCAAGAAAAGTGGCAGCTACTACAACATTCTTCCTAAACGGGATATTTTTTTCTTTTTTTTCTTTTTTTTTGTTTCCAGAGATAGCTTGGCACTGGAACAGCGTAGAGGGTTGTTCAATAGCTCATTTTAAAGGAAATTAATTGGGTTAAAAACCTTTTGTAACTAAAATAAATTATTTCTAAAAGAGAATAAATTTTTCCACCAAAAACTGCATTTTTGATGTCTTTTCACACTGCAGTCTTTCAAACATTACATTATCCGGGTTGCAGCGGTAGCTAGCAACCTAGTAAGAGACGATCACCTCCAATGTTAAGAAATATAAAACCCCCCAACTCCTAAAAAAAGAGTCAGATCAAAACAAAAAGTACACCATTAGAACCACCTTGTCCGAATCCTCTATAATTATAATAAAGAACGACCTCTTTCCTATACTAAATTTTATAGGCCGCTTAACTATAGCATAGGCTAGTACAGTTATTATATTTAAGGCCAATATATTAAAATTTTCCACTAAAAGACGATCATTGGAATAAAAACCCAATACATACATTTGATTTAGTTAGCTACTTGATTGTTTGAGGCTAGTCTCTTACTATTTCAAAGAAGAAAAATTACATTAAAGAAAGATCTTCAGTCCATAGTAACTGGAGTGTTATAAGGAACCATTAAATAGATGATGCTTACAGTAATCAAAAGTTACTGTCTACAATGTGTTGAAAAGATATTCCGGGTTGCAGCGGTAGCTAGCAACCTAGTAAGAGACGATCACGTCCAATGTTAAGAAATATAAAAACCCATAGTTCCTAACAAAGGAGTCAGATCAAAACAAAAAGTACACCATTAGAACCGCCTTGCCCGAAACCCCTGTATAGGAAATTACATAAAGGATCGATGTGGTTCATTATAAATTATAAAAGGCTTAGAGCTTCTAATGTTCGAAGATTATAGAGTTAAAAATTTACCCATACCGGGAATCGAACCCGGGCCTGTTAGTTCGAAGCCAACTATCATATCCGCTAGACCATATGGGACTATAAATAGTATGATTTAAGAGCCATATGCATATTATTATTTCATCATACCAATTATAATAAGGCCAAAACAAAATCGTCGACTTGCAACCTTACCTTTGACACATCAGTTAAACCTTCATCAGACTTGAAAAATGTTTTGCTATTATAAATCGATGAATTCAGTTGTATTTGGTCTACGCTACCCATAAAATCACGCGAAGAATTGCTAGAACCTAACAAAACCAAAACTAATTTTAAAGTTGTCAGGAATTTTATAATAAAGAACGAACTCTAGCCTATACTTAATGGATTACATAAAGGTTATATTTAATCCGCGTTGCATCCGGGTTGCAGCGGTAGCTAGCAACCTAGTAAGAGACGATCACGTCCAATGTTAAGAAATATAAAAACCCATAGTTCCTAACAAAGGAGTCAGATCAAAACAAAAAGTACACCATTAGAACCGCCTTGTCCGAAACCCATGTATAGGAAACTTTCTTTCCCTTGGCTTGAACAGCAAGGGAAATATGTTGGCTTGAAAATCAAGAAAATTGACTTTAACCACGTTATTCTCCCCAAACGGGATATTTTTTTTCTTTTTTTTTTTTTTTTTTTTTCTTTTCCACAGATAGCTTGGCACTGGAACATCGTAGAGGGTTGTTCAATAGCTCATTTTAAAGTAAATTAATTGGGTTAAAAACCTTTTGTAACTAAAATAAATTATTTCTAAAAGAGAATAAATTTTTCCACCAAAAACTGCATTTTCGATGTCTTTTCACACTCCAGTCTTTCAAACATAATCGTATACCAGCGGTAAGATTTGAACCCACGCCTCCGAAGAGACTGGTGGCTAACACCAGTGCCTTGGACCACTCGGCCAGGCTGCCTCTCATAAATAAATATATATGTGAATTTGGGTTGCAGCAGTAGCTAGCAACCTAGTAAGAGATGATCAGTTCAATGCTAAGAAATATAACAAAACTCCTAAAAATAGAGTCAGATCAAAACAAAAGTACATCATTAGAATTACCTTGTCTGAAACCCTACTAGATAAATAATGAATGTCATCATAGTTTTATATTAGAGCTATGACGTGAATAGAAAAACATGAAATTATATTGTTGTTTCTGAAGACGTCATGAAATAATATCATTGCTCTATGACGTCAACAAAATCATTACGCTGTGACGTCATAATTACTACTTAAGAACTACAAAGATGAAAATGTTCTCATTCATAATTACATAATGGTTTCATATAATAAAGATCGAACTCTTCCCTATACTAACTTGCATAGGCAACTTTACTATAGTGAAGATTACAGTATTTATATTATACATCATTATAAATTATTAAAAGGTTCGAATGTTCGAAGATAATATGGTTAAAAATTTTCCCTCCCCGGGAATCGAACCCGGTCCTCTTAAGTGAAAGTTAACTATCCTAACCACTAGACCAAATCAGACCATAAAGAAGTATGATTTAAGAACCATATGCAAATTATTATTTCACCATACCAATTATCCGGGTTGCAGCGGTAGCTAGTAACCTAGTAAGAGACGATCACGTCCAATGTTAAGAAATTTATATTAAAGGACGATCTTTAGGAGATCATACATAAGGGATCGATAGGGTAAATGTAACGAACTGTATGGTAAGAGCGACTCGTCTCAATAGTAACCGAAACTCTAAGGAAACGGAATTTTAATACCAATAGAAACATCAAAAGAATTGAATTTTTATGCTTATTTTAAATATATAAATTTCATCAAGTTTGCTTGTAACCATCAAAAGTTACGAGCCTGGGAAAATTTGCTCTATTTTCGAAAAAAGGGGTTACATAAAGGACCGATATAGTTCATTATAAATGGTGTTTTTCAATACGTTTTAATTTATATATAACATCAGGAATCATCAGATATACCTGTAGTAGCTAATGTTATTAACATCCTATTGCAAATGAAAATAGAATTGGTATTTTCAACATTATAAAAAGCATGTACATGTATTTATGTAAAATGCAGTAATTCTTTTAGGGTCTTAGTAAAAAATCTAATTCTCTTTTAGGGTTGTATAAAAAAAAAGTGATTTGTCAACTGAAAATAGATTAATTCCAAAAAATTTTAAATAAAATAATTTTATTTAGCTGCAAACTGCAAACCTATTTTCGATGTCTGAGCAATAATTTTATTTTTTTTAATTCAAACCAGAAAAGAACCAAAAAAAATTTAAATTAGTTTTGTTTTTTGTTGGGTTCTAACTACTTGACGCAAAAAAAAAATCTGGTTCGTCAATTAAAACTAGAATAATTCCTTAAAATTTTAAATAAAATAATTTTTTTTTAACTTCAAACTGCAAAAATATTTATGGCACCTGAGCAATTATTTTTATTTTCCAATTCAAACCAGAAAACTACCTAAAAGTTTTAAAATTAGTTTGGTTTTCCTTTTGCTTGAAGTGACTCGTTACGTCGATTTATGGAGTGAAAATATATTATTAAATTGAATAATTATCAAGATGAATTCTTGGATTGATCATATTAAAAGTCAACTGCTATCAAAAGGTATTTCAGAAGCTGCTATTATTGATGTTGATGGTTCAGTTTTGGCCAAGTCTAGGGGATTTTCTGCCACAGCAGCTGAATTGAAAGCGTTTGTATCAACATTTGACTCAGATGAGTTTTCTGAGAACGGTATTACGATGGGAGGAACGAAGTATTTTTACCTCTCAGGGGATCATGGTGTTGTCCGGGCCAAAAAGGGACAAAGTGGCTTTCATGGAATGAAGCTGAAACAATTGTATATTATAGCTCTGTATGATGTGACAAACTGCCCACCACCTGAAGCTGCAATTAGAGTAGAAAGTTATGGTGATTATTTATCTAAAATTGGGTATTGAAAAATAAATTTAAGGATACAAATTTGAAAGGAAAATGAAACAGCTTGCAAGATCAATGCAAGTTGTAAGGATGTTAACTGAGAAATCTTGGTTTGAGCGGTAGCTAATAACATAGTAAGAGACGATTACGTCCCTTAATAAAAACCATAAGTCCTAAAGCAAGGGCCAGATCAAAAAAAGAAGTACACTATTAGAATTGCATTAAAAGACGATCGTTGGAATAACAAACCATAGTAATATATTTCATTATAAATTTTGTCAGTCAAAAGTATATTACATAAAGGATCAATATAGTCAAACAGTTCGTGGTAACGAACTGTATAGTAAGCACAACTCGTCTCAATAGTAATCGAAACTCTAAAAAACGGAATTTTAATATCAATAGACGCATCAAAAGAATCAGATTTTTGTGCTGATTTTAAATGTTTAAGTCTCATCAAGTTTAATCTTACTTATCAACAGTTACGAGCCTGTGAAAATTTGCCCAATTTTAGAAAAAAGGGGAAAACACCCATGAAAAGTCATAAAATCTTAATCAAAATCACACCATCAGTTTCAGAGTATAAGAGAATGTCACAGTAGAGCTTTCAAGCTCTTATCTCCCAAAATGTGGAATTCGGTATTTCTGCCAGAAGAAAGATCAAGTACGCGTGTTTATTTGCCCTTTTTATTTTTACCAGGGGTGATCGTATCGACGCAGTGGTCCTAAAATGTCGCGAGAGGCATTATTTAAACGGATATTATAAGTTTTAAATGCCTTTTTAATAAAAAAAATAGAATCACATTTTACAAAAAACAGCATTTTTGATGTCTTTTCATACTGCAGTCTTTTCAAAGATATTTAAGTTTTGAAAAAATTAAAAAGTTCGTGGTAAAGAACTGTATAGTAAGAATTGTGTAGTAGTTCTTCATAAAATCCGGGTTGCAGCGGTAGCTATTAACCTCCGGGTTGCAGCGGTAGCTAGCAACCTAGTAAGAGACGATCACGTCCAATGTTAAGAAATATAAAAACCCATAACTCTTAAAAAAAAGTCAGATCAAAACAAAAATTACATCATTAGAACCGCCTTGTCCGAAAACCCTGTATAGTAAACTTTCTGTTACTTGGCTTGAACAGCAAGGGAAATATATCGTCTTGAAAATCAAGAAAAGTGGTGGCTACTACAACATTCGGCTTAAGCGGCATATTTTTTTCTTTCTTTTTTTGTTTTCCACAGATAGCTTGGCACTGGAACCGAACCTCTAAACAACAAAATTTTGATACCAATAGATACATCAAGGCAAACAGTTCGTGATAACGAACTGTATGTTATATAGTAAGAGCGACTCGTCTCAATAGTAAAACTTGCTACATCTAGTTCCTTCTGTAATTATAAAGATAAAATATTTTTTTTGATAGTTTCGGTTTGCAGCGGTAGCTAGGAACCTAATTAAAAGAGATCATTCGAAGAATATACCATTGTATATATTGGACTTAGTTAGCTGCTCGATTTCTTGAGAAAAAAATCTTATTTGTCAAATGAAAGTAGAATAATTCCTGAAAATTTTAAACAAAATAATTTTATTTAGCTGCAAAGTGCAAAAATATTTACGGTGTCTGAAAAATAATTTCCATTTTTTATTTCAAACCAGAAAAAAAACCTGAAAATTTAAAAATTAGTTTGGTTTTTCTTTTGCTTCAATTAACTCGCTAAATAATTTTTTTACGCCATTAGTTCAAAATTTTTCGGCTTAGCCCGTAAATTACGTATCTCTATATTGTTGTCCTATATTTCCAATGAAAAATATTCAAATTTTTTTATTTTAGTTTTGAGTTCAGAATCTCTAAAAATTTATTATGTAAACTGCAAAATATTTATTATGTCTAACCAATAATACTAATTTTTTAATTCAAGCTAAAGCAATACCTGACAATTTTTTAATTAGTTTTGTTTTTTGTCTCCTGGAACCAAAATTTTCTTTTTTGGCCTAATCGCTAAAATTATTATGTAAACTGCAAAAATATTTATGATATCTGACCATTAATAGTAATTTCTTAATTTAAACTACAAAAATACATGAAAATTTTAAAATTAGTTTTGCTTTTTGTCTCCTGGAACCAAAATATTTTTCATCTCAGTTCAAAGTTATTATTGTATCCTGGAACAAAACTTTTTTTGCTTTGTAACCCGTAAAGTACGTATCTCCGTATTGGGGTTGTCTTATAATTCAAATTATTTTAGTTTTAACCTTAAGGACCAGATAGTTCATTATAAGTAAGACTTACATGGCAGCAGAAGTATTATTAAAAGGATCCACCGAGAATTTGAATCCGGGTTGCAGCGGTGGCTAGCAACCTAGTAAGAGACGATCACGCCCCATAGTAAAAGCTAAAGTAGCCCATAACTCCTGAAAATAGATTCAGATAAAACCAAGAAGAACACTATTAGAACCGCCTTGTCCAAAACCTCTATATAGCAAACTTGCCGTCCCTTGGCTTGAATTACATAAAGGATTAGTTCCTTAAAACTGGGGTTTATATCAGTTTCATCAGTATCATGGGTGTAGAGATAGCTGATTACTATGGGCTATAGTTCGTTCTTTAATATAATTTCTCATACTTCTCTTTGCTTTTTCCAGCATCCTTAAGTTTCCTTTTTCTTACTTGTGAAACCATTACTACAAATCATTTTCTTATAGAGTTCAGTTTTATGAAACACACTTTGTGTTTTATTTCTCGTATCAAGTATCAAAAACCTAACAGAAAATAAAACTAGTTTCTAAATTCTCAGATATTTATCCAGTTTAAAGATCAAAATTATTGCTCAGAAACCATAAATGTTTTTGCAGTTTATAACTTTATCGATTCTGAACTAAAACTAAAATAAAATAAAAACTGATTTTTTTGAATTTTTACTTAACGTCACTCATTACGTCATATATGGTTATCAGGTTATGATTGCTTAAAAATCAAATATCTTTGAAAAAATGAATCCGGGTTGCAGCGGTAGCTAGTCCGGGTTGCAGCGCTAGCTAGCAACCTAGTAAGAGACGATCACGTCCAATGTTAAGAAATATAAAAACCCATAGTTCCTAACAAAGGAGTCAGATCAAAACAAAAAGTACACCATTAGAACCGCCTTGTCCGAAACCCCTGCATAGGAAACTTTCTGTCCCTTGGCTTGAACAGCAAGGGAAATATATTGGCTTGAAAATCAAGAAAATTGACTTTAACCACGTTATTCTCCCCAAACGGGATATTTTTTTTCTTTTTTTTTTTTTTTTTTCTTTTCCACAGATAGCTTGGCACTGGAACATCGTAGAGGGTTGTTCAATAGCTCATTTTAAATTATAATAAAGATCGAACTCTTCCCTATACTAACTTGCATACGCAACTTAACTATAGTTAAGATTACAGTATTTATATTTTTACATTAAAAGACGATCACTGAAATAACAAACCATTCCATACATTGGACTTAGTTAGCTACTTGATTGTTTGAGTTTCGTCTCTTACTATTTAAAAGAAGAAAAAGCCGTAAGCTTTTTCCTGTTTGTATTTATAGTTAAAAAAACGAACTCAAGTCCAAAGAAACTGAACACTGTGGTTCATTCATATTATCTTCATTATTTTAGCTAGAATGTTATAATAAAGAACGACCTCTTGCCTATATTTTATACACCACTTAATTATAGTATAGGTTAGTAATTCCACAGATAGCTTGGCACTGGAACATCGTAGAGAGTTTGTTTAATGGCTCATTTTAAAGCAAATTAATGGGGTTAAAAACTTTTTGTAGTTATAAAACAAATTATTTTTAAATAGAATCATTTTTCTTACGAAATTATTATAATAAAGAACGACCTATTGCCTATACTAAATTTTACACGCCACTTAATTATAGTATAGGTTAGTAATTCCACAGATAGCTTGGCACTGGAATATCGTAGAGAGTTGTTTAATGGCTCATTTTAATGTAAATTAATGGGGTTAAAAACTTTTTGTAGTTATAAAACAAATTTTTTTTTAAATAGAATCATTTTTCTTACGTATTACATTAAAAGAAGATCATTACAATAACAAACCATTGCATACATTGGACTTAGTTAGTTATAATAAAGAACGAACCCTCGCTTATACTAACTCAAATCTTTAATATATTCCGGGTTGCAGTGGTATTCACATTCAAAGACATTACATATAGGAACGATAATTAAGATGTAGTTACATTAAAAAACGATCATTGGAATAGCAAACCATAGCATACATTGGACTTAGTTAGCTACTTGATTGTTTTGAGGTTCGTCTGTTACTATTTCAATCCGGGTTGCAGCGGTAGCTAGCAACCTAGTAAGGGACGATCACGTCCAATGTTAAGAAATATAAAAACCCTAGTTCCTAAAAAAAGGAGTCAGATCAAAACAAAAAGTACACCATTAGAACCGCCTTGTCCGAAACCCCTGTATAGGAAACTTTCTGTCCCTTGGCTTGAACAGAAAGGGAAATATATTGGCTTGAAAATCAAGAAAAGTGGCAGCTACTACAACATTCTTCCTAAACGGGATATTTTTTTTTTCTTTTTTTCTTTTTTTCTTTGTTTCCAGAGATAGCTTGGCACTGGAACATCGTAGAGGGTTGTTCAATAGCTCATTTTAAAGGAAATTAATTGGGTTAAAAACCTTTTGTAACTAAAATAAATTATTTTTTAAAAGAGAATAAATTTTTTCACCAAAAACTGCATTTTCGATGTCTTTTCACACTGCAGTCTTTCAAACATAATCGTATACCAGCGGTAAGATTTTATTATCCGGGTTGCAGCGGTAGCTAGCACCCTAGTAAGAGACGATCACGTCCAATGTTAAGAAATATAAAAACCCATAGTTCTTAAAAAAAAGAGTCAGACCAAAAACAAAAAGTACACCATTAGAACCGCCTTGTCCGAAACCCCTGCATAGTAAAATTTCTGTCCCTTGGCTTGAACAGCAAGGGAAATATATTGGCTTGAAAATCAAGAAAAGTGGCAGCTACTACAACATTCTGCCTAAACGGGATATTTTTTTCTTTTTTTTTTTCTTTTTTTTTTTCTTTTTTTTTTCCACAGATAGCTTGGCACTGGAACATCGTAAAGGGTTGTTCAATAGCGCATTTTCAAGGAAATTAATTGGGTTAAAAATCTATAGTAACTAAATCCGGGTTGCAGCGGTAGCTAGCAACCTAGTAAGAGACGATCAAGTCCAATGTTAAGAAATATAAAAACCCATAGCTCTAAAGCAGGAGTCAGATCAAAACAAAAAGTACACCATTAGAACCGCCTTGTCCGAAACCCCTGTATAGGAAACTTTCTGTCCCTTGGCTTGAACAGCAAGGGAAATATATTGGCTTGAAAATCGAGAAAATTGACTTTAACCACGTTATTCTCCCCAAACGAGATATTTTTTTCTTTTTTTTTTCTTTTTTGTATCCAGAGATAGCTTGGCACTGGAACATCGTAGAGGGTTGTTCAATAGCTCATTTTAAAGGAAATTAATTGGGTTAAAAATCTATAGTAACTAAAATAAATTATTTCTAAAAGAGAATAAATTTTTCCAATAAAAACTGTATTTTTAATGCAGTGACGTCATAATTACTATATAAGAAACGTAAAAACTGTAAATGGTCTCATTCATGAATACATAATGGTTAGATCAAAGCAAGCTACACACAAGTTAAAAAATCAGTACTAAAAAATCAAGAAAAGTGGCAGCTACTACAACATTCTGCCTAAACGGGGTATTTTTTTTTCTCTTTTCTTTGTTTCCAGTATACTAAACGGGATTTTTCCACCAAAAACTGCATTTTGATGTATTTTCACACTGCAGTCTTTCAAACATAATCGTATACCAGCGGTAAGAATTGAACCCACGCCTCTGAAGAGACTGGTGGCTAACACCAGTGCCTTGGACCACTCAGCCAGGCTGCCTCTCATAAATAAATATATATGTGAATTTGGGTTGCAGCAGTAGCTAGCAACCTAGTAATAGACGATCAGTCCAATGCTAAGAAATATAAAAACCCAAAACTCCTAAAAATAGAGTCAGATCAAAACAAAAGTACATCATTAGAAATACCTTGTCTGAAACCCTACTAGATAAATAATGAACGTCATCATAGTTTTATATTAGAGCTATGACGTGAATAGAGTGACGTCATAATTAGTATATAAGGAAAGAAAAAAACTGAAAATTCTCTCATTCTTGATTAGTTATAATAAAGATCGAACTCTTCCCTATACTAACTTGCATACGCAACTTCACTATAGTTAAGATTACAGTATTTATATTATGCATCATTATAAATTATAAAAGGTTCAAATGTTCGAAGATTATAGAGTTAAAAATTTTCCCACCCCGGGAATCGAACCCGAGCCTGTTAAGTGAAAGTTAACTATCCTAGCCACTAGACCATATTGAACCATAAAGAAGTATGATTTAAGAGCCATATGCGTATTATTATTTCACCATACCAATTATAATAAGGCCAAAACAAAATCGTCGACTTGCAACCTTACTTTTGACACATTAGTTAAATCTTCATCAGGCTTAAAAAATGTTTTGCTAGTTTTACATGAAAGAACGAACCTTAGTCCATATACAATAAAGAACGACACCTTGCCCATGTTAACTAAAACATAAATAGGGATTATGTAATTTCCAATAGTATCATGGCTGTAGAGATGGCTGAAACCTAGTTACAATAAAAAACGATCATTGGAATAACAAAAATTGCATACCTTTAGAATTAGCTAGCTACTTGATTATTTGAGACTCGTCTCTTACTATTTAAAAGAAGAAAAAAGCCGTAGGCTTTTTCCTGTGTGTAATCAGTTAATTATCATAGGCAGCGCGCTAGCACTGCCTGAGTAAAGAACGATGTGGGCACAATGTGTTTTTTTTCCGGGTTGCAGCGGTAGCTAGCAACCTAGTAAGAGACGATCACGTCCAATTTTAAGAAATATAAAAACCCATAGTTCCTAAAAAAAGGAGTCAGATCAAAACAAAAAGTACACCGTTAGAACCGCCTTGTCTGAAACCCCTGTATAGGAAACTTTCTGTCCCTTGGCTTGAACAACAAGGGAAATATATTGGCTTGAAAATCAAGAAAAGTGGCAGCTACTACAACATTCTTCCTAAACGGGATATTTTTTTCTTTTTTTCTTTTTTTCTTTGTTTCCAGAGATAGCTTGGCACTGGAACAGCGTAGAGGGTTGTTCAATAGCTCATTTTAAAGGAAATTAATTGGGTTAAAAATCTATAGTAACTAAAATAAATTATTTCTAAAAGAGAATAAATTTTTCCACCAAAAACTGCATTTTTGATGTCTTTTCACACTGCAGTCTTTCAAACATAATCGTATACCAGCGGTAAGATTTGAACCCACGCCTCCGAAGAGACTGGTGGCTAACATCAGTGTCTTGGACCACTCGGCCAGGCTGCCTCTCATAAATAAATATATATGTGAATTTGGGTTGCAGCAGTAGCTAGCAACCTAGTAAGAGACGATCAGTCCCATGCTAAGAAATATAACAAAACTCCTAAAAATAGAGTAAGATCAAAACAAAAGTACATCATTAGAACTACCTTGTCTGAAACCCTACTAGATAAATAATGAATGTCGTAGCTTTATATTAGAGCTATGACGTGAATAGAAAAACACGAAATTATATTGTTGTTTCTGATGACGTCATGAAATAATATCATTGCGCCTTGACGTCAATAAAATCATTACGCCGTGACGTCATAATTACTACTTAAGAACGACACAGATGTAAATTCTCTCATTCTTGAATAGAATAATGGTTAGATCGAAGCAAGCTATACGCAATTTGAAAAAACAGTACTACACAAACAACAGAGATAGTATCTTGAAAAGAGAAAAGCAAAGGTATTCAACCGACCAGGCGCATCGAGAAGTAAAAATTTAGAGAGCAAAACAAAGGTATTCAACCGACCAGGCGTATCGAGAAGTAATAATTGAGAGAGCAAAACAAAGGTATTCAACCGACCAGGCGTATCGAGAAGTAATAATTGAGAGAGCAAAACAAAACAGCAAGATGTGTTATCACAATGATGAAGATTATAGACGTGCAAAAATTGAGACAGCCAAACAAAAGATCAAGGAGCGTTACTGGGGTGACAAAATCTATAATGAAAAAATTAAATTCTCTGCGAGGTTGTACCGAAGAACGCATAAGGACAAAGGGAAAAATTACATTAAGAAATACAAGAAGATGGCAAAAATGCAGGCTGATCTTTGTAAATTGAGAAACATTTTACGCATGTTTTATCGGGATCACAAAAAGTATTCAAAATTACAGATTAAAATTCTCTTTGAAAGAGCGGATGCTGTTGAAAAGTCGGCTAGAAATTCCTTGGCAAAGCTTCATAGTAATATCCAAATATAATAAAAAACGACCTCTTGCCTATACTAAATTTTATACGCCACTTAATTATAGTATAGGTTAGTAATAATATTAAAGAACGAACTGTTGCCAATAGTAAATTATCAATCTTTTAGTGAAAATCTGGGTTGCAGTGGTAGCTAGGCTATAGTAAAGAATGACCTCTAACCCATAGTAATTAATTTGATTTTGATATAATAAAGAGCGACCTCTTGCCTATACTAAATTATATAGGCAACTTAACTATAGTATAGGTTAGTAAATTTACATAAAAGATCGATGTTGTCGATTTTCGACATGATGTCGATTATCGATTTTCGAAGATTATAGACTTAAAATTTTCAAATACCGGGAATCGAACCCGAGCCTTCTAGATGAAAGCCAGCTATCCTATCCGCTACACCATATGGGACTATAAAACAGCATGATTTAAGAACCATATGCATTTTATTATTTCATCATATCCGGGTTGCAGCGGTAGCTAGCAACCTAGTAAGAGACGATCAGGTCCAATGTTAAGAAATGTAAAAACCCATAGTTCCCAAAAAAGGATTCAGATCAAAACAAAAAGTTAACAATAAGAACCACCTTGTCCGAAACCCCTGTATAGGAAACTTTCTGTCATTTGGCTTGAATAGCAAGGGAAATATATTGGCTTGAAAATCAAGAAAAGTGGCAGCTACTTTAACATTCTGCCTAAACGGGATATTTTTTCCGTTCTTGTTATCCAGAGATAGCTTTGCACTGGAACATCGTGGAAAGTTGTTCAATGGCTCATTTTAAAGGACATTAATTGGGTTGAAACCTTTTGTAACTAAAACAAATTAAAACAGGATAAAATTTTCCACTAAAAACTGTATTTTTGATGTCTTTCCATACTGCTGTCTTCTCAAAGACATTTGATTTATTACATTAAAAGACGATCATTGGAATAACCAACAATTGCATAAATTGGAATTAGCTAGCTACTTGATTGTTTGAGACTCGTTTCTTCCTGTTTCAAAGAAGAAAAAGCCGTAGGCTTTTACATGTGTGTAATCAGTTTATTATCATAGGCTGCGCGCTAGCACTGCCTGAGTAAAGAATGATGTGGGCATAATGTGTTTTTTTCTTCTTCAGTCAGGTATTATTATAGTAAAGAACGGCATCTAGCCAATGTTAACTGGAAAATAAATGGGGATTATGCAATTTTCATCGGCATTATAAAGCTAATAAAGAACAAACTATGGGACTTATTAGACTTAGTTTGATGCCTGACTCTTCAAACTTTGTCTCTTACTATTCCAAATATCCGGGTTGCAGCGGTAGCTAGCAACCTAGTAAGAGACGATCACATCCAATGTTAAGAAATATAAAAACCCCTAACACCTAAAAAAAGAGTCAGATCAAAACAAAAAGTACACCATTAGAACCGCCTTGTCCGATACCCCTATAAAGGAAACTTACCGCCCTTTGGCTTGAATAACAAAGAAAATATATTGGCTTGAAAATCAAGAAAATTGACTTTAACCAAGTTATTCTCCACAAACGGGATATTTTTTTCTTTCCGCTTGATTTTCCTCCTCAGCTAGCTGGGCACTGAAAAATCATAGAGGCACATCTAGTGCCTTTTGTTATTAAAAATAAAATAGTTTTTAAAGTAGAATCAATTTTGTCAAAAAAATTGTATTTTTGATGTATTTTCATACTTCAGTCTTTTCAAAGATATTTGAATTTTGAAGCAATCAAACAGTTCATGGTAATGAAATCTATAGTAATAATAGCTACTTGTCTCAATAGTAACCGACACTCTAAAGAACAAAATTTTGGTACCAATAGATACATCAAAGCAAACAGTTCGTGATAACGAACTATATGTTGTATAGTAAGAGCGACTCGTCTCAATAGTAAAACTTGCTACATCTAGTTCCTTCTGTAATTAAAGATAAAATATTTTTTAATAGTTCCGGTTTGCAGCGGTAGCTAGGAACCTAATCCGGGTTGCACTCTAAAGTTGCTTTGGTATAAAATACTACCAATGGGTAGATTTGAAGCCGCACCTCCGAAGAGACTGGTAGCTAACATCAGAGCCGTAGACCACTTGGCCACGCTGCCTGTCATAACTATGGCCACGCTGCCTCTCATAGCTTGGCACTGGAACATCGTAGACAGTTGTTCAATGGCTCATTTTAAAGGAAATTAATTGGGTTAAAAATCTATAGTAACTAAAATAAATTATTTCTAAAATAGAATAAATTTTTCCACCAAAAACTGCATTTTTGATGTCATTTCACACTGCAGTCTTTCAAACATAATCGTATACCATCGGTAAGATTTGAACCCACACCTCCGAAGAGACTGGTGGCTAACACCAGTGCCTTAGACCACTCGGCCAGGCTGCCTCTCATAATTTGGGGTGCAGCAGTAGCTAGCAACTTAGTAAGAGACGATCACGTCTAATGCTAAGAAATGTACAAACCCGGAACTCTTAAAATAGAATAAGATCAACACAAAAATAATATTCAGGAGCAAACTGTATTAAATTAATACATTAAAAGACGATCATTCTAAGAATATACCATTGCATATTGTATTGGACTTAGTTAGCTGCTCCATTCCTTAAAAAAATCTTATTTGTTAACTGAAACTAGAATAATCCCTCAAAAAAAATATTTAACTGCAAAGTGCAAAAATATTTATTGTGTCTGATCAATAATTTCCATTTTTTAATTCAAACCATAAAAACTTTAAAAATAAAAAATTAGTCTGGTTTTGCAATGACCTGCAATGAAAGGCTGCAATGACGTCATCTGCCAACATAATTTTTAATTGAACTTAGTACTATCTTAAAATTTTTCTTTTAAAAATCCGGGTTTCAGTGGTCGCTGGCAGCCTAGCAATCCTTCAGAGATAGCTGAAACCTAGTTCTACAAAAGAACAAATCAAGGCACATATTGGACTTATTTAGCAGCCTGATTCTCTGTGCTTGTCTCTTATCCTGTTTGTACCCGGGTTGCAGCGGTAGCTATCAATCCGGGTTGCAGCGGTAGCTAGCAACCTAGTAAGACCATCATCACGTCCAATGTTAAGAAATATAAAAACCCTTAGTTCCTAACAGAGGAGTCAGATCAAAACAAAAAGTACACCATTAGAACCGCCTTGTCCGAAACCCTTGTTTAGGAAACTTTCTGTCGCTTGGCTTGAACAGCAAGGGAAATATATTGGCTTAAAAATCAAGAAAAGTGGCAGCTACTACAAAATTTTGCCTAAACGGGATATTTTTTCTTTTTTTTCTTTTGTATCCAGAGATAGCTTGGCACTGGAACATCATAGAGAGTTGATCAATGGCTCATTTTAAAGGAAATTAATTGGGTTAAAAATCTATAGTAACTAAAATAAATTATTTCTAAAAGAGAATAAATTTTTCCACCAAAAACTGCATTTTTGATGTCTTTTCACACTGCAGTCTTTCAAACATAATCGTATACCAGCGGTAAGATTTGAACCCACGCCTCCGAAGAGACTGGTGGCTAACACCAGTGCCTTGGACCACTCGGCCAGGCTGCCTCTCATAAATAAATATATATGTGAATTTGGGTTGCAGCAGTAGCTAGCAATCTAGTAAGAGACGATCAGTCCAATGCTAAGAAATATAACAAAACTCCTAAAAATAGAGTAAAATCAAAACAAAAGTAAATCATTAGAATTACCTTGTCTAAAACCCTACTAGATAAATAATGAATGTCATCATAGTTTTATATTAGAGCTATGACGTGAATAGAAAAACACGAAATTATATTGTTGTTTCTGAAGACGTCATGAAATAATACCATTGCGCCATGACGTCATACGCCGTGACGTCATAATTAGTATATAAGGAAAGTCAAAACTGTAAATTCTCTCATTCTTGATTAGAATAATGGTTAGATCAAAGCAAGCTATACGCAAGTTGAAAAAACAGTACTACACAAACAACAGAGATAGTAACTTGAAAAGAAAAAAGCAAAGGTATTCAACCGACCAGGCGTATCGAGAAGTAATAATTGAGAGAGCAAAACAAAACAGCAAGATGTGTTATCACAATGATGAAGATTATAGACAAGCAAAAATTGAGACAGCCAAACAAAAGATCAAGGAACGGTATGGTAATGATGAAGATTACAGTGAAGCAAGAATTGAGCAGGCTAGACAAAAGATCAAGGAGCGTTATCACAATGATAAACTTTATAGAGAAGCAACAATTGAGCAGGCTAGACAAAAGAGCAAGGAACGGTATGATAATGATGAAGATTACCGAAACAAACATAAGAAAAAAGTTGCTACCAGAATAATGGATAGATACTGGGGTGACAAAAGCTATAATGAAAAAATTAAATTCTCTGCGAGGTTGTACCGAAGAATGCATAAGGACAAAGGGAAAAATTACATTCAGAAATACAAGAAGATGGCAAAAATGCAGGCAGATCTTCGTAAATTGAGAAACATTTTACGCATGTTTTACCAGGATCACGAAAAGTATTCAAAATTACAGATTAAAATTCTCTTTGAAAGAGCGGATGCTGTTGAAAAGTCGGCTAGAAATGCTTTGGCAAAGCTTCATAGTAATATCCAAAAGAAATGTTGTCAGTTTAATGAAAAGCTTCCGAGGTATGGACTGGCAACTGCGGAACAGTTTATAGATGCAATGGAAAATGTTCGACAACACAGTGAATATACGGAGGCGTACTTCTTAGAAAATTGGTATATTAATTTTGGAAGGAGCAATTGCAGTTTATGTAGCAGCAATAAAACCTTATTTTTGACACATCAGTTAAATCTTCATCAGACTTAAAAACTGTTTTGCTAGTTTAATTACATTAAAAGACGGTCACTGAAATAACAAACCATTCCATACATTGGACTTAGTTAGCTACTTGACTTTTTGAATTTCGTCTCTTACTATTTCAAAGAAGAAAAAGCCGTAGGCTTTTTCCTGTTTGTATTTATTGTTTAGTTACATTAAAGAACGATCTGTAGTCCATAGTAATTGATTATAATAAGAGACTAACCTCAAAGAATCAGGCAGCTAACAAAGTCCAATATATGGAAGGGTTTGTTCTTCTTGTTGTATAGTAAAGAGCGAACTCAAGCCTAGTTCTTCCAGAAGAGGAATCGAACCCCAATCTCTCGCGTAAAAAATGGATATGCATACAATTGTACCGTCAGAGACTCATCAAATAGAAGTTACATATATGACATGATAATAAATTTTTTAATACAAAAAAATATAATAAAGAACGACCTCTTGCCTATGCTAAATTTTGTAGGCCACTTAACTATAGTATAGGCTAGTACAGTTATATCTAAATTCAATATATCAAAAATTATAATAATCATCCGGGTTGCAGCAGTAGTCCGGGTTGCAGCGGTAGCTAGCAATCCGGGTTGCAGCGGTAGCTAGCAATCCGGGTTGCAGCGGTAGCTAGCAACCTAGTAAGAGACGATCACCTCCAATGTTAAGAAATATAAAAACCCGTAGCTCCTAAAAAAAGAGTCAGATCAAAACAAAAAGTACACCATTAGAACCACCTTGTCCAAATCCTCCATAAAGGAAACTTACCGCCCTTTGGCTTGAATAACAAAGAAAATATATTGGCTTGAAAATCAAGAAAATAGACTTTTACCACGTTATTCTCCACAAACGGGATATTTTTTTCTTTTTCTTCTTTTTCTTTTCCACAGATAGCTTGGCACTGGAACATCGTAGAGGGTTGTTCAATAGCTCATTTTAAAGGAAATTAATTGGGTTAAAAATCTATAGTAACTAAAATAAATTATTTCTAAAAGAGAATAAATTTTTCCAATAAAAACTGTATTTTTGATGCAGTGACGTCATAATTACTATATAAGAAACGTCAAAACTGCAAATGGTCTCATTCATGAATACATAATGGTTAGATCAAAGCAAGCTGCACGCAAGTTAAAAAATCAGTACTAAAAATCAAGAAAAGTTGCAGCTACTACAACATTCTGCCTAAACGGGATATTTTTTTTCTCTTTTCTTTGTTTCCAGTATAATAAAGATCAAACTCTTCCCTATACTAACTTGCATACGCAACTTTACTATAGTTAAGATTTTATAATAAAGAACGAGCTCTTGCCTAAAATAAATTGCACAGACAACTTAACAATAGCTCAGATTACAGTATTGATATTATGAAAAAGCAAAAGGTATGAGAAACAACTGCAAAACTTTGTAAACTGAAAAAATATTTACGATGTTTTAGCAACAATTTCACTTTATGAAAAGAAACTAGATACATTCCTAACAATGTTCAAATGTTTACATTAAGGGACGATCATGGCAATAACAAACCATTGTAATCTTTGGACTTAGTTAGCTACTTGATTGTTTGAGGTTCGTCTCTTACCATTTCAAAGAAGAAAAAGCCGTAGGCTTTTTCCTGTTTGTAATCATATAGGATATTATAACCATATATAAAAAATATTTATGGTGTCTGAACAACAGTTTTAATCTTTTAATTTAGACTAGAAAAATACCTGAGAATTTAAAATTTAGTTTAATTTTTTGTTAGGTTCTTGATACTTGATACGTGACATAAACATTCAACTAATGGTTACATAATGGTTTCAATCAAGCAAGCTATACGCAAGTTGAAAAAATATAATAAAGATCGAATTACAGTAGAGAACAAGATGACCATGCTAACTGAAATAATCTATTTTACATTAAAAGACGATCATTATAATCCGGGTTGCAGCGGTAGCTAGCAACCTAGTAAGAGACGATCACCTCCAATGTTAAGAAATATAAAACCCCCCAACTCCTAAAAAAAGAGTCAGATCAAAACAAAAAGTACACCATTAGAACCGCCTTGTCCGAAACCTCTATAAAGGAAACTTACCGCCCTTTGGCTTGAATAACAAAGAAAATATATTGGCTTGAAAATCAAGAAAATTGACTTTTACCACGTACTTATCTAAAGCCACTGAGGGTTCTGCAAAATAAAGCTGTTCGTGTTTTATCTGGAATGCGAGGTTCTGATTAGTTCGAAGGCAATATAATGGTATCAAGATTCTGCCACTGTTCAGCCTAGTTAAGTTTTGCACGACATTATTCATGTTCAAAAGTTTTAATAACCTGCTACCTGCATGTTTCTCGATTGCATTTACTGAAGCACAACACAGGTATGAGACAAGAAAGGCCCATTCAATACGAACCCCGTTCCCTGTAACAACAAGGTCTACATTTTCTATCCGTTTTTCTGGCCCGGCTGTCTGGAACAAACTTCCCGGGGAGGTAAAAAATAAGAAACATCTGGATGAATTTCGAAATTCCCTCAGAGTAAGCTGTTTTTCTCAATATGTAAGATTTTGTTTGGGTTTTGAATGGATGAGTGATTTATTTCCCTTTTTTTTGAATGTTGTGAGTTGTGTTGGGTTGTTTGCGTGGATGATTCTGAAGTTCCTACTTTTTGTAGGAGGGGTGGGAGAGGGACGCGAGAGAAGATATTTATTTGTTTTTGGGTTGGGTTAATAAAAGAAAATATTATATATTTTTTTAAGTGTTTTTCTTTTTTTCAGGTTTTTGTCCGGCATGCAGCAATAGTAGATTGTACATAATGAATTTACTTGCCTGTAAAGGAATTCCCATGTTATTTGCTTGCCTGTATAGGACCATGCTATTTGCTTGCCTGTATAGCAATCTCCATGGGGTTATTGACTTACCAAGGTCAACCAGACAAGTTTCTGGTGGATATAGTCTGGTTTGGTGGGTATAGTCTGGTTTGGTGGGTATAATCTGGTTTGGTGGGTATAATCTGGTTTGGTGGGTATAGTCTGGTTTGGTGGGTATAGTCTGGTTTGATGGGTTGAATAAAATATTTTTAGAGCATGTAATTGACGATGAATAAAAGGGTTAAGGTGATTAGCAATTACGAGCGAGGATTCCCCCATTGGTTCCTGCCATTAGGCTACGCATATCAAGTTGAAAATTTGATAGAATGAGGTATTTAAGGTGGAATATTAATGTTTTGAATAATAGGAGTGTGATTGATTATAGTTAGTGATTGGATAATTTTTTAACATGAAATCTCTGAATAAAATATTTTTTGGGGGAGATGGGTAGATTGTGTACTGTATAATACACAAGTGATGTTTGAACAGTGTTGTCAATTTAAATTAGTTTAGAAATAAAAAAATTTAACAAGAAATGACTGAAGTGTTTTGGGGGAGATGGGGTGATTGTGTACAGTATAATACACATGTGATGTTTGGACAGTGTTGTCAATTTAAAATAGTTTAACGTTCCCTCCTTCCCCCATTTCTGAGGGCAGGGGAGGGGGGGTCAATTTTGGAGGGAAAACCAAAAATACTCAGAATCGAAAATAAATGGGATCCGCCTCAAGGGGAACGCTCAGAGGCCCTTCGTTCCCCCATTTCTGAGGGCACGGGAGGGGGGGGGGGGTTGTCAATTTTGGAGGGAAAACCAAAAATGCTCAGCATCGAAAATAAATGGGATCTGCCTCAAGGGGAAGGCTCAGAGGCCCTTCGTTCCCCCATTTCTGAGGGCAGGGTAGGGGGGGGTTAATTTTGGAGAGAAAACCAAAAAGACTCAGAATCGAAAATACATGGGATCTGCCTCAAGGGCAAGGATCAGAGGCCCTCCTTCCTCCATTTCTGAGGGCAGGGGGGGGGGTAAATTTTGGAGGGAAAACCGAAAATACTCAGAATCGAAAATAAATGGGATCTGCCTCAAGGGGAAAGCTCAGAGGCCCTTCGTCCCCCCGTTTCTGAGGGCAGGGGAGGGAGGGGGTCAATTTTGGAGGGAAAACTGAAAATACTCAGAATCGAAAATAATTGGAATCTGCCTCAAGGGGAAGACTCAGAGGCCCTTCGTTCCCCCATTTGTGAGGGCAAGGGAGGGGGGGGGGTCAATTTTGGAGGGAAAATCAAAAATGCTCAGAATCGAAAATAAATGGGATCTGCCTCAAGGGCAAGGCTCAGAGGCCCCCCCATTTTTTAAAAATAATTTTGAATTTTTTTAACATGGCATTTTTTTAACTTTTTTACGTATCTTAAAATGACATGAAATATGCTTAAGGCTCTACCAATCGTACTCTGTGCTTGTTCATAGACACGAAGCGGCTTTCAAACTGGTACTCTATGGCAGGTTATCGACACTACCTAGTTTATTGCATGCATTAAATCAGTATTTTTTACGCAGTGGAAGGATAAACACACAATTCATATCTGTAAAAAAGTGAAGATGAATTATTCGACGAAAGTATGTGCACATGATAAAATCATCGTCGTGTTGAATGCTGACAAGGAGAAATACCTGAACTATGAAACGAGTGCAAGTGGTAACACTATTGGAAATGTATGCATGCGTTGTCATGGCAGCGAGAAGTTAGATTTCTTTGGAGTACCCAAGAATTTCAATCGTGTAAACGGTGGATATTCGAGAGTAACATTACCAGAGAAATTAGTGCTCAAAGAGAATGCAAACTTAAAAATAATTGTCGATGATCGGGGACAACCTAATATATTTAACATATTTTTATATTAATATTCTACATGTCGTTATTTCATTAAAAATATCTTATGCATTATTTTGTTAAGTTTTCATTATTTTTAGGGTATGCTAGAACGTCAAACGTTCAGAATATCTATTAAAAAGGTCAGAGATGTAAGAAAAAGAATTTTTAGAGATAAAGATACTACTAGCAGGCTCAATTTTTCATAGAAGAAGGAAAAGTTCAAGTTCTCTTCTGAATTTTACCATAGAACCCATTTCAATTCTAATTTCACCAAAGAGAATAAAAAGCTTCCACTTCAGTTTTAAGTTCACCAAAACATGAAAAATTTAAAGTTCACTTCTAAATTTTTCCGTAGAAGATAGAAAAGTTATACTATGATTGTGATTATTTTCTATGAAGATAAAAAGTTTCACTTTAATTCTAAATTTTCTTAAATTCAATTCCGGCCTTTCTCAAAGAATCAAATTTAAAGTTCTGTTCCAAATATTTTCCCGGAAGAAGAAAAGTTCAACTTCAATTCTGAATTTTCTCAATGAAAATGAAATAAGTTATTGATCAATTCTATTTTCCCAAAATAATATAAAAAGTTTCCACTTCAGTTCCAGATTTTTCTCAAAGAGATGAAAAAATTTAAAATACTCTTCCAAATTTTTCATAGAAGATAGAAAAGTTCAAGTTCTCTTCTGAATTTTACCAAAGAACACAATTCAATTCTAATTTCTGCAGAGAAAATAAAAAGCTTCCACTTCAGTTTTTAGTTCACCAAGACATAACAAATTTAAAGTTCAGTTCTAAATTTTTCCGTAGAAGATAGGATAAGTTATACTATGATTGTGATTATTTTCTATGAAGATAAAAAGTTTCACTTTAATTCTAAATTTTCTTAAATTCAGTTCCGACTTTTCTCAAAGAGATGAAAAAATTTTAAGTTCTGTTCCAAATATTTTCCCAGAAGAAGAAAAGTCCCAAGACATAAAAAATTTAAAGTTCACTTCTAAATTGTTCCGTAGAAGATAGGAAAAGTTATATTATGATTGTGATTATTTTCTATGAAGATAAAAAGTTTCACTTTAATTCTAAATTTTCTTAAATTCAATTTCAACCTTTCTCAAAGAGATGAAAAAATTTAAAGTTCTGTTCCAAATATTTTCCCGGAAGAAGAAAAGTTCAACTTCGATTCGGAATTTTCTCAATGAAAATGAAATAAGTTATTAATCAATTCTATTTTCCTAAAATAATATAAAATTTTCCACTTCAATTCAGATTTTTCTCAAAGAGATGAAAAAATTTTAAATACTGTTCCAAATTTTTCATAGAAGATAGAAAAGTTCAAGTTCTCTTTTGAATTTTACCAAAGAACATAATTAAATTCTAATTTCTCCAGAGAAAATAAAAAGCTTCCACTTTAGTTTTAAGTTCACCAAGACATGAAAAATTTAAAGTTCACTTCTAAATTTTTCCGTAGAAGATAGGAAAAGTTATACTATGATTGTGAGTATTTTCTATGAAGATAAAAAGTTTCACTTTAATTCTAAATTTTCTTAAATTCAATTCCAACCTTTCTCAAAGAGATGAAAAAATTTAAAGTTCTGTTCCAAATATTTTCCCGGAAGAAGAAAAGTTCAACTTCGATTCTGAATTTTCTCAATGAAAATGAAATAAGTTATTGATGAATCTTATTTTCCCAAAATAATATAAATTTTACCAAAGAACATAATTCAATTCTAATTTCTCCAGAGAAAATAAAAAGTTTCTCAAAGAGATGAAAAAATTTAAAGTCCTGTTCCAAATATTTTCCCGGAAGAAGAAAAGTTCAACTTCGATTCTGAATTTTCTTAATGAAAATGAAATAAGTTATTGATCAATTCTATTTTCCTAAAATAATATAAAAATTTCCACTTCAATTCAGATTTTTCTCAAAGAGATGAAAAAATTTTAAATACTGTTCAGAATTTTTCATAGAAGATAGAAAAGTTCAAGTTCTCTTCTGAATTTTACCAAAGAACATAATTCAATTCTAATTTCTCCAGAGAAAATAAAAAGCTTCCACTTCAGTTTTAAGTTCACCAAGACATGAAAAATTTAAAGTTCACTTCTAAATTTATCCGTAGAAGATAGGAAAAGTTATACTATGATTGTGATTATTTTCCATGAAGATAAAAAGTTTCACTTTAATTCTAAATTTTCTTAAATTCAATTCCGACCTTTCTCAAAGAGATGAAAAAATTTAAAGTTCTGTTCCAAATATTTTCCCGGAAGAAGAAAAGTTCAACTTCGATTCTGAATTTTCTCAATGAAAATAGAATAAGTTATTGATCAATTCTATTTTCCCAAAATAATATAAATTTTACCAAAGAACATAATTCAATTCTAGTTTCTCCAGAGAAAATAAAAAGCTTCCACTTCAGTTTTAAGTTCACCAAGACATAACAAATTTAAAGTTCAGTTCTAAATTTTTCCGTAGAAGATAGGAAAAGTTATACTATGATTGTGATTATTTTCCATGAAGATAAAAAGTTTCACTTTAATTCTAAATTTTCTTAAATTCAGTTCCGACTTTTCTCAAAGAGATGAAAAAATTTTAAGTTCTGTTCCAAATATTTTCCCAGAAGAAGAAAAGTCCCAAGACATAAAAAATTTAAAGTTCACTTAAAAATTTTTCCGTAGAAGATAGGAAAAGTAATACTATGATTGTGATTATTTTTCATGAAGATAAAAAGTTTCACTTAAATTCTAAATTTTCTTCGTAAAGTTTCACTTAAATCACAATCATAGTATAACTTTTCATATCTTCTACGGAAAAAATTAGAACTGAACTTTAAATTTTTTATGTCTTGGTGAACTTAAAACTGAAGTGGAAGCTTTTTATTTTCTCTGGAGAAATTAGAATTGAATTATGTTCTTTGGTAAAATTCAGAAGAGAACTTGAACTTTTCTATCTTCTATGAAAAATTTGGAACAGTATTTAAAATTGTTTCATCTCTTTGAGAAAAATCTGAATTGAAGTGGAAAATTTTATATTATTTTAGGAAAATAGAATTGATCAATAACTTATTTCATTTTCATTGAGAAAATTCAGAATCGAAATTGAACTTTTCTTCTTCCGGGAAAATATTTGGAACAGAACTTTAAATTTTTTCATCTCTTTGAGAAAGGTTGGAATTGAATTTAAGAAAATTTAGAATTAAAGTGAAACTTTTTATTTTCATGGAAAATAATCACAATCATAGTATAACTTTTCCTATCTTCTATGGAAAAATTTAGAAGTGAACTTTAAATTTTTTATATCTTGGGACTTTTCTTCTTCTGGGAAAATATTTGGAACAGAACTTAAAATTTTATCATCTCTTTGAGAAAAGTCGGATCTGAATTTAAGAAAATTTAGAATTAAAGTGAAACTTTTTATCTTCATAGAAAAACATCACAATCTTAGTATAACTTTTCCTATCTTCTACGGAAAAATTTAGAACTGAACTTTAAATTTGTTATGTCTTCGTGAACTTAAAACTGAAGTTGAAGCTTTTTATTTTCTCTGGAGAAATTAGAATTGAATTATGTTCTTTGGTAAAATTTATATTATTTTGGGAAAATAGAATTGATCAATAACTTATTCCATTTTTATTGAGAAAATTCAGAATCGAAGTTGAACTTTTCGTCTTCCGGGAAAATATTTGGAACAGAAATTTAAATTTTTTCATCTCTTTGAGAAAGGTTGGAATTGAATTTAAGAAAATTTAGAATTAAAGTGAAACTTTTTATCTTCATGGAAAATAATCACAATCATAGTATAACTTTTCCTATCTTCTACGGAAAAAATTAGAAGTGAGCTTTAAATTTTTCATGTCTTGGTGAACTTAAAACTGAAGTGGAAGCTTTTTATTTTCTCTGGAGAAATTAGAATTGAATTATGTTCTTTGGTAAAATTCAGAAGAGAACTTGAACTTTTCTATCTTCTATGAAAAATTTGGAACAGTATTTAAAATTTTTTCATCTCTTTGAGAAAAATCTGAATTGAAGTGGAAAATTTTATATTATTTTCAGAAAATAGAATTGATCAATAACTTATTTCATTTTCATTGAGAAAATTCAGAATCGAAGTTGAACTTTTCTTCTTCCGGGAAAATATTTGGAACATAACTTTAAATTTTTTCATCTCTTTGAGAAAGGTTGGAATTGAATTTAAGAAAATTTAGAATTAAAGTTAAACTTTTTATCTTCATGGAAAATAATCACAATCATAGTATAACTTTTCCTATCTTCTACGGAAAAATTTAGAACTGAACTTTAAATTTTTTATGTCTTGGTGAACTTAAAACTGAAGTGGAAGCTTTTTATTTTCTCTGGAGAAATTAGAATTGAATTATGTTCTTTGGTAAAATTTATATTATTTTGGGAAAATAGAATTGATCAATAACTTATTTCATTTTCATTGAGAAAATTCAGAATCGAAGTTGAACTTTTCTTCTTCCGGGAAAATATTTGGAACAGAACTTTAAATTTTTTCATCTCTGAGAAAAAGGTTGGAATTGAATTTAAGAAAATTTAGAATTAAAGTGAAACTTTTTATCTTCATGGAAAATAATCACAATCATAGTATAACTTTTCCTATCTTCTACGGAAAAATTTAAAAGTGAACTTTAAATTTTTCATGTCTTGGTGAACTTAAAACTGAAGTGGAAGCTTTTTATTTTCTCTGGAGAAATTAGAATTGAATTATGTTCTTTGGTAAAATTCAGAAGAGAACTTGAACTTTTCTATCTTCTATGAAAAATTTGGAACAGTATTTAAAATTTTTTCATCTCTTTGAGAAAAATCTGAATTGAAGTGGAAAATTTTATATTATTTTAGGAAAATAGAAATGATCAATAACTTATTTCATTTTCATTGAGAAAATTCAGAATCGAAGTTGAACTTTTCTTCTTCCGGGAAAATATTTGGAACAGAACTTTAAATTTTTTCATCTCTTTGAGAAAGGCTGGAATTGAATTTAAGAAAATTTAGAATTAAAGTGAAACTTTTTATCTTCATGGAAAATAATCAAAATCATAGTATAACTTTTCCTATCTTCTACGGAAAAATTTAGAAGTGAACTTTAAATTTTTTATGTCTTGGGTCTTTTCTTCTTCTGGGAAAATATTTGGAACAGAAATTAAAATTTTTTCATCTCTTTGAGAAAAGTCGGAACTGAATTTAAGAAAATTTAGAATTAAAGTGAAACTTTTTATCTTCATAGAAAATAATCACAATCATAGTATAACTTTTCCTATCTTCTACGGAAAAATTTAGAACTGAACTTTAAATTTGCTATGTCTTGGTAAACTTAAAACTGAAGTGGAAGCTTTTTATTTAGTTTGGAGAAATTAGAATTGAATTGTGTTCATTGGTAATATTCAGAAGAGAACTTGAACTTTTCTATCTTCTATGAAAAATTTGGAAGAGTATTTTGAATTTTTTCATCTCTTTGAGAAAAATCTGAACTGAAGTGGAAACTTTTTATATTATTTTGGGAAAATAGAATTGATCAATAACTTATTTCATTTTCATTGAGAAAATTCAGAATCGAAGTTGAACTTTTCTTCTTCCGGGAAAATATTTGGAACAGAACTTTAAATTTGATTCTTTGAGAAAGGTCGGAATTGAATTTAAGAAAATTTAGAATTAAAGTGAAACTTTTGTTACCAGCAACAGTAGCAAGGAGTTTTCCCCAATCTTCGACAATTATTTTTAAGTTTGCATTCTCTTTGAGCACTAATTTCTCTGGTAATGTTATTCTCGCATATCCACCGTTTACACGATTGAAATTCTTGGGTACTCCAAAGAAATCTAACTTCTCGCTGCCATGACAACGCATGCATACATTTCCAATTGTGTTACCACTTGCACTCGTTTCATAGTTCAGGTATTTCTCCTTGTCAGCATTCAACACGACGATGATTTTATCATGTGCACATACTTTCGTCAAATAATTCATCTTCACTTTTTTACAGATATGAATTGTTTTTTTATCCTTCCACTGCGTAAAAAATATTGATTCAATGCATGCAATAAACTAGGTAGTGTCGATAACCTGCCATAGAGTACCAGTTTGAAAGCCGCGTCGTGTCTATGAACAAGCACAGAGTACGATTGGTAGAGCCGTAAGCATATTTCATGTCATTTTAAGATTCATAAAAAAGTAAAAAAAATGCCATGTTAAAAAAATTCAAATTTTTTTTAAAAAAAATGGGGGGGGGGGGGGGGGGCTCTGAGTCTTGCCCTTGAGGCAGATCCCATTTATTTTCGATTCTGAGCATTTTTGATTTTCCCTCCAAAATTGACCCCCCCTCCCTTGCCCTCAGAAATGGGGGAACGAAGGGCCTCTGAGTCTTCCCCTTGAGGCAGATCCCATTTATTTTTGATTCTGAGTATTTTTGGTTTTCCCTCCAAAATTGACCCCCCTCCCCTGCCCTCAGAAATGGAGGGGGGGAAGAAGGGCCTCTGAGCTTTCCCCTTGAGGCAGATCCCATTTATTTTCGATTCTGAGTATTTTTGGTTTTCCCTCCAAAATTGAGCCCCCCCCCCTGCCCTCAGAAATGGAGGAAGGAGGGGCCTCTGAGTCTTGCCCTTGAGGCGGATCCCATTTATTTTCGATTCTGAGTATTTTTGGTTTTCCCTCTAAAATTGACCCCCCCCTCCCCTGCCCTCAGAAATGGGGGAACAAAGGGCCTCTGAGCCTTCCCCTTGAGGCAGAACCCATTTATTTTCGATTCTGAGCATTTTTGGTTTTCCCTCCAAAATTGACCCCCCCCCCTCCCCTGCCCTCAGAAATGGGGGAACGAAGGGCCTCTGAGCCTTTTCCTTGAGGCAGATCCCATTTATTTTCGATTCTGAGTATTTTTGGTTTTCCCTCCAAAATTGACCCCCCCCCCCCTCCCCTGCCCTCAGAAATGGGGGAAGGAGGGAACGTTAACTATTTTAAATTGACAACACTTTCCAAACATCACATGTGTATTATACAGTACACAATCACCCCATCTCCCCCAAAACACTTCAGCCATTTCTTGTTAAATTTTTTTATTTCTAAACTATTTTAAATTGACAACACTGTTCAAACATCACTTGTGTATTATACAGTACACAATCAACCCATCTCCCCCAAAAAATATTTTATTCAGAGATTTCGTGTTAAAAAATTATCCAATCACTAATTAGAATCAATCACGCTCCTATTATTCAAAACATTAATATTCCACCTCAAATACCTCATTCTATCAAATTTTCAACTTGATATGCGTAGCCTACTGGCAGGAACCAATGGGGGAATCCTCGCTCGTAATTGCTAATCACCTTAACCCTTTTATTCATCGTCAAGTAAATGCTCCAAAAATATTTTATTCAGAGCATCAAACCAGACTATACCCACCAAACCAGACTATACCCACCAAACCAGATTATACCTACCAAACCAGATTATACCCACCAAACCAGACTATACCCACCAAACCAGACTATACCCACCAGAAACCTGTCTGGTTGACCTTGGTAAGTCAATAACCCCATGGAGATTGCTATACAGGCAAGCAAATAGCATGGTCCTATACAGGCAAGCAAATAACATGGGAATTCCTATACAGGCAAGTAAATTCATTATGTACAATCTACTAGTAATTCATTGGGTTGTATTTTTTAAATGAGAAGTTTGTTTATTTATTTATTGTAACCCGTTTGTAAATAAAAAAAAAATCACTTTCGACTATTAAAAAGGGCATCAGCCCTTTCTATTTTCAATCGAATGAGCCCTTTTCAAAGTTCCTATGACAACTCCTTCGATACCCACATCGATATTTCAGAGGCAACGCTATATTGTTGCCTATTGTAAAGGCCAAACGGCCCCAATTTTTTTATTATTATTTATTTATTTAGCGTTGCCTATAGTAAAGGCCAAACGGCCCCAATTTTTTTTATTATTTATTTATTTTTATTTTTTTCCCAGAAGCACTTCATATGGAAGGGGTCGTCGTAGAAACTTCAAAGGGGCCTCATTCAATTGAAAATCAAGAGTTCTAGTGCCATTTTTAGTAGTAGAAAGTGATTGGAGGGCAAATAGCCCCTCCCCCAAGCCCATCATTTCCCCAAACACATCGAATCAAAATTTTTAGATGACCATTTTGTTGAGTGTAGTTGATTTCCAGATTTAAAATATGTTTTTGAGGAGGACACTCCCCCACAACCCTCAGGGCAAGGGTTTTAGGTTATGTCCGGGGGGCATATAAGAAAGATGGTGGCATAATGTATTATTTATTATTTTTTGCCTTTAGAGCAGGGCACTTTGTATAGAAGAAGTTGTCATAGAAACTTCGAAAAGGGCTCATTCAATTCGAAATTGGAGTGGCTTGTGCCCTTTTTAATAGTCGAAAGCGTTTGGAAGGCAACTATCATCCCTTCTACGTCCACCATTTCCCAAAACACATCCAATCAAAATTTTGAGATAGCCATTTTGTTCAGCGTAGTTGATTTTTAGATAGAAATTATATTTTTTGTGGAGGACACTCCCCCATAGCCTTCAGGCAAGGGTTGTAAGTTATGTCCTGGGGGCATATAAGGTTTTTATAGAAGGCGGTGTCGTAGAAACTTCAAAAAAGGCTCATTCGATTGGAAATTTAAAGGACTAGTGCCGTTTTTAATAGTAGAAAGTTATTGGAGGGCAACTAACCCCCCTCTCACGCCCACCTTATCCCCAAACACATCCACTCAAAATTTTGAGATAGCCATCTTATTCAACGTAGTTTTAATTTCTTGAAATTAGGTCTTTGAGGATGACAACCCCCTCCTCCCCAGAGCCCTCAGGGCAAGGGTTTTAAGTCATGCCCTGGGGGCATATAAGGTTTTCTTATGGGCAGCATTGTCGTAGAAAATTCAGAAAGGGATAATTCGATTGGAAATTTAAATGGCTAGTTCCCTTTTTAATAGTCGAAAGTGATTATAAGGCAACTAGCACCCTTTCCACGCCCACCATTTCCCCAAACACTTCCAATCAAAATTTTGATATAGCCATTTTGTTCAACGTAGTTGAAAGTTCTGGAAATTATATGTTTGACCAGGACACTCCCCCCACAGTCTTCAGGGGCAACACCTTTAAGTTATGCCCTGGGGGCATATATGATTCTTATGGAAAGAATGCTAGTTTAAACTTCAGAGAGGGCTCATTTGACTGGAAATTGAAATACCTAGTTCACTTTTTAAGCGTCAAGAGATGTTGGAGGGTAACCAGCTCCCCCCCAACCTTTTTTCCTCAAGTGTATCCAAAAAAAATTTTAAGATAACTATTTTGTTAAAAATAGTTTAAAGATCATATAACAAGAATTCCAGTGTAGACACAACCCCCAGGGCCCGAGGACAGGCGTTATAAGCTATGCTCTGGGGGCATATATGAGTCTTATGGAGGGTATGCTCGTATTAACTTCAAAGAGGATTCATTTGATTGGAAATTGAAAGTTCGAGTTCACTTTTTAAGAGTCAAAAGAGATTGGAAGGCCCTAGCCCCCCCCCCTCCACGCCCTTTTTTCCTCAAACCCATTCGATAAGAACTTTGAGATATTTTGTTTTTTAATAGTTTAAAGACCATATAACAAAAACTCCGGGGTCGACACAGAACGCCACAGGGCCCGAGGGTCGATGTTGTAAGTTATGCCCTGGGGCAATACATGGTTCTTATTGAAGGTATGCTCGCAAAAGTTTCAGAGATGGCTCATTTGATTGGAATTGAAAGTTCTAGTTCAGTTTTTAGAGTCAAAAGAGATTGTAGGACAACCACGCCCCTTTTTCGCCAAATGCATCCAATAAAAGTTTTGAGATAGCCATTAAGTTAAAAATTGCTCAAAAGTCAGATAACAAAAACTCAGGTGTCGTCACAACCCCCAAGGGCTCGGGGGAAGGCGTTATAAGTTATGCCCTGGGGCATATATGGTTCGTATGAAAGGGATGCTCGTATAAAGTTCAAAGAGGGTCATTTGATTGGAAATTGAAAGTTTGAACTCACTTTTTAATAGTCAAAAGAGATCCGAGGGCAGCTAGGCCCCTCCAACGCCTTCTTTTTCCAAACTCATCTGATGAAAAGTTTGAGATAGACATTTTGTTAAAAAAAATTCTAAGGTCGGATAAGAAAAAAACCGATGTCAATGCAACCCCCAGAGTCCAGGGGAAGGCGTTCTAAGTTATACCCTAAGGCCATCTATGGTTCTTATGAAAGGGATCCTCGTATAAACTTCATAGGCTGATTTGATTGAAAATTGAAAGTTCTAGTTCACTTTTTAAGAGTCAAGAGAGTTAAGGGCAACCAGCCCCCCCCCACGGCTTTTCCCCAAAACCCATCCGCTTCAAATTTTGGGATAGGCAGTTTTTTTTTGGAAATTGTTCAAAAATTAGATAACAAAAACTCCCCCAGGGCCTTGGGGATAGGCGTTGTAAGGGTTTTCCTGGGGATGTATATGGTTCGAATGAAAGAAATGCTAGTATAAACTTCAGAGGGGGATCATTTGATTTGAAATTGAAAGTGATACTTCAATTTTTAAGAGTCAAAAGATATCCGAGGGCAAATATCCCCCCGCCCACACAAACACCCTTTTTTCCCCAAGCCCATCTGAAATTTTTTTATAATAGCCATTTCATCAAGAATAGTTCAAAGTTCAAATAAGAAAAATTCCCGTGTCGACGCAAACCGCCAGGGCCCGGAGGCAGGGGTTATAATTAATGCTCTAGGGTCATATATAGTTATTACGTAAGGGATGCTCGTATAAACTTTAGAGAGGACTCATTTGATTGGAAATTGAAAGTTCTTGTTCAATTTTTAAAAGTCAAAAGAGATCGGAGGGCAGCTAACCCCCCTACTCCTACTCCACGCCCTAAAACCATCAGCTAAAAATTTTGAGATTGACATTCTGTTAAAATTAGTTCAAAGTTCTGATAACAAAAAACTCCGCTGTCGAGAAAACCCCCCAGGGGCCGGGAGTATGCGTTATAAGTCATGCCCCGGGGCATATATGGTTGTTATGGAAGGGATGCTCGTATAAACTTCCTAGAGGGCTCATTTGATTGGAAATTGAAAGTTGTAATTCACTTTTTAAGAGTCAAAAGTAATTGGAGGGCAGCTAGCCTCCCCCCACACTCTATTTATTTTTTTCACAGAGGCACTTCATATAGAAGGGGTCGTCTAATAAACTTCAAAGGGGCTCATTAGATTGGAAATCAAGAGTTCTAGTTCCCTTTTTAAGAGTCAAAAGTGATCGGAGTGCAACTGTCCCCCAAGCCCCTTTTCACCAAATATATCTGATAAAAAATTTGAGCTAGCCATTTTGTTAAAAATAGTTCAAAGTTAGTATAACAAAAACTCCTTTACGTATGGCCATTTCGTTAAAAAAGGGCCCGGGGCAGGTGTTTTAAGTATTGCTCTGGGGGCATATGTGGTTCTTATGGAAAGTATGCTCGTATAAACTTCGGAGGGCTCATATGATTGGAAATTGAAAGTTCTCGTTCAGTTTTTAAGAGTCAAAAGAGATAGGAGGGCAACTAGCCCCCTCTCCACGCCTTATTTTCCTGAAACCCATCCGATAAGAACTTTAAGAGAGCTAATTTTTCAAAATAGTTCAAAGGTCAGATAACAAAAACTCCGGTGTCGATACATCCCCCTAGGGCCCGGGGGCAGGCCTTGTAAGCTATGTCCAGGGGCCTTATGTGGTTTTTTATGAAAGGGATGCTAGTATAAAATTCAGAGAGGGTTCATTTGAATGGGAATTAAAAGTTGTAGTTCATTTTCTCAGAGTGAAAAATGATCGGAGGGCACCTAGCTCCGGTCACTTTCGATTATTAAAAAGGGCACTAGCCATTTCGATTTCCAATCGAATGAGCTATTTTTGAAGTTTCTACGACAACACGTTCTTTAAAGACCTTATATGCCCCCAGGGCATAACTTACAACCCTTTGACTGAGGGCTGTGGGGGAGGGTGTCATCCTCAAAGACCTAATTTCCAGAACTTAAAACTACGTTGAATAAAATGGCTGTCTCAAAATTTTGACTGGATGTGTCTGGGGAAAAGGTGAGCGTGAGAGTGGGGTTAGTTGCCCTCCATCACTTTCTACTATTAAAAAGCGCACAAGCCACGCCCAATTTCCAATTGAATAAGCCTTTTTTGAAGTTTCTACGACAACTTCTTCGATACGAAGTGCCCTGCTCTAAAGGAAAAACATAATAAATAATGCATTGTGCCAACATCGTTCTTATATGCCCCCAAGGCATAACTTAGAACCATTGCCCTGAGGGTTGCGGGAGAGTGTCTTCCTCAAAAATATATTTTCTATCTGGAAATCAACTACACGGAACAAAATACGTATCTCAAAATTTTGATTGGATGCGTTTGGGGGAATGATGGGCGTGGGGTGGGGGGGCTGGTTGCCCTCCAATCAATTTCGACTATTAAAAAGGGCACTAGCCACTCCAATTTCCAATTGAATGGGCACTTTTCGAAGTTTCTACGACAACTCCTTCGATACGAAATGCCCTGTTCTAAGACCACGAAAAAAAATAATACATTGTTCCCACATCGTTCTTTACATCGTTCGCTGTTGCGCTACCTATGACCAAAAATGCTGGAGGGCAACTACGCTTCCTCCCACGCCTTTTTTTCCCCAATTTTGTCTGATCAAAATTTTGAGATAGCCATTCTGTTCAGCATAGATGAAAAACCCAACAAATATACCTTTGAAGGTAACAAATTCCCCCTAGAGCCCTTATGGAAAGGTCTTAAAGTTATTATGGGAAGAGAAGGGAAGCCATTATAGGAAGGGCTGCAAGTAAGAAACTTTTCCCACTGTTTATATACAGTATTGGTTATTGGGAAGTATAAATTTTTATTTATTTATTTATTACCCGTCAAAAAAAGGTTCAAAAGACGGAGTATCACTAAAAAAGAAAAAACACACACAAAAAACAAATTACAAGACATTACACATAATCGAACAAATTACAAAGACGAGAAACAAAAACTCAATTATATACTGCACTGCAGGTACGTAAGAAATTTTACTTTTTCAACTCCCAAGTACTGAAGAAACATAAGCAATATGATTGATAACTTCAATTCAACTAACCAAACCTAACCTACAGCAAAATACTTGATAAATTCAATTCAAAATCAACGGACTCAATCAACTAGTCTAAATATGACAAGAGACGGTAAAGACTGAATATGACAAGAGATGTGCAAACAAAATTAAATTGACAGCGATTTACTGCCTTAGCAAACGGTACCAAGGGTGGGAAGAAACTTTCTCGTTGTACCGTTTAATTTGTTCAATTATAGCTGCCGTCGGTTCCGCAATTTTAAAATTTTCAACAAGGTGCGAATTTCTTGTCCACGGCGGGAGCCGCAACAAGAACTCCGCATACTTAAAAAACGCGGATCTGAGCTTTCTTTTCTCTGGTTCGGGAAAATTCTCCAAAATAGGCTTAGATGCAGGAAATGGGGAAGGAAGACTGCGTTATAAAGTCGAGCCAGAATTAAACGGTTGAAACGGACTTTAGATGAGACTACTCTACTGTAAGCAAAAGCCAGCCGTTTATGGAGATGATCAATAAGAAGGGAGCGTTTAGTTTTTAAATCCTTTCCAATTGGTAAACCAAGGTAAATAATTATTGAGACAGGGGCTACAGAGAGTTCTCCCAGCCTCACAGACGAGACCTCTTCTTGACGTCAGTTGAACAGAAGAATATCCGACTTCTGCGGGTTAAATTCAAGGCCAATGCGACTGTAATTTGATTGTAGTGTGGAGAAGGTGGTCTCATAACATAGGTTTTTTAGGGGGATTTTTTCTGATAGTTATGGGTTGGGGGGAGCTACGTGGGGGGATCTTCATGGAGGAATTTTTCATGGGGGATGGGAAATTGCTATGAATTGGGCGCCTGATTTCCCAGCATAATTTAAAATAACAATCAGAAATTAAATAAAAAACAACAATTTTTTCAACTGAAAGTAAGGAGCATTACAGTAAAGACCGAACGTTTGTCCATAATAACTGAATTTACATAAACGATCGATGTGAAAATTAGTAAATAATAAATATTTTAATAAAGAACGACCTCTTGCCTATACTAAATTTTATACGCCACTTAATCATAGTATATGTTAGTAATTCAACATATATCATGGCACAGGAACATTGTAGAGAGTTGTTCAATGGCTCATTTTAAGGGAAATTAATGGGGTTAAAAGCTTTTTGTAATTAAAACAAATTATTTTTTTTACATTAAGAAATTTTAATTATGTTCCCTAAGAAATCATCATAAGTCAAAATTTCCAATACAGAAATTGAACTCAAACCTACTGGGTGAGAGCTATCCCAACCTCTAGACCATATAGGATATATTAAAATATCCAATTAATGAAGTTTATGTGAAAGAACAAATTATAAACCTAGTTAGCTGCCTGATTATTTGAGGATCGTCTCTAACTATTCCAAAGAAGAAAAATCCGTAGGCTTTTTCCTGTTTGTAATTTAGTTTATAATAAAGAATGAAATTCAGGCATTACTAAGTGAAAAGTTTAATCCGGGTTGCAGTGGTAGCTAGCAACCTAGTAAGAGACGATCACGTCCAATGTTAAGAAATATAAAAACCAATAGCTCCTAAATAGGTTATAATAAAGAACGAATATTTTACTGATTATCTACTAATAACCATATATGACGTAATAAGTGACATGACGTAATATCTAAAACCTATTGTGTACTAATAACCATATATGATTTATTGAGCTACGTGACGTAAAAATTGAAAAAATTAATTTTTATTTTATTTGTTACAGTAAAGAACAAACTTCCAGCCCATAGTAACTAAAATAAGATTATAATTTCATGTTAAAGATTGATCAATGATGTCATCCGGGTTGCAGCGGTAGCTAGCAACCTGGTAAGAGACGATCACGTCCAATGTTAAGAAATATAAAAACCCATAGTTCTTAAAAAAAGAGTCAGATCAAAACAAAAAGTACACCATTAGAACCGCCTTGTCCAAAACCCCTGCATAGTAAAATTTCTGTCCCTTGGCTTGAACAGCAAGGGAAATATATTGGCTTGAAAATCAAGAAAAGTGGCAGCTACTACAACATTCTGCCTAAACGGGATATTTTTTTCTTTTTTTTTTTCTTTTTTTTCTTTTTTCTTTTCCACAGATAGCTTGGCACTGGAACATCGTAAAGGGTTGTTCAATAGCGCATTTTAAAGGAAATTAATTGGGTTAAAAATCTATAGTAACTAAAATAAATTATTTCTAAAAGAGAATAAATTTTTCCACCAAAAACTGCATTTTTGATGTCTTTTCACACTGCAGTCTTTCAAACATAATCGTGTACCAGCGGTAAGAATTGAACCCACGCCTCTGAAGAGACTGGTGGCTAACACCAGTGCCTTGGACCACTCGGCCAGGCTGCCTCTCATAAATAAATATATATGTGAATTTGGGTTGCAGCAGTAGCTAGCAACCTAGTAATAGACGATCAGTCCAATGCTAAGAAATATAAAAACCCAAAACTCCTAAAAATAGAGTCAGATCAAAACAAAAGTACATCATTAGAAATACCTTGTCTGAAACCCTACTAGATAATTATAATAAAGAACGACCTCTTGCCTATACTAAATTATATAGGCCATTTAACTATAGTATAGGTTAGTAAATTTTACATAAAGGACTGATATTGCTCATTATTGTAAAGAACGAATTCAAGGCCATAGTAAAAAATTTGGTTTGAAAATTACATTAAAAGACGATTATTGGAATAATTTTACATTAAAAGACGATCATTGGAATAACAAACCATTGCATACATTGGACTTAGGTTCAGCTATTGTACGTTCGTCTCTTACCATTTCAAAGAAGAAAAAGCCGTAGGGTTTTTCCTGTTTGTTAGTATTTATAATAAAGATCGAACTCTTCCCTATACTAACTTGCATAGGCAACTTTAATATAGTGAAGATTACAGTATTTATATTATACATCATTATAAATTATTAAAAGGTTCGAATGTTCGAAGATTATAGAGTTTAATAAAGATCGAACTCTTCCCTTTACTAACTTGCATAGGCAACTTCACTATAGTTAAGATTACAGTATTTATATTATACATCATTATAAATTATAAAAGGTTCAAATGTTCGAAGATTATAGAGTTAAAAATTTTCCCACACCGGGAATCGAACCAGGGTTTACAGTAAAGAACGATCGCTCATGCATAGTAACTGATATATGGTGGTTCCAAGGGTAGTTACTTGTGGTTCGTCTCTTACTATTTCAAAGAAGAAAAAGCCGTAGGCTTTTTCCTGTTTGTAATGATATAGCATAAAACGAATTCCAAGTTGTAACTGACTTCATCCTGGTTGTTATAGTAAAAAACGAACTCTTGCCCTTAGTTACCTACTATGTCATGTCAAATTAGCTAATTAATTTCATCTAATTTTGTTTAAAAATAATTCCCACACCGGGATTCAAACCCAAGACAAATCAGTTTTTTACGATTATAATAAAGAACGAACTCTTGCCCTTAGTTACCTATGTCTTGTCAAATTAGCTAAGTAATTTCACCGGATTTTGTTTTAAAAATAATTCCCACACTGGGATTCGAACCCAAGCTAATTGGTTGAAAGCCAACTATCCTAAGCCACTGGACCATATGAGATACGTGTAGAAAGCTAATTAATTGTTTTATGATATCTTATAGCATAAATTTCATCGGATATAGCTGAAACCTAGTAAAGAACAAACCAAGGCACATAGTAACTAAAACTTTTATTAGAATTTATATAAAGGACCGATATAGTTCATCATACATGGTCTTTGTCATCAAGTTTTTTTTTATTTAGTTATATAATAAAGAACGACCTCTTGCCTATGCTAAATTTTATAGGCCACTTAACAATAGTATAAGTTAGTAAAGGAGTGATATAGTTCATTATGGTAATGTACGAATTCTAGGCCATACTAACTAATTTAATTTTGAAAAGAAGAAATTTACATAAAGGACAAATATAGTTCATCATAAATTGTATTTTTTAATTAGGTTTTTTATATAATCCAGTTTGCAACGGTAGCTAGTAACCTAGTAAGAGACGATCACATCTAATGTTAAGAAATCTAAAAACCCATAGCTCCTAAATAGTTACATTAAAGAACGACCTGAGGCCTTAGTAACTGAAGTATTAAAAGGGATCAGGGTTGCAGTACAGTAAGGACCGAAGTCTATCTCATAGTAACTAATGCAACGGGAAAAACAAAAGAGGTCTGTGGTATATGTGACGTCATAAAAGGTTACATTTGATTCTACATTAAAATACGATCATTGGAATAACATTTCACTATCCGGGTTGCAGCGTTAGCTAGCAACGTAGTAAGAGACGATCACGCCCCATAGTAAACTCGGGTTGCATCGGGGTTGCATCCGGGTTGCAGCGGCAGCTAGCAACCTAGTAAGAGACGATCACGTCTAAAGTTAAGAAATATAAAAACCCATAGTTCCTAACAAAGGAGTCAGATCAAAACAAAAAGTACACCATTAGAACCGCCTTGTCCGAAACCCCTGTATAGGAAACTTTCTGTCCCTTGGCTTGAAACAGCAAGGGAAATATATTGGCTTGAATATCAAGAAAAGTGGCAGCTACTACAACATTCTTCCTAAACGGGATATTTTTTTCTTTTTTTTTTCTTTGTTTCCAGAGATAGCTTGGCACTGGAACATCGTAGAGGGTTGTTCAATAGCTCATTTTAAAGGAAATTAATTGGGTTAAAAACCTTTTTATAATAAAGAACGACCTCTTGCCTATACTAAATTTTATACGCCACTTAATTATAGTATAGGTTAGTAATTCAACAGATAGCATGGCACTGGAACATCGTAGAGAGTTGTTCAATGGCTCATTTTAAAGGAAATTATAGTTATGAGAGGCAGCTTGGGTGAGAGGTCCAAGGCGCTGGGGTTAGCCACCAGTCTCTTCGGAGGCGTGGGTTCATATCTTGCCACTGGTATACGATTATGATTTATGTACAAAAATCAAATATCTCTAAAAAGACTGCAGTATGAAAAGACATCAAAAATGCAGTTTCTAGTGGAAAAATTTATTCTTGTTTAGAAATAATTTATTTTAGTTACAAAATTTACAGTAAAGAACGATCGCTCATGCATAGTAACTGATATATGGTGGTTCCAGGGGTATTTTACAATAAGGAACGAACTTTAACCCATAGTAACTTAAGTATTAAATCAAACGGTTCGTTGTCATAATAAAGAGCTGTGTAATGGCTCATTTTAAAGGAAACTGCTGTATATAGAAACCTTTTGCAATTAACAAAATTAATTATTATTATAAAACAAATTATTACGATGTGGTAGAGAACTAACTCTAGGCAATAGCAACTAATTTAATTTTGAAAAGAAAGAATTACAGCAGAAACCTAAATGGTAGTATAAGTAAACTACATTTAATAACAACCGTCCACCAGGATTTGAACTCGGATCGCAGGATTCAAAGTCTTAATTGCTAACCACTACACCAAGAAATGCTCATATAAGAAAGAATTTTAACAGTATATGATAACTTAAAGACCAAATCCGGGTTGCAGCGGTAGCTAGCAACCTAGTAAGAGACGATCACCTCCAATGTCAAGAAATATAAAACCCCCCAACTCCTAAAAAAAGAGTCAGATCAAAACAAAAAGTACACCATTAGAACCGCCTTGTCCGAATCCTCTATAAAGGAAACTTACCTCCCTTTGGCTTGAATAACAAAGAAAATATATTGGCTTGAAAATCAAGAAAATTGACTTTTACCACGTTATTCTCCACAAACGGGATATTTTTTTCTTTCCGCTTTTTCTTTCTGCTCAGCTAGCTGGGCACTGGAAAATCATAGAGAGCTTTATAATAGCTCATTTTAAAGGCAATTGCAACATCTAGTGCCTTTTGTATTTAAAAATAAAATACTTTTTAAAGTAGAATCAATTTTGTCAAAAAAATTGCATTTTTGATGTATTTTCATACTGCAGTCTTTTCAAAGATATTTGAATTTTGAAGCAATAAAACAGTCCATGTAATGAACTCTATAGTAATAATAGCTACTTGTCTCAATAGTAACCGAAACTCCTGGAACCAAAATTTTCTTTTTTGGCTTAATCGCTAAAATTATTATGTAAACTGCAAAAATATTTATGATGCCTAATCAGTAATAGTAATTTTTTAATTTAAACAACAAAAATACATGAAAATTCTAAAATTAGTTTTGCTTTTTGTCTCCTGGAAGAAATTTTTTTTTCATCTCAGTTCAAATTTATTATTGTATCCTGTAACCCGTAAAGTACATATCTCCATATTATTGTCTCATAATTGCAATTATTTTAGTTTTCAGTCCAGAATCACTAAACTTATTATTTAAACTGCAAAAATATTTATGGTGTCTAACCAATAATACTAATTTTGTAATTCAAACAAGATAAATACCTGAAAATTTTAAAATTAGTTTTGTTTTATGCTAGGTTTTAGATACTCGACACGGGATTTTGTGTGCTTAATAATTTTAAATCTTGAAAAAATATGGTCTCACGCGAGTGGAAAAAAAGAAAGAATAACCAAAAACAATATCAAAATAGAACAATCCAAATTTCTACTAATAGAAAACTTTACTACACAAAAAATAAAGCTAACATCCTGAAATATAAGAAAAGTTTATTTAAAAGAGATAAAAATGCCACCAAACGCAATAAAGCCCGAGCACGCGTAAGGATTGCTACTAAGATGTCTTGTGATCCAGGATTTAAGAAAATGAAATATGACAGAGCAAAACAGAGGTATCTACGGATCAGGGGTATCGAGAAGGGAAAATTGAGACAGCGAAACAAAAGAGCAAGGAACGGTATGATAACGATATAGATTACCGAAACAAACATAAGAAAAAAGTTGCTACCAGAATAATGGGTAGATACTGGGGTGACAAAAGCTATAATGAAAAAATTAAATTCTCTGCGAGGTTGTACCGAAGAACGCATAAGGACAAAGGGAAAAATTACATTCAGAAATACAAGAAGATGGCAAAAATGCAGGCTGATCTTTGTAAATTGAGAAACATTTTACGCATGTTTTATCGGGATCACGAAAAGTATTCGAAATTACAGATTAAAATTCTCTTTGAAAGAGCGGATGCTGTTGAAATTACAATAAGAAACGATCATTGGAATAACAAAAATTGAATACCTTTGGAATTAGCTAGCTACTTGATTATTTGAGACTCGTCTCTTACTATTTAAAAGAAGAAAAAGCCGTAGGCTTTTTCCTGTGTGTAATCAGTTTATTATCATAGGCAGCGCGCTAGCACTGCCTGAGTAAAGAACGATGTGGGCACAATGTGTTTTTTTTCCGGGTTGCAGCGATAGCTAGCAACCTAGTAAGAGACGATCACGTCCAATGTTAAGAAATATAAAAACCCATAGTTCCTAACAAAGGAGTCAGATCAAAACAAAAAGTACACCATTAGAACCGCCTTGTCCGAAACCCCTGTATAGGAAACTTTCTGTCCCTTGGCTTGAACAGCAAGGGAAATATATTGGCTTGAAAATCAAGAAAATTGACTTTAACCACGTTATTCTCCCCAAACGGGATATTTTTTCTCTTTATAATAAAGAACGACCTCTTTCCTATACTAAATTTTATAGGCCACTTAACTATAGTATAGGGTAGTTCAGTTATTATATTTAAGGTCAATATATTAAAATTTTCCACTAAAAGATATAATAAAGATCGAACTCTTCCCTATACTAACTTGCATACGCAACTTCACTATAGTTAAGATTACAGTATTTATATTATACATCATTATAAATTATAAAAGGTTCAAATGTTCGAAGATTATAGAGTTAAAAATTTTCCCAGCCCGGGAATCGAACCCGAGCCTGTTAAGTGAAAGTTAACTATCCTAGCCACTAGACCATATGGAACCATAAAGAAGTATGATTTAAGAGCCATATGCATATTATTATTTCACCATACCAATTATAATAAGGCCAAAACAAAATCGTCGACTTGCAACCTTACTTTTGACACATTAGTTAAATGTTCATCAGGCTTAAAAAATGTTTATCCGGGTTGCAGCGATAGCTAGCAACCTAGTAAGAGACGATCACGTCCAATGTTAAGAAATATAAAAACCCATAGTTCCTAACAAAGGAGTCAGATCAAAACAAAAAGTACACCATTAGAACCGCCTTGTCCGAAACCCCTGTATAGGAAATCCGGGTTGCAGCGGTAGCTAGCAACCTAGTAAGAGACGATCACGTCCAATGTTAAGAAATATAAAAACCCGTAGTTCCTAACAGAGGAGTCAGATCAAAACAAAAAGTACACCATTAGAACCGCCTTGTCCGAATCCTCTATAAAGGAAACTTACCTCCCTTTGGCTTGAATAACAAAGAAAATATATTGGCTTGAAAATCAAGAAAATTGACTTTTACCACGTTATTCTCCACAAACGGGATATTTTTTTCTTTCCGCTTTTTCTTTCTGCTCAGCTAGCTGGGCACTGGAAAATCATAGAGAGCTGTATAATAGCTCATTTTAAAGGAAATTGCAACATCTAGTCACTTTTGTATTTAAAAATAAAATACTTTTTAAAGTAGAATCAATTTTGTCAAAAAAATTGCATTTTTGATGTATTTTCATACTGCAGTCTTTTCAAAGATATTTGAATTTTGAAGCAATAAAACAGTCCATGTAATGAACTCTATAGTAATAATAGCTACTTGTCTCAATAGTAACCGAAACTCCTGGAACCAAAATTTTCTTTTTTGGCTTAATCGCTAAAATTATTATGTAAACTGCAAAAATATTTATGATGCCTAATCAGTAATAGTAATTTTTTAATTTAAACAACAAAAATACATGAAAATTCTAAAATTAGTTTTGCTTTTTGTCTCCTGGAAGAAATTTTTTTTTCATCTCAGTTCAAATTTATTATTGTATCCTGTAACCCGTAAAGTACATATCTCCATATTATTGTCTCATAATTGCAATTATTTTAGTTTTCAGTCCAGAATCACTAAACTTATTATTTAAACTGCAAAAATATTTATGGTGTCTAACCAATAATACTAATTTTGTAATTCAAACAAGATAAATACCTGAAAATTTTAAAATTAGTTTTGTTTTATGCTAGGTTTTAGATACTCGACACGGGATTTTGTGTGCTTAATAATTTTATTACAGTAAAGAACGAACATTAAATATTATAAAGAACGAATTACAATAAAGAAGGACACCTAGCCCATGTTAACTGAAACATAAATATGGATTATGTAATTTTACATTAAAAGACGATCGTTGAAATAACAAACAATTGCATACATTGTTATAATAAAGGACGACCTCTTGCCTATACTAAATTATATAGGCCACTTAACTATAGTATAGGTTAGTAAATCACTGAAATAACAAACCATTCGATACATTGGACTTAGTTAGCTACTTGATTGTTTGAGTTTGGTCTCTTACTATTTAAAAGAAGAAAAAGCCGTAGGTTTTTTCCTGTTTGTATTTTTATAATAAAGAACGACCTATTGCCTATACTAAATTTTATACACCACTTAATTATAGTATAGGTTAGTAATTCAACAGATAGCTTCGCACTGGAACATCGTAGAGAGTTGTTCAATGGCTCATTTTAAAGGAAATTAATGGGGTTAAAAACCTTCTGTAATTAAAACAAATTATTTTTATTACATTAAGAGATTTTAATTAAGTTCCTTAAGAAATCATCATAAGTAAAAATTTACCATAAGGTACAATAAAGAACGACACCTAGCCTATGTTAACTGAAACATAAATAAAAATTATTTAATTTCCATTTATAATTAAGAACGAGCTCTTGCCTATACTAAATTTTATATGCCACTTAATTATAGTATAGGTTTTACATTAAAAGACTATCACTGGAATAAAAAACAATTGCATGCATTGGAATTAGTTAGCTACTTGATTGTTTGAGGTTCGTCTCTTACTATTTCAAAGAAGAAAAAACCGTAGGCTTTTTCCTGTTTATAATCCGGGTTGCAGCGGTAGCTAGCAACCTAGTAAGAGACGATCACGTCCAATGTTAAGAAATATAAAAACCCATAGTTCCTAAAAAAGGAGTCAGATCAAAACAAAAAGTACACCATTAGAACCGCCTTGTCCGAAACCCCTGTATAGGAAACTTTCTGTCCCTTGGCTTGAACAGCAAGGGAAATATATTGGCTTGAAAATCAAGAAAATTGACTTTTACCACGTTATTCTCCCCAAACGGGATATTTTTTTCTTTTTTTTTTTTCTTTGTTATCCAGAGATAGCTTGGCACTGGAACATCGTAGAGGGTTGTTCAATAGCTCATTTTAAAGGAAATTAATTGGGTTAAAAACCTTTTGTAACTAAAATAAATTATTTCTAAAAGAGAATAAATTTTTCCAATAAAAACTGTATTTTTGATGCAGTGACGTCATAATTACTATATAAGAAACGTCAAAACTGTAAATGGTCTCATTCATGAATATCACAATAAGAGACGATCACGTCCAATGCTAACATAACAATAAAGAACGAACTCTAATTAAATTTTGTTATTATTATAATAAAGATCGAACTCTTCCCTATACTAACTTGCATACGCAACTTCACTATAGTTAAGATTACAGTATTTATATTATACATCATTATAGATTATAAAAGGTTCAAATGTTCGAAGATTATAGAGTTAAAAATTTTCCCACACCGGGAATCGAACCCGAGCCTGTTAAGTGAAAGTTAACTATCCTAGCCACTAGACCATATGGAACCATAAAGAAGTATGATTTAAGAGCCATATGCATATGATTATAACTAATTATAGATTATAAAAGGTTCAAATGTTCGAAGATTATAGAGTTAAAAATTTTCCCACACCGGGAATCGAACCCGAGCCTGTTAAGTTACAATAAAGAACGACACCTTGCCCATGTTAACTAAAACATAAATAGGGATTATGTAATTTCCAATAGTATCATGGCTGTAGAGATGGCTGAAACCTAGTTACAATAAAAAACGATCATTGGAATAACAAAAATTGAATACCTTTGGAATTAGCTAGCTACTTGATTATTTGAGACTCGTCTCTTACTATTTAAAAGAAGAAAAGCCGTAGGCTTTTTCCTGTGTGTAATCAGTTTATTATCATAGGCAGCGCGCTAGCACTGCCTGAGTAAAGAACGATGTGGGCACAATGTGTTTTTTTTCCGGGTTGCAGCGATAGCTAGCAACCTAGTAAGAGACGATCACGTCCAATGTTATGAAATATAAAAACCCATAGTTCCTAATTATAATAAAAAACGACCTCTTGCCTATACTAAATTAAATAGGTCATCCGGGTTGCAGCGGTAGCTAGCAACCTAGTAAGAGATGATCACCTCCAATGTTAAGAAATATAAAACCCCCCAACTCCTAAAAAAAGAGTCAGATCAAAACAAAAAGTACACCATTAGAACCACCTTGTCCAAATCCTCCATAAAGGAAACTTACCGCCCTTTGGCTTGAATAACAAAGAAAATATTTTGGCTTGAAAATCAAGAAAATAGACTTTTACCACGTTACAAACGGGATATTTTTTTTCTTTTTTCTTTTTCTTTATCCAGAGATAGCTTGGCACTGGAACATCGTAGAGGGTTGTTCAATAGCTCATTTTAAAGGAAATTAATTGGGTTAAAAATCTATAGTAACTAAAATAAATTATTTCTAAATTATACATAAGGATCGATACTTTAAATTGGAATTTTGTAAGTATCGTCGGTATCATGGGTTTTATAATAAAGAAAGACCTTTTGCCTATACTAAATTTTATACGCCACTTAATTATAGTATAGGTTAGTAATTCCAAAGATAGCTTGGCACTGGAACATCGTAGAGAGTTGTTTAATGACTCATTTTAAAGGATTTGTAGAAAAAATCGAAAAATCCTTAAGAAATCATCATAAGTTAAAATTTCCCATACAAAATTTGAACTCAAGCCAACTGGGTGAGAGCTATCCCAACCTCTGGACCATATAGTTATAATAAAGATCGAACTCTTCCCTATACTAACTTGCATAGGCAACTTCACTATAGTTAAGATTACAGTATTTATATTATACATCATTATAAATTATAAAAGGTTCAAATGTTCGAAGATTGTAGAGTTAAAAATTTTTCCACACCGGGAATCGAACCCGAGCCTGTTAAGTAAAAGTTAACTATCCTAGCCACTAGACCTTATGGAACCATAAAGAAGTATGATTTAAGAGCCATATGCATCCGGGTTGCAGCGGTAGCTAGCAACCTAGTAAGAGACGATCACGTCCAATGTTAATTACATTAAAAGACGATCATTGGAATAAAAAGTTATTGCATGCATTGGACTTAGTTAGCTACTTGATCATTTGAGGTTCGTCTCTTACTAATTCAAAGAAGAAAAAGCCGTAAGCTTTTTCCTGTTTTACATTAATTATAATAAAGAACGAATATTTTACCGATTATCTACTAATAACCATATATGGCGTAATAAGTGAAATGACGTAATATCTAAAACCTATTGTGTACTAATAACCATATATGACTTAATGAGCGACGTGACGTAAAAATTGAAAAAATTAATTTTTATGTTATTTTCGTTTTTAGTTCAGAATCGCTAAAGTTATAAACTGCATATACAATAAGGAACGAACTGTAACCCATAGTAACTGCAGTATTAAATCAAACTTTATAGAGAAGCAACATTTAAGCAAGCTTTTACAGTAAGGACCGAAGTCTTTTTCATAGTAACTAATGCAACGGGTTCCCTATACTAACTTAAATACGCAACTTCACTATAGTTAAGATTACAGTATTTATATTTTTACATTAAAAGACGATCACTGAAATAACAAACCATTCCATACATTGGACATAGTTAGCTACTTGATTGTTTGAGTTTCGTCTCTTACTATTTAAAAGAAGAAAAAGCCATAGGCTTCTTCCTGTTTGTATTTATAGTTAAAAAACGAACTCAAGTCCAAAGAAACTGAACACTGTGGTTCATTCATATTATCTTCATTATTTTAGCTAGAATGTAAATAAACAAGTTTCTTTTTTAAATTTTAAATTTAAAAGATAGTGCTTTTAATTCAACATATTAAAAGTTCGCCCCGACGGAGAATCGAACCCCCTTCTCCCAGGTAACAAGTGGGCATACTTACCATTAGACTATCGAAGACTTATAAAATAAAAGTTACATATAAGATATGATAATAATTTTTTAATCCGGGTTACATAAAGGCTCGATCATCGAATTTTTACATTAAAGAACGAAATTTAGTCCATAGTCCGGGTTGCAGCGGTAGCTAGCAACCTAGTAAGAGACGATCACGTCCAATGTTAAGAAATATAAAAACCCCTAACTCCTAAAAAAAGAGTCAGATCAAAACAAAAATTTTTCCTTTTTTTCCTGCTCAGCTAGCTGGGCACTGGAAAATCATAGAGAGCTGTATAATAGTTCATTTTAAAGGAAATTGCTACATCTAGTCGCTTTTGTAATTAAAGATAAAATACCTTTTAAAGCAAAATCAATTTTGTCAAAAAATTGCATTTTTGATGTATTTTCATACTGCAGTCTTTTCAAAGATATTTGAATTTTGAAGCAATCAAACAGTTCATGGTAGTGGACTCTATAGTAATAATAGCTACTTGTCTCAATAGTAATCGAAACTCTAAAGAAAAATTTTTTGATACCAATAGATACATCAAAGCAAACAGTTCTTGATAACGAACTGTATGTTATATAGTAAGAGCGACTCGTCTCAATAGTAAAACTTGCTACATCTTTTCCTTCTGTAATTAAAGGTAAAATATTTTTTTAATAGTTCCGGTTTGCAGCGGTAGCTAGGAATCTAATTAAAAGAGATCATTCGAAGAACATACCATTGTATATATTGGACTTAGTTAGCTGCTCGATTCCTTGAAAAAAAAATCTTATTTTTCAAGTGAATTTGTCACTTGATTGTTTGAGGTTCGTCTTTTACTATTTCAAATTTATAATAAAGAACGAACTCTTTCCTATACTAAATAAGCCTATGCTAGTTAATTATATAGCAATGATATCTGGTTTGCAGCGGTAGCTAGCAACCTAGTAAGAGACGATCACGTCCAATGTTAAGAAATATGAAAACCCCTAACTCCTAAAACAGGAGTCAGATCAAAACCAAAGTAACACCATTAGAACCACCTCGTCCGAAACCCCTATAAAAGGAAACTTACCGCTCTTTGGCTTGAATAACAAAGAAAATATATTGGCTTGAAGATCAAGAAAATTGACTGTAATCACGTTATTCTCCACAAACGGGATATTTTTTTCTTTCCGCTTTTTCTTCCTCCTCAGCTAGCTGGGCACTGGAAAATCATAGAGAGCTGTATAATCCGGGTTGCAGCGGTAGCTAGCAACCTAGTAAGAGACGATCACCTCCAATGTCAAGAAATATAAAACCCCCCAACTCCTAAAAAAAGAGTCAGATCAAAACAAAAAGTACACCATTAGAACCGCCTTGTCCGAATCCTCTATAAAGGAAACTTACCTCCCTTTGGCTTGAATAACAAAGAAAATATATTGGCTTGAAAATCAAGAAAATTGACTTTTACCACGTTATTCTCCACAAACGGGATATTTTTTTCTTTCCGCTTTTTCTTTCTGCTCAGCTAGCTGGGCACTGGAAAATCATAGAGAGCTGTATAATAGCTCATTTTAAAGGAAATTGCAACATCTAGTCACTTTTGTATTTAAAAATAAAATACTTTTTAAAGTAGAATCAATTTTGTCAAAAAAATTGCATTTTTGATGTATTTTCATACTGCAGTCTTTTCAAAGATATTTGAATTTTGAAGCAATAAAACAGTCCATGTAATGAACTCTATAGTAATAATAGCTACTTGTCTCAATAGTAACCGAAACTCCTGGAACCAAAATTTTCTTTTTTGGCTTAATCGCTAAAATTATTATGTAAACTGCAAAAATATTTATGATGCCTAATCAGTAATAGTAATTTTTTAATTTAAACAACAAAAATACATGAAAATTCTAAAATTAGTTTTGCTTTTTGTCTCCTGTTATAATAAAGAACGAACACTTGCTCATAGTAACTGAAATATTAATTAAAAGTAGTATATACATAAAGGATCGATCTGAAAATTAGTAAATAACAAACAACAGCATGTAATTGAATAGCTTAGTTGCCTGATTTTCTGTGGTTTTTTAATTTATTACAATAAGGAACGAAGTTTAAACCCATAGTAACTTAAGTATTATATCAAACGGTTCGTTGTCATAGTAAAGAGCTGTGTAATGGCTGATTTTAAAGGAAATTGCTGTATATAGAAACCTTTTGTAATTAACAAAATTAATTATTATTATAATTACAATAAAGAACGACACCTTGCCCATGTTAACTAAAACATAAATAGGGATTATGTAATTTCAAATAGTATTATGGCTGTAGAGATGGCTGAAACCTAGTTACAATAAAAAACGATCATTGGAATAACAAAAATTGCATACCTTTGGAATTAGCTAGCTACTTGATTATTTGAGACTCGTCTCTTACTATTTAAAAGAAGAAAAAGCCGTAGGCTTTTTCCTGTGTGTAATCAGTGTATTATCATAGGCAACGCACTAGCACTGCCTGAGTAAAGAACGATGTAGGCACAATGTGTTTTTTTTCTGGGTTGCAGCGATAGCTAGCAACCTCCAGGTTGCGGCGATAGCTAGCAACCTAGTAAGAGACGATCACGTCCAATGTTAAGAAATATAAACACCCAGAGTTCCTAACAAAGGAGTCAGATCAAAACAAAAATTATAATAAAGATCGAACTCTTCCCTATACTAACTTGCATACGCAACTTCACTATAGTTAATATAGTTAAGATTACAGTATTTATATTATACATCATTATAAATTATAAAAGGTTCAAATATTCGAAGATTATAGAGTTAATCCGGGTTGCAGCGGTAGCTAGCAACTTAGTAAGAGACGATCACGTCCAATGTTAAGAAATATAAAAACCCATAGTTCCTAACAAAGGAGTCAGATCAAATTAAAAAGTACACCATTAGAACCGCCTTGTCCGAAACCCCTGTATAAGAAACTTTCTGTCCCTTGGCTTGAACAGCAAGGCTTGAAAATCAAGAAAATTGATTATAATAAAGATCGAACTCTTCCCTATACTAACTTGCATACGCAACTTCACTATAGTTAAGATTACAGTATTTATATTATGCATCATTATAAATTATAAAAGGTTCAAATGTTCGAAGATTATAGAGTTAAAAATTTTCCCACCCCGGGAATCGAACCCGAGCCTGTTAAGTGAAATTACAATAAAGAACGACCTCTTGCCTATACTAACTTTTATACGCCAGTTATCCGGGTTGCAGCGGTAGCTAGCAACCTAGTTATAATAAAGATCGAACTTTTCCCTATACTAACTTGCATACGCAACTTCACTATAGTTAAGATTACAGTATTTATATTTTTACATTAAAAGACGAGCACTGAAATAACAAACCATTCCATATATTGGACTTAGTTAGCTACTTGATTGTTTGAGTTTCGCCTCTTACTATTTAAAAGAAGAAAAAGCCGTAGGCTTTTTCCTGTTTGTATTTATAGTTAAAAAACGAACTCAAGTCCAAAGAAACTGAAAACTGTGGTTCATTCATATTATCTTCATTATTTTAGCTAGAATGTAAATAAACAAGTTTCTTTTTTAAATTTTAAATTGAAAAGATAGTGCTTTTAATTCAACATATTAAAAGTTCTCCCCGACGGGGAATCGAACCCGCTTCTCCCAGGTAACAAGTGGACATACTTACCATTAGACTATCGAAGACTTATTATAATAAAGAACGACCTCTTGCCTATACTAAATTTTATACGCCACTTACATCCGGGTTGCAGCGGTAGCTAGCAACCTAGTAAGAGACGATCACATCCAATGTTAAGAAATATAAAAACCCATAGTTCCTAACAAAGGAGTCAGATCAAAACAAAAAGTACACCATTAGAATCGCCTTGTCCGAAACCCCTGTATAGGAAACTTTCCGTCCCTTGGCTTGAACAGCAAGGGAAATATATTGGCTTGAAAATCAAGCAAGTTGACTTTTACCACGTTATTCTCACCAAACGGGATATTTTTTCTTTTTTCTTTCTTTTCCAGAGATAGCTTGGCACTGGAACATCGTAGAGGGTTGTTCAATAGCTCATTTTAAAGGAAATTAATTGGGTTAAAAACCTTTTGTAACTAAAATAAATTATTTCTAAAAGAGAATAAATTTTTCCAATAAAAACTGTATTTTTGATGCAGTGACGTCATAATTACTATATAAGAAACGTCAAAACTGTAAATGGTCTCATTCATGAATATCACAATAAGAGACGATCACGTCCAATGCTAACATAACAATAAAGAACGAACTCTAATTAAATTTTGTTATTATTATACTAACTTGCATACGCAACTTCACTATAGTTAAGATTACAGTATTTATATTATGCATCATTGTAAATTATAAAAGGTTCAAATGTTCGAAGATTATAGAGTTAAAAATTTTCCCACACCGGGAATCGAACCCGAGCCTGTTAAGTGAAAGTTAACTATCCTAGCCACTAGACTATATGGAACCATAAAGAATTACAAAAAGACGATCATTAGGATATCATACATAAGGCATTATAGTATGGTAAAGATCGACCTCTAGCCTATTTAAATTTTTACTATAGAGTTCATTACCATGAACTGTTTGATTGGTTCAAAATTCAAATATCTTTGAAAAGACTGCAGCATGAAAATACATCAAAAATGCAGTTTTTTGACAAAATTGATTCTACTTTAAAAACTATTTTATTTTTAAATATAAAAGACACTAGATGTAGCAATTTCCTTTAAAATGAGCTATTATACAATTCTCTATGATTTTCCAGTGCCCAGCTAGCTGAGGAGAAAAAAAGCGGAAAAAAAGATGCCGTTTGTGGAGAATATCGTGGTTAAAATCAATTTTCTTGATTTTCAAGCCAATATATTTTCTTTGTTATTCATTATAATAAAGAACGAACTCTTGCCTATAATAGATTAGATACTCAACTTAATTATAGTTAATGATATAGTAATGATAGGGTTTTATTGATAGCTGAACTACAAATTAAAAGAAAAAGACACCAGCTGGATTTGTTACATTAAAATATAATAAAGATCGAACTCTTCCCTATACTAACTTGCATACGCAACTTCACTATAGTTAAGATTACAGTATTTATATTATACATCATTATAGATTATAAAAGGTTCAAATGTTCGAAGATTATAGAGTTAAAAATTTTCCCACACCGGGAATCGAACCCGAGCCTGTTAAGTGAAAGTTAACTATCCTAGCCACTAGACTATATGGAACCATAAAGAAGTATGATTTAAGAGCCATATGCATATTATTATTTCACCATACCAATTATACTAAGGCCAAAACAAAATCGTCGACTTGCAACCTTACATTAGTTAAATCTTCATCAGGCTTAAAAAATTTTTTGCTAGTTAATTTCTAAATTGTTAATTTGTAGTTAATTTGTAAAGACATCCATTTAGCAAAAGAAAAGTAATATTTTTTATAATAAATTATATGTCATCCGGGTTGCAGCGGTAGCTAGCAACCTAGTAAGAGACGATCACGTCCAATGTTAAGAAATATAAAAACCCATAGTTCCTAACAAAGGAGTCAGATCAAAACAAAAAGTACACCATTAGAATCGCCTTGTCCGAAACCCCTGTATAGGAAACTTTCTGTCCCTTGGCTTGAACAGCAAGGGAAATATATTGGCTTGAAAATCAAGCAAATTGACTTTTACCACGTTATTCTCCCCAAACGGGATATTTTTTTATTTTTTCTTTCTTTTCCAGAGATAGCTTGGCACTGGAACATCGTAGAGGGTTGTGCAATAGCTCATTTTAAAGGAAATTAATTGGGTTAAAAACCTTTTGTAACTAAAATAAATTATTTCTAAAAGAGAATAAATTTTTCCAATAAAAACTGTATTTTTGATGCAGTGACGTCATAATTACTATATAAGAAACGTCAAAACTGTAAATGGTCTCATTCATGAATATCACAATAAGAGACGATCACGTCCAATGCTAACACATAATGGGTACTATTATGTATAAGCTCATACAGGAGTGGGTTGGGGGAAGTCTTTTTCCCACAGATGTGGCTTATGACTTTATGTTTAATTGGCTCATGCGTTTCTCTGGAGAGATTATTTGCAAAATTATTCCAGTATTTATATTTAGCATCTATTATAGTCCTTTTTAGATTAGATTCTGCTTGTAATTTCTTAAATATGTAGTAGGTGATGGTTTTTTATGAATTCTGTCCTAGCTGCCTTTTTTATCCTCCATTTATTTAGGCACTCATTTGTCCTCCATGCTTTAGGAATTTGTTTAGGGAATGTTTTCTTAGGTGTTGTCCTGGGAATAGCATGATTAGCTGTATTTATTAGTAAAGATGTCAAGGCTTCAGCATGTGTGTCAACTGTTGTGTTAGAAATGCATGAACTGTGGGTGAAACTTGTAATTTCATCATTTAGCTTATTTTGGAACATAGACCAATTTGCTTTAGTGTTGATATATTTGGAGGTATGAGATAAAGTTTCAGCAGGTTCATTTAGGGAGCAAACTATAGCAAAGTGGCCAGTACATAGACTATTAATTTTATTTATGTAAATTTTGTTCAAAAAATTTAATGACACAATTTGTAGGTCAATTGTGGAGAATCTGCCACTTTTGGGGTTGAAATATGTATTCAGGTTTGGAGGGGTAGCAACAGCTAATTGATTATTATTTGAAGTCACATGCTCAATGAATTTACCAGCTTTATTTGCTGGTTTATTCCCCCACAAAAGGCTGTGGGCATTGAAATTACCACAAATAATGATATTTTTTAACATATTAGAATTATTTATATAATTAAAGAAATCCTTGGCATCTGTAGTTTGGCCATTAGAGTTATAAAAGCTTATTATGTAGGTTTTTAAATTATTCAGCCAAAAACTGATACCAATTACATCAACATCATTTGCAAAATCTGGAAAATTGATGCCACAAAATTTTATATTATTATTAACTAATAAAGCTACCCCACCTCCTTTTCTCTCTGAAGATCTATCCTTTATCAGGATAGTATATCCCAGAGACTTAATTTGTTGATTTTGGATTAAATGAGTTTCCTGGAGGCAAGCAATATTAATGGAAATATTATTCATAAATGATATTAGTTCATTTAGCTTATTTTCTGTGAGTGATCTTACACTCCATTGGAGTATTGATAAATGTTGTGTTGTTCATTTATTCTTCATATGACTGTGTATCAATGTTCAGCTTTGTTAAAAGTAAAGCAAGATCTTTTTTTGCTTGAATGGGCATATCATCTGGGATGTAGATTTTTCCCAATTCTGCAATAATTTTTGTTTTCTGTAGTTGATGTATGTTCATGGCCTGAACTACATTACAGTTTAGAATGAATAAGCATATATTTGGGGATCGCATTTTTGGTTGTGTATCCTGTTTGTTGGTTAAGGGATTGATTCCTGGTAGTGTTTCTGGTTTGTTTCTTCTTGGGAGGGGGGGCCAGGCTGATCTCATCTCACCGGACAAGGAGGCTTGTTGGCTTGGTGATTCCTTCTGATATGGATTTGAGCTAGGGGGCTTAGAAGATGGTGTTTTATATGGGGTGCTTGATGCATTGGGGGCATTTGACTTGGGGGTTTGGGTTGGTTTCATTACAGGCTTTATTTGGTATCGTTGGGCTGCATTTGCTTCCATTTTTGCAAAGGGGTATGGGATGGCCTTTTCTGTTGATATTTAAAGTGTTAGAGCTCTTTTCTTGTATGCAGGGCATAATGATTTATTTGTAGATTCATGTGGGCCTTTGCAATTGATGCATGTAGGCTGAGTATTGTTGCAAGTTGTCAGCTCTTTAGGATGGAAAGCTTTACAATTACTACACTCTCGGAGAATTTCATTACATTTGTTTCATGTGTGTCCCAGTTTGAAACACTTCTGACACTGGATAGGCTTAGGTTTGTATTCCTTGTGTGGTTTGATTTTCCCAAATAGAAATAATTTTTCTGGGATGTCAATTTTATCCTTCAGTGTGAATAAGAAGGATCTACTAGTTTTTAGGCCATTAGAGTTAGGTTTTCCAAGTTGGGTAACATCCTCAACTGGGATTGTGTTTCCAGCCCTATCTGAGAGCCCTTCTTTTAACTCCTGAGTAGATATCTCTGGGGGAACATTATAAACTACTATTTTTGTTGGTGATTGTTTTGGGTTCCAATTAGATGCAATAATTGGGGTATTCAGAAGGGATTTTAGGTTAATTATTGTATCTGCTGATTTCTGATCTTCTACAGCTATTAGCAGAGATCCATCACGGTTAATATTAAGAGAGAACATTGATTTTAGCAATTTAAAAATTGCAACTCTTATTGCAGTGATCATTTTTATTTCAAAGGGGGTAGTGGGAGTAATTTTAAGGTAAATTCCTAAGTTTTTGGAGGGAGGATCTTGGGCAGGGAGAGGGGAAATGCTTTTGATTGGGGATATTTTTTTCCTTTTTTTAGAGCTTCTAGAGAGGACCTCTTGAAACCCATTATCATCATTTATGGTTACATTAGCCCCTACACTTATCATTGTCCTATTTCCTACACTTATTAAAGATTTTTGTTTCAAGAAAAATTTCTTCTTCTCCTTCCTACGAACCGATATAAATGGCGAGCATTATTTATCTTCAAGAAACAGATTAGCCGGGATGACGGTTGAAGCCCGGAGGTCGATATCGATAACCAAAAAAGAGAGAAAAAAACCAAAAAAAAAAACGGCGGCGTATTAGTGAAGCCGCCGCCGATAGAATCAGCGGCGGCGTCAGCGCGCTGATGCAAGCTCGGCGGCGCGCCACCGTTTTTTTTTTCGGCGGCGCGCCGCCGACTTTTCGGCGCGGCTTCGGGGTCTATGTAGCGCTCTATGTCTTAGCGCTTTAGAAATATTTAAAAAAGCTTCTAAAGTGGAATTTTGGAAATTATAGTAAAGAACCGGGAGCCTGGCGGCTTCGCCACCGGGCCCTGGTACTCGGCATGCGGCAGGCTTTCATATATCTATATACATGGATTCTGATTGTTGCTTGTCTTCTAACCACAGACAATTTGGTGTCTTTTCATACTGCGGTCTTTTCAAAGATATTTGATTATTAGAGCAAATACGATTTCTAACTGACATCTACTATGCTTCAAATTTTTAGTTTTATTTTTTAAGGTTTTTAAATTTCTGTAATTCCTTGCTAAAATATATACAAACATTTTTGCTATTACCAGTGTTTTGCTCTTTACGCAATTTAATATCTTTTAATACTGTGTCTTTTCAAAGATATTTGATTATCAAAACAAGTCCAATTTCTAACAACGATTTCTACTAAGCTTCAAACTATTGCTTTTCTTTTTTAAGGTTTTTAAATTGTTGTAATCCATTCTTAAAATATGTACAAATAGTTTTGCAATTACCAGTTTTTTTCCTCTCTTTACTCAATTAAATGTCTTTTCATACTGCAATCTATCCAAAGATAGATATTTCACTATTACAGCATGTCCGATTTCTAACAACGATTTCTACTAAGCTTCAAACTTTGGTTTTATTTTTCAAGGTTTCTGAATTGCTGTAATCCCTTGTTAAAATATATACAAAGATTTTTGCATTTACCAGTTTTTTTGCTGTTTAAGCAATTAAATATTTTTTCATACCGCAGCCTATTCAAAGATATGATTATTACAACAAGTCCGATTTCTAACAACGATTTCTACTAAACTTTTGCCCTTTTCGCAATTCAATGCCTTTTCAGACAGTGGTCAAAAATTTTCAGACAATTTGAGCCTTTTCTTGATGTCATGACGTCCAAATGGACCTTAAATTAGAAGTGGTGTCTTTGTAAAATTAAATTTGCCTCAGCTTGTCTTTTGTCATTATGAAACACATGTCGCCGAACCTTTGTTTCTTTTAATTGTTCAGGTGGTGGGAAAAAAAAAATTTTCGTCCAACTATTTATCTAGTCCAGGTTTTGATTTTCAAAGGTATGGAACACATTGACTACCAACTATTTTTTCTTTTAATTGTTCAGGTGGTGGGACAAAAACTTTTTTTTTGCCTTGGCTTGTATTTTGTCATTTTGAAAGACATATCACCGAATCTTTGTTTCTTTTAATTGTTCAGGTCAAACAGTTCTTTCTCTTCCAATGATTTATCTAGTTCATTTTTTGATTTTCAAAGGTATAGTAGGTATTGATGACCTTATCCATGTCAAAATCTAAATCAATCATCATCGCTATACCAGTTTTTTGTTCTTGATTCAATTAATGTCTTTTCATACTGAATCTATTCAAAAATATTTGATTATTACAGCAAGTTCGATTTCTAATAACAATTTCTACTAAGCTTCAAACTTTTGGTTTTGTTTTTTAAGGTTTTGAAATTGTTGTTAATTCCCTGTAAAAATATGTACAAGTATTTTTGCAATTACCGGTTTTTTGCTCTTTTATACAATTCAATGTACTTCTCCATACCTGAAAATCTTCCATTTTTCCTCATAAGTGTGACAAGTGTGACAACGTCAATACAATACTGATGTACATAGAAATGATTTCAATCACATGAATAGTTTTTTCCAAAATTAAGGCTCTTACCGAATCTTCTCATACTTCTGACCCATCTAAATCTTTTTTTATGCAAGAATATCCCAAGATACCAATTTTCCCCAAAATTATGGAGCCGTTTTTGTGAACTGAAACACACAATTATTACTCACATATAAAGATAGTATAATATATAATGTAACTAGTTTATGGTTACGTAAGGAACTAATTTCTGGGGGGTTTAAAAAAAATGTGATTTGTCAACTGAAACTAGAATAATTCCTGAACAATTTGAATAAAATGATTTTATTTAACTGCAAACTGCAAAAATACTTAAGGTGTCCGTGCAATAATTTTAATTTTTTTGTTCAATCTAGAAAAATACCCGAAATTTTTAAAATTAGTTTGGTTTTCCTTTTGTTTCAATTGACTCGATACAGCATTTTACGGGGTAGAACTTATTATCCAACAGATCAAATGACTAAGTATATTTTGTTTATATTTTTGTTTCCTGTTATTTATGTTACTTGCCTTCCGATAAGTCCTTCCGATAAATGCGAATCCGAAGAAATGTTATGTTGTCTAGATGCAAACTGTAAATTCACCGGAAACAAAACAGATTTGGCTGAAAAGTTTTACAAAAAACTTGAAGATGATGATTTCATGACAATTTGTAGGAAGAAAATTAATGACAGAATTGTTAATTTCAAGGCGAGGGAAAATATCTATGTATCAGTATTAGAAAAATTACGTCCAGATCAACAAATTGATTTGTTGATCAACGAAATTTATGGTTTAATGGATGAACATCGAGAGAAGTTTCGAACTCACGTAATTGGTTTTAAAGAACTAGTGTTTTGGTTTAAAGAGCTACCTTTTACTGAAAAGAAGGCACTAAGCATGATAGACTATAAATTATGGAATAAGCAATGTGGAAAGTATCTAAAATGTAAAAAAGATAAAACGGATAAGCTGTGTAAGGACGAAAACAGAAAAATTGAAAATACTCCTAAAGACTTAACCGTTAAAAAATCCAATTCTACAAAGACAGAGAAACCTTTCTGCTTAGATGTTTTATTCACTAGATTCAGACAAGACGATCTTAGACAAGAGGCTTTAACTAGTATTATTTATGACACTTTAGAGCATCGAAAAAAGGATGAGGATTATGAGGAGATGATCTATGATGTAGCAACTAAATCACATAAAAATTTACCAGAGGAGTTAAAACTTGAATTTTCAAGAGAATTCATGAAATACAATAAAGAATATCTGGATAAAAGATATAGAAGGCTCTCAGAAGAAGACAAAAAAACACTATTCTTAGAGATTTCACATGAAGATAAATCGGCATTGTGTGAAATTCTTCACCTCAACACCAAATCTGAATCACCAAAACCACTTGTTCCATCTCCCATCATAAAACCAACAACAAATACCAAAGAGAGAAAGGTAGCTGGCAGTCAAGGATCAACAAATTCTTCCGCGTTGCAAGTAAATGTCTCAATAATGATAATATTCATAAATATTGGAGTTATTTTTTGGACATTGGTACGTTAGGCATCGCGTAAAATAAACAGATAACAGCAGTATTTCCATTCCAAGGATTTCCCCCTAAAATGGGGATTTTTGAGATCTTTTAGGGGCAAACTTTTGAAATAGTTCGTGTTAACGAACTGTAAGTAAGAGGTAACCCGGCTCAATAGTAACCAAAACTCTAAAAGCTCTAAACTTTGATACTATAGATGCATCAAAAGAATGGGATTTTCTAGTTGTTCAAGCCAAGGAGCTGTAAATTTCCTACATAGGGGTTTTGGAAAAGGGGTTTCTAATATTATGAAACTAATTTTCGCCCTATAATGAACTGTATCGGCCCTTTATGTAATTCTGAACTAAAAATAAAATTAAACAAAAAGTGAGTTTCAATTTTTACGTAACGTCAATCCTTACGTCATATATGGTTATTAGTACACAATCAGCGTTAGATCTTACGTCACGTCACTTATTACTTCATATATGGTTATTATTGCTTAAAAAATCAAATATCTTTGAAAATATGAAAAGACATGTAAATGTAGTTTTTTTGTAAAAAGTGATTCTATTTTTAATTTTTCATTTTTTGATTAAAAAAGGCACTAGAACTTTTAATTTCGGTTCAAATAAGCCCTCTTGTAAAATTCTAAGACCTCTGGGTATATACGATCACCCCTGGGAAAAAAGGCTAACAAATAAACACGCATCCGTGACCTTTCTTCTGGCAAAAAATACAAAATTCCACATTTTTGCAGATAGGAACTTGAAACATATTCATATTCTCTGATGGTGTGATTTTCATTGAGATTCTATGAACTTTAATGGTTTTTTTTTTCTTTTTTTGAAAATAAGGCGAAATTTTCTGAGGCTTTTAACTTTTGATGGATATGAGTAAACTTGATGAAACTTATATATTTAACATCAGCATAAAAATCCCATCCTTTTGATGCATCTATTGATTTTAAAATTCCGTATTTTAGAGTTTCGGTTACTATTGAGACGAGTTGCTCTTACCATACAGTTCGTTACCATGAACTGCTTGATAAGATATTGAAGTGACTTTAAAAACAGTGGGTCAAAAAGGAGGTTTGTGTAGCTACTCGAACTAACTCCCTTTTAACATCAAATCAATTAATTTCGACTTTATGCATTCCCCAATACTAAGTAATACTTTTAAAAAAGTCATTATTTTATCATTTCCCTCACAGGCAGTCGTATAATCACTTAGAATAGATATTACTTTAGGCTATTAATTTTGACTTTATGCCTACTTCAATACTAAGCAATACTTTTCAAAAGACATTATTCTATCATTTCCCTAATAGGGCTGTCATATCATCACTTAGAATGGGCTATTTACTTTATTAATTTCAACTTTATGCATACCCCAATACTAAGCAATACTTTTCAAAAGGCATTATTCTATCATTTCCCTAATAGGATTATCATATCACCACTTAGAATAGACATAACTTCATTAAATTCGACTTTGCGCATACCCCAATACTAAGCAATACTTTTCAAAAGAAATTCTTCTATCGTTTCCCTCATAGGGATGTCATATCATCACTTAGAATAGATACTACTTTATTAATTTTGACTTTATGTATGCTTCAACACTAAGCAATACTTTTTAAAAGATATTCTATCATTCCCCTCATAGGGCTGTCATATCATTATATATATATATATATATATATATATATATATATATATATATATATATATATATATATATATATATATATATATATATATATATATATATATATATATATATATATATATATATATATATATATATATATATATATATATATATATATATATATATATATATATATATATATATATATATATATATATATATATATATATATATATATATTATATATATATATATATATATATATATATATATATATATATATATATATATATATATATATATGTATATATATATATATATATATATATATATATATATATATATATATATATATATATATATATATATATATATATATATATATATATATATATATATATATATATATATATATACATATAATATATATATATATATATATATATATATATATATATATATATATATATATATATATATATATATATATATATATATATATATATATATTATATATATATATATATATATATATATATATATATATATATATATATATATATATATATATATATATATATATATATATATATAATATATATATATATATATATATAATTTGGTCATTGCAAAAATACTTATACATGTTTTGACACGAGATTAAAACCATTTCAAATTGAAATTGAAACAGCAAAAAACTGGTAAATGCAAAAATCTTTGTATATATTTTAACAAGGGATTACAGCAATTCAGAAACCTTGAAAAATAAAACCAAAGTTTGAAGCTTAGTAGAAATCGTTGTTAGAAATCGGACATGCTGTAATAGTGAAATATCTTTGGATAGATTGCAGTATGAAAAGACATTTCATTGAGTAAAGAGAGAAAAAAAAACTGGTAATTGCAAAACTATTTGTACATATTTTAATAATGAATTACAACAATTTAAAAACCTTAAAAAAGAAAAGCAATAGTTTGAAGCTTAGTAGAAATCGTTGTTAGAAATTGGACTTGTTTTGATAATCAAATATCTTTGAAAAGACACAGTATTGAAAGATATTAAATTGCGTAAAGAGCAAAACACTGGTAATAGCAAAAATGTTTGTATATATTTTAGCAAGGAATTACAGCAATTTAAAAACCTTAAAAAATAAAACTGAAAACTTGAAGCATACTAGATGTCACAGTTAGAAATCGTACTTGCTCTAATAATCAAATATTTCTGAAAAGACCGCAGTATGAAAAGACACCAAATTGTCTGTGGTTAGAAGACAAGCAACAATCAGAATCCACGCATATAGATATATGAAAGCCTGCCGCATGCCGAGTACCAGGGCCCGGTGGCGAAGCCGCCAGGCTCCCGGTTCTTTACTATAGCTCTAAAAATAGAGTCAGATCAAAACAAGAAGTACACTATTAGTCCCGCCTTTCCCAAAGCCCCTATATAGGAAGCTTACCGTCCCTTAGCTTGAATGAACGTCTTAAAAAGACATTTCTTATGATTATTTCTTCTGACAAAAAATACCAAATTCCACATTTTTGCAGATAGGAGCTTGAAACCTCTACTGTAAAGTTCAGAATATCGTAGTTTAAACAACTTCGAATGTTTCGAATGTTTCTTAGAAATGGGTTTCTGTTTTCAGAAATGAGAAAATCCACGTTTAAAATACATTTGATTTTATTAATAATATTTGATTCTTTAGTAAAGTTGGGTTTTAGTTTTCAGAAATAAGAACATCAACGTTTAAAATACATCTGGTTTTATTAATAATATTTATATATATATATTTATATATTAATAATATTTAATATATTAATTATATATTAATTATATATTAATAATATTTATATATATATATATATATATATATATATATATATATATATATATATATATATATATATATATATATCTATAATCTGTCTTGAGAGCATATCGCTTAATTGTTAATTCATAAGGTGATATGTCAGCTTTTTTAACTTCCAGACGTTGTTTTGACGTTTTTTAAAGGGGGGGGGGGGTATGTGGATAATTCATATTCATCACGATACTGTGTCTATTCATCTACTGTTCAGAAATAGAAAAAATATTTTAAATGGGGATATGGATCCTGTCATACTTATAATACATATTCTACTAGTAATCATGTTAAGGCTTTGGTTTAAAATTTGGGGTAGATTTGGGGGAGATGTAGACCGAGTCATATTAATTATGATAATGCATGTATTTATCTCTGGAACGTTCGTAAAAACTGAGAAAGGGTGGAGCTGTCGTTTCCATAATGGGCTTACTACTAACATTCATGACAATCTGTCTTCAGATGATTGAATAATCCAAAACTGGAAACAGTTGCCTATTCTTTAGTTTTCCGCCTCTAGTATTTATTCTAAGTAATGATATGACAGCCCTATGAGGGGAATGATAGAATATCTTTTAAAAAGTATTGCTTAGTGTTGAAGCATACATAAAGTCAAAATTAATAAAGTAGTATCTATTCTAAGTGATGATATGACATCCCTATGAGGGAAACGATAGAAGAATTTCTTTTGAGCTTCAAACTTTTGGTTTTCTATTTTAGGGTTTTAAAATGGTTTTAATCTCGTGTCAAAACATGTATAAGTATTTTTGCAATGACCAAATTTTTTACTCTTTAAGCAAATCAATGTACTTCTCCATATATGAAAATATTCAGTTTTTCTTTATAAGTGTGACGCCACCGGGCTCCGGCACTTGGCACGCGGCAAGCTTCTATATATAGATTCTCAATGTCGCTTGTCTTCTAAACGCAGACAATTTGAGCCTTTTCTTGATGTCATGACGTCCAAATGGACCTTAAATTAGAAGTGGTGCCTTTGTCAAATACATTTGCCTCAGCTTGTCTTTTGTCATTATGAAACACATGTCGCCGAACCTTTGTTTCTTTTAATTGTTCAGCTGGTGGGAAAAAAAACTTTTTTTCTTCCAACTATTTATCTAGTCCAGGTTTTGATTTTCAAAGGTATGGAACACATTGACTACCAACTATTTTTCCTTTTAATTGTTCAGGTGGTGGGACAAAAACTTCTTTTTTGCCTTGGCTTGTCTTTTGTCATTATGAAAGACATATCACCGATCCTTTATTTCTTTTAATTGATCAGGTCAAACAGTTCTTTCTCTTCCAATGATTTATCTAGTTCATTTTTTGATTTTCAAAGGTATAGTAGGTATTGATGACCTTATCCATGTCAAAATCTAAATCAATCATCATCGCTATACCAGTTTTTTGTTCTTTATTCAATTAACATCTTTTCATACTGAATCTATTCAAAAATATTTGATTACTACAGCAAGTTCGATTTCTAATAACAATTTCTACTAAGCTTCAAACTTTTGGTTTTGTTTTTTAAGGGTTTGAAATTGTTGTTAATTCCCTGTAAAAATATGTACAAGTATTTTTGCAACTATCAGTTTCTTGCTCTTTTATACAATTTAATGTACTTCTCCATACCTGAAAATCTTCCATTTTTCCTCATAAGTGTGACAAGTGTGACAACGTCATTACAATACTGATGTACATAAAAATGATTTCAATCACATGAATAGTTTTTTCCAAAATTAAGGCTCTTACCGAATCTTCTCAAACTTTTGACCCATCTAAATCGTTTTTGTATGCAAGAATATCCTAAATACCAATTTTCCCGAAAATTTTGGAGCCTTTTTTGAGAACTGAAACACACAATTATTGCTCACATATAAAGATAGTTTAATACATAATGTAACTTATTTATGGTTACGTAAGGAACTAATTCCTGGGGGTTTAAAAAAAAAATTAGATTTGTCTACTGAAACTAAAATAATTCCTGAAAAATTTGAATAAAATGATTTTACTTTAACTGCAAACTGCAAAAATACTCGTATTTATGGTGTCTGAGCAATAATTTTAACTTTTTTGTTCAAACCAGAAAAATACCTGAAATTTTTAAAATTAATTTGGTTTTCCTTTTGTTTCAATTGACTCGATACAGCATTTTACGGGGTAGAACTTATTATCCAACAGATCAAATGACTAAGTATATTTTGTTTATATTTATTTCCAGTTATTTATGTTACTTGTCAAACAGTTCGTGGTAACGAACTGTAAGTAAGGAGCGACCCGGCTCAATGGTAACCGAAACTCTAAAAAACGGAATTTTGATACCAATAGATACATCAAAAGAATCAGATTTTAATTCTGATTTTTTCTATTAGCTGATTTTTCTTTTTCCATCTAAGAACTCTTTTTTTATTTCGTAAAAACTTGATTATTTTTTATCCGATGACAACTAAAATATTATTAAAAATACATATTATTTTCAGTATATTACAAACGACCGTCTAGCCTTTTGAGGGTTCAGGAGGTTGTTAGCTCCACTTTTATCTTTGGCTATTTCTGTTTGTTTTAACTTGACTTGATTATGCATTTTAGCCTCAGTTCGCCGTAGGTTTCATTTAATCATTCATAGCGGTTTTTGTTTGGTAAAAGTTTGACCATTCATTTGATTTATATTATATTTTGTCTGTATTTGGTTTATATCATTTGAATTTAGCAACTTACCTTCCTCTCAAAAGATTACTGACAGCATTCTGGATCACTACATATCGGGAGCATATAAGCAGTAAAAATTCCTATCCTAGTTGAAGTTTTTGCTCAAAGACTCCTTATGAATTTTTCACTCGAACGTTTTCTTTGAGTCAATTGGGACGTTTTCTTTGGTTTTCATAGTGTCATTGGACACTAGGTACTAAAAATAGGTTAGTCTAGTGAGTATAATGCCTCTTCAAACCCTTGTTGAGACTAAAGTGTGATTTCCACTTGATGAAGATTATAATAAAGATCAAACTCTTCCCTATACTAACTTGCATAGGCAACTTCACTATAGTTAAGATTACATTATTTATATTATACATCATTATAAATTATAAAAGGTTCAAATATTCGAATATTATAGAGTTAAAAATTTTCCCACACCGGGAATCGAACCCGTGCCTGTTATCCGGGTTGCAGCGGCAGCTAGCAACCTAGTAAGAGACGATCACGTCCAAAGTTAAGAAATCTAAAAACCCATAGTTCCTAACAAAGGAGTCAGATCAAATTCAAAAGTACACCATTAGAACTGCCTTGTCCGAAACCCCTGTATAGGAAACTTTCTGTCCCTTGGCTTGAAACAGCAAGGGAAATATATTGGCTTGAATGTCAAGAAAAGTGGCAGCTGTTACAACATTCTGCCTAAACGGGATATTTTTTTTCTCTTTTCTTCTTCTCCTGGGATAGCTTGGCACTGGAAAATCGTAGAGAGTTGTTCAATGGCTCATTTAAAATTACAGTAAAGAACAAACTTCCAGCCCATAGTAACTAAAATAATTTATAATAAAGATCGAACTATTCCCTATACTAACTTGCATAGGCAACTTCACTATAGTTAAGATTACAGTATTTATGTTATACATCATTATAAGTTAGGAAAGGCTCAAATGTTCGAAGATTAAAGAGTTAAAAATTTTCCCACACCGGGAATCGAACCCGGGCCTGTTAAGTGAAAGTTAACTATCCTAGCCACTAGACCATATGGGACCATAAAGAAGTATTATGATTTAAGAGCCATATGCGTATTATTATTTCACCATACCAATTATAATAAGGCCAAAACCAAATCGTCGACTTGCAACCTTACTTTTGACACATTAGTCCGGGTTGAAGCGGTAGCTAGCAATCCGGGTTGCAGCGGTAGCTAGCAACCTAGTAAGAGACGATCACGTCCAATGTTAAGAAATATAAAAACCCCTAACTCCTAAAAACAGAGTCAGATCAAAACGATAATTACACCATTAGAACCGCCTTGTCCAAAACCTTTATAAAGGAAACTTATCACTCTTTGACTTGAATAACAGAAAATATATTTGCTTGAAAATCAAGAAAATTGACTTTAACCACGTTATTCTCCACAAACGGGATATTTTTTCCTTTCCGCTAGTAAGAGACGATCACCTCCAATGTTAAGAAATATAAAACCCCCCAACTCCTAAAAAAAGAGTCAGATTAAAACAAAAAGTACACCATTAGAACCGCCTTGTCCGAAACCCCTATAAAGGAAACTTACCGCCCTGCGGCTTGAATAACAAAGAAAATATATTGGCTTGATAATCAAAAAATTGACTTTAACCACGTTATTCTCCACAAACGGGATATTTTTTTCTTTCTTTCTTTTTATAATAAAGATCGAACTCTTCCCTACACTAACTTGCATACGCAACTTCACTATAGTTAAGATTACAGTATTTATATTTCCGGGTTGCAGCGGTAGCTAGTCCGGGTTGCAGCGGTAGCTAGCAACCTAGTAAGAGACGATCACGTCCAATGTTAAGAAATATAAAAACCCATAGTTCTTAAAAAAAGAGTCAGATCAAAACAAAAAGTACACCATTAGAACCGCCTTGTCCGAAACCCCTGCATAGTAAAATTTCTGTCCCTTGGCTTGAACAACAAGGGAAATATATTGACTTGAAAATCAAGAAAAGTGGCAGCTACTACAACATTCTGCCTAAACGGGATATTTTTTTCTTTTTATTTTTTTTTTCTTTTTTTGTATCCAGAGATAGCTTGGTACTGGAACATCGTAGAGGGTTGTTCAATAGCTCATTTTAAAGGAAATTAATTGGGTTAAAAATCTATAGTAACTAAAATAAATTATTTCTAAAAGAGAATAAATTTTTCCACCAAAAACTGCATTTTGATGTCTTTTCACACTGCAGTCTTTCAAACATAATCGTATACCAGCGGTAAGAATTGAACCCACGCCTCTGAAGAGACTGGTGGCTAACACCAGTGCCTTGGACCACTCGGCCAGGCTGCCTCTCATAAATAAATATATATGTGAATTTGGGTTGCAGCAGTATATCCGGGTTGCAGCGGTAGCTAGCAACCTAGTAAGAGACGATCACCTCCAATGTTAAGAAATATAAAAACCCGTAGCTCCTAAAAAAAGAGTCAGATCAAAACAAAAAGTACACCATTAGAACCGCCTTGTACAAATCCTCCATAAAGGAAACTTACCGCCCTTTGGCTTGAATAACAAAGAAAATATATTGGCTTGAAAATCAAGAAAATAGACTTTTACCACGTTATTCTCCCCAAACGGGATATTTTTTTCTTTTTTCTTTTTTTTTTCTTTTGTATCCAGAGATAGCTTGGCACTGGAACATCGTAGAGGGTTGTTCAATAGCTCATTTTAAAGGAAATTAATTGGGTTAAAAATCTATAGTAACTAAAATAAATTATTTTTAAAAGAGAATAAATTTTTTCAATAAAAACTGTATTTTTGATGCAGTGACGTCATAATTACTATATAAGAAACGTCAAAACTGCAAAAGGTCTCATTCATGAATACATAATGGTTAGATCAAAGCAAGCTGCACGCAAGTTAAAAAATCAGTACTAAAAAATCAAGAAAAGTGGCAGCTACTGCAACATTCTGCCTAAACAGGATATTTTTTTTCTCTTTCTTTGTTTCCAGTATAATTATAATAAAGAACGAATAATTTTCCGATTATCCACTAATAAGCATATAGAACGAATATTTTACCGATTATCCACTAATAACCATATATGACGTAATAAGTGACATGACGTAATATCTAGAACCTATTGTGTACTAATAATAGTACACAATAGGGTTATGACTTAATGAGCAACGTGACGTAAAAATTGAAAAAATTAATTTTTATTTTATTTTCGTTTTTAGTTCAGAATTTTACAGTAAAGAACGAACCTTAGCCCATAGTAACAGAAACAAGATTTTATAATAAAGAAAGACCTCTTGCCTATACTAAATTTTATACGCCACTTAATTATAGTATAGGTTAGTAATTCAACAGATAGAATGGCACTGAAACATCGTAGAGAGTTTTTCAATGGCTCATTTTAAATGAAATTAATGGGGTTAAAAATCTTTTGTAATATAATAAAGAACGACTTCTTGCCATTACTAAATTTTATACGCCACTTAATTATAGTATAGGTTAGTAATTCAAAAGAAAGCTTTGCACTGGAACATCGTAGAGAGTTGTTCAATGGCTCATTTTAAAGGAAATTAATGGGGTTAAAAACCTTTTGTAATTAAAAAAAATTATTTTTATTACATTAAGAAATTCTAATTATATTCCTTAAGAAATCATCATAAGTAAAAATTTCTCATGCAGAAATTGAACTCAAGCCAACTGGGTCGTCTCTTACTATTCCAATTAAGAAAAAGCCATAGGCTTTTTCCTGTTTGTAATTTCACATCAAACAAAGAAGAGATTTTTACAATAAATTATAATATATAATAAAGAACGAACTCTTGCCTATACTAAATTACACACTCAACTTAATTATAGTAAATGATATAGTAATGATATGGTTCTATTGATGTTTTATAAAGGACCGATATAGTTAATCATAAATGGTATTTGTCAAAAAGATTTTTGTATTATTATCCATTATTATGTAAAATACAGTAATTTTGGGGGGGGGTTAACAAAAAAAATATTTTTTAACTAAAACTAGAATTATTCCTGAAAATTTTAAATATAATAATTTTATTTAACTGCAAATTGCGAAAATATTTATGAAGTCTGAGCAATATCACATTAAAAGACTATCATTGGAATAATAAACCATTGCAGACATCGGACATAGTTAGCAACTTGATTGTTTGAGGTTCGTCTCTTACTCTTTCAAAGAAGATTATAGTAAAGAACGATCTCTCGCCAATAGTAACTGATATATGGTGGCCCTGTAGAGTAAACTTTCTGTCCCTTGGCTTGAACAGCAAGGGAAATATATTGGCTTGAAAATCAAGAAAAGTGGCAGCTACTACAACATTCTGCCTAAACGGGATATTTTTTTCTTTGTTTGTTTCCAGAGATAGCTTGGCACTGGAACATCGTAGATAGTTGTTCAATGGCTCATTTTAAAGGAAATTAATTGGGTTACAATAAAGAACGACACCTAGCCCATGTTAACTGAAACATAAATAGGGATTATGTAATTTCCATCAGTATTATGGCTGTAGAGATGGCTGAAACCTAGTAAAGAACAAACCATAACAGTAAAGAACATTTCATGTTAAAGATTGATCAATGATGCCATAATCATAGTTTGTAGCCAGGTCGTTTCTTACTATTCCAATTAAGAAAAAGCCATAGGCTTTTTCCTGTTTGTAATTTCACAACAAACATTATAAACATTAAAACCATTGCAGACATTGGACTCATTAAGCTACTTGATTGTTTGAGTTTTGTCTCTTACTATTTTCCGGGTTGCAGCGGTAGCTAGCAACCTAGTAAGAGACGATCACGTCCAATGTTAAGAAATATAAAAACCCATAGTTCTTAAAAAAAGAGTCAGATCAAAACAAAAAGTACACAATTAGAACCGCCTTGTCCGAAACCCCTGCATAGTAAAATTTCTGTCCCTTGGCTTGAACAGCAAGGGAAATATATTGGCTTGAAAATCAAGAAAAGTGGCAGCTACTACAACATTCTGCCTAAACGGGATATTTTTTTCTTTTTTTCTTTTTTTTTTCTTTTTTGTATCCAGAGATAGCTTGGCACTGGAACATCGTAGAGGGTTGTTCAATAGCTCATTTTAAAGTAAATTAATTGGGTTAAAAATCTATAGTAACTAAAATAAATTATTTCTAAAAGAGAATAAATTTTTCCACCAAAAACTGCATTTTGATGTCTTTTCACACTGCAGTCTTTCAAACATAATCGTATACCAGCGGTAAGAATTGAACCCACGCCTCTGAAGAGACTGGTGGCTAACACCAGTGCCTTGGACCACTCGGCCAGGCTGCCTCTCATAAATAAATATATATGTGAATTTGGGTTGCAGCAGTAGCTAGCAACCTAGTAATAGACGATCAGTCCAATGCTAAGAAATATAAAAACCCAAAACTCCTAATAATAGAGTCAGATCAAAACAAAAGTACATCATTAGAAATACCTTGTCTGAAACCCTACTAGATAAATAATGAACGTCATCATAGTTTTATATTAGAGCTATGACGTGAATAGAGTGACGTCATAATTAGTATATAAGGAAAGTCAAAACTGAAAATTCTTTCATTCTTGATTAGAATAATGGTTAGATCAAAGCAGGCTATACGCAAGTTGAAGAAAGAGTACTACACAAACAACAGAGATAGTAACTTGAAAAGAAAAAAGCAAAGATATTCAACCGACCAGGTGTATCGAGAAGTAATAATTGATTATAATAAAGAACGACCTCTTGCCTATACTAAATTTTATATGCCACTTAATTATAGTATAGGTTAGTAATTCAACAGATTGCTTGGCACTGGAACATCGTAGAGAGTTGTTCAATGGCTCATTTTAAAGGAAATTAATGTAAAACAAATTATTTTTATTACATTAAGAAATTTTAATTATGTTCCTTAAGAAATCATCATAAGTAAAAATTTCCCATAAGGAAATCAAGCCAACTGGGTGAGAGCTATCCCAACCTCTAGACCATATAGAATATATTAAAATATACGATTAATGAAGTTTATGTAAAAGAACAAATTATAAACCTAGTTAGCTGCCTGATTATTTGAGAATCGTCTCTTACTATTCCAAAGAAGAAAAAGCCGTAGGCTTTTTCCTGTTTGTAATTTATAATCCGGGTTCAAGCAGTAGTTATAGTAAAATCCGGGTTGCAGCGGTAGCTAGCAACCTAGTAAGAGACAATCACGTCCAATGTTAAGAAATATAAAAATATAATAAAGATCAAACTCTTCCCTATACTAACTTGCATACGCAACTTCACTATAGTTAAGATTACAGTATTTTATAATAAAGATCGAACTCTTCCCTATACTAACATGCATAGGCAACTTCACTATAGTTAAGATTACGGTATTTATATTATACATCATTATAAATTATAAAAGGTTCAAATATTCGAAGATTATAGAGTTGAAAATTTTCCCACACCGGAATCGAACCCGGGGCTGTTAAGTGAAAGTTAACTATCCTAGCCACTAGACCATATGATACCATAAAGAAGTATGATTTAAGAGCCATATGCATATTATTATTTCACCATATCAATTATAATAAGGCCAAAACAAAATCGTTGACTTGCAACCTTACTTTTGACACATTAGTTAAATCTTCATCAGACTTAAAAAATGTTTTGCTAGTTTTGCATGAAAGAACGAACCTTAGCCCATAGTAGCAGAAATAAGAATATCTAAGTTGCAGCGGTAGCTAGCAACCTATTATCTGGGTTGCAGCGGTAGCTAGCAACCTAGTAAGAGACGATCACGTCCAATTTTAAGAAATATAAAACTCCCTAACACCTAAAAAAAGAGTCAGATCCAAACAAAAATTACACCATTAGAACCGCCTTGTCTGATACCCCTATAAAGGAAACTTACCGCCCTTTGGCTTCAATAACAAAGAAAATATATTGGCTTGAAAATCAAGAAAATTGACTTTAACCACGTTATTCTCCACAAACGGGATATTTTTTTCTTTCCGCTTTTTTTCCTCCTCAGCTAGCTGGGCACTGGAAAATCATAGAGAGTTGTATAATAGCTCATTTTAAAGGAAATTGCAACATCTAGTGCCTTTTGTTATCAAAAATAAAATAGTTTTTAAAGTAGAATCAATTTTGTCAAAAAAATGTATTTTCATGCTGCAGTCTTTTCAAAGATATTTGAATTTTGAAGCAATCAAACAGTTCATGGTAATGAAATCTATAGTAATAATAGCTACTTGTCACAATAGTAATTTATAGTAAAGAACGACCCTTAACCCATGTTAATTGACTCGGGTTGCTGTTACATTAAAGAAAAATCATTGAAAAACAAACCATTGCACACATTGGACTTAATTAGCTACTTGATTGTTTGAGGTTCGTCTCTTACTATTTCAAAGAAGAAAAAGCCGTAGGCTTTTTCCTGTTTGTAATCAGGTTCGATAATAATATATATGATTATTATAATAAAGAACGACCTCTTGCCTATACTAAATTTTATACGCCACTTTTATAATAAAGAACGACCTCTTGCCTATACTAAATTTTATACGCCACTTATTTGTAGTATAGGTTAGTAATTCAACAGATAGATTGGTACTGGAACATCGTAGAGAATTGCTCAATAGCTCATTTTTTGTATTAAAGAACGAACTTTAGTCCATAGTAAGTGAAGTTATATGGAATTTTGTAAGTAAAGTCGGTATTATGGTTTTATTGATAGCTGAACCGGGTTGCAGCAGTAGCTAGCAACCTAGTAAGAGACGATCACGTCCAATGTTAAGAAATATAAAAACCCATTACTGCTAAAAAAAGTCAGATCAAAACAAAAAGTACACCATTAGTACATAAAGGCTCGATCATTGAATATAGCTGAAACTAAGTATAGGACAATTATGCCTCCATATATTCACAGTGATGTCTAATATTTTCCATTACTTCTGTAAACTATTCCACTAATGCCGGTTAATACCTTGGAAGCTTTTCATTAAACATACAACATTTATTTTGGATATTACTATGAAGTTTTGCGAAAGCATTTCTAGCCGACTTATCAACAAAATCCGTTCTTTCAGAGAGAATTGAAAACTGGAATTTTGAATATCCGGGTTGCAGTGCTAGCTATCCGGGTTGCAGCGATAGCTAGCAACCTAGTAAGAGACGATCACGTCCAATGTTAAGAAATATAAAAACCCGTAGTTCCTAACAAAGGAGTCAGATCAAAACAAAAAGTACACCATTAGAGCCGCCTTGTCCGAAACCCCTGTATAGGAAACTTTCTGTCCCTTGGCTTGAACAGCAAGGGAAATATATTGGCTTGAAAATCAAGAAAATTGACTTTAACCATGTTATTCTCCCCAAACGGGATAATTTTTTCTTTTTTTTTCTTTTTCTTTTCCACAGATAGCTTGGCACTGGAACATCGTAGAGGGTTGTTCAATAGCTCATTTTAAAAGAAATTAATTGGGTTAAAAATCTATAGTAACTAAAATAAATTATTTCTAAAAGAGAATAAATTTTTCCACCAAAAACTGCATTTTTGATGTCTTTTCACACTGCAGTCTTTCAAACATAATCGTATACCAGCGGTAAAATTTGAACCCACGCCTCCGAAGAGACTGGTGGCTAACACCAGTGTCTTGGACCACTCGGCCAGGCTGCCTCTCATAAATAAATATATATGTGAATTTGGGTTGCAGCAGTAGCTAGCAACCTAGTAAGAGACGATCAGTCCCATGCTAAGAAATATAACAAAAGTCCTAAAAATAGAGTAAGATCAAAACAAAAGTACATCATTAGAACTACCTTGTCTGAAACCCTACTAGATAAATAATGAATGTCGTAGCTTTATATTAGAGCTATGAAGTGAATAGAAAAACACGAAATTATATTGTTGTTTCTGATGACGTCATGAAATAATATCATTGCGCCTTGACGTCAATAAAATCATTACGCCGTGACGTCATAATTACTACTTAAGAACGACACAGATGTAAATTCTCTCATTCTTGATTAGAATAATGGTTAGATCGAAGCAAGATATACGCAATTTGAAAAAACAGTACTACACAAACAACAGAGATAGTATCTTGAAAAGAGAAAAGCAAAGGTATTCAACCGACCAGGCGCATCGAGAAGTAAAAATTGAGAGAGCAAAACAAAGGTATTCAACCGACCAGGCGTATCGAGAAGTAATAATTGAGAGAGCAAAACAAAGGTATTCAACCGACCAGGCGCATCGAGAAGTAAAAATTGAGAGAGCAAAACAAAGGTATTCAACCGACCAGGTTGAATACCTTTACATCATGATTCGGTTAGCAGGGGTAGCGGTAGCATTCATTTCAGAATCGCTAATATTATTATGTATACTGTAAAAATATTTACGGTGCATGAGCAAAAGTTTTAATGTTTTAATTCAAACTAGAAATATGCAGGTACGAACGGTTTCCGGGTTGCAGTGGTATATAGCAACCTACTAAGAGACGATCACGTCCAATATTTGGAATAATACGTAAGATCGATAACTCAAATATTGAAATAATCGTGGTTGAAGAAGTAGCTACAACCTAGTAATAGACGAGTACGTCCACTAGTCACAAAAACGAGTAACTGGAGCCGAAATGGCCGAATAATGCACATTATTCGGCCAATTTTTATAATAGAGAACGAACTATAACCTATAGTCTCTAAAAGGCTTGTATGGGTATATGAAGTAGTTATTGTAGTACGAAAAGACATATCTTTTGAAGTCATCCAGGTTGCAGCAGTAGCTAGTAACCTAGTAAGAGACGATCATTTTCAATGTTAAGAAATATAATAACTCATAAAAATAGAGTCAGATCAAAACAAAAAGTACACCTTTAGAATACCCTTGTCCAAAACCACTGTATAGAAAACTTCCTGTCCTTTGGCTTTAACAGAAAGGGAAATGTTGTATTAAAGGAGGAACTTTATCCCGGAACAATGGAAGTATTGGCTATAGCCTAAAACAGTTGATTATATAAAATATCCGTATGGTCATAGTTTTATTAGAATTTACATTTAAGAACGAACTTTAGTCCATAGTAACTGAAGTATTATAAGGAATCATCATGTAGATGATAAATTTTCCTTAAGAAATCATGATAAGTAAAAATTTCCCATAACGGGAATCGAACTCAGGAAAACTAGGTGAGAGCCAGCTACCTTAACCACTAGACCATATAAGATATATCAAATATCTGATTAATGAAGTTTATGTTAAAGATTTATATTAAAAGACTATCATTAGAAGAACAAACCATTGCATATATGGGATCGAGTTAGCTACCTGATTCTTTGAGGTTCGTCTCTTACTATTCGAAAAAAGAAAAAGTTGGAAGCTTTTTCTTGTCTGTAATTAGGATTTATATACAGAAACAGTATACAGTTCCTTATAAACGGTGTTTAGGTAGGTTTAACATTTTGAAACTTATATTACATAAAGGACCGATATAGTTCAACATAAATGGTATTTGTCACTAAGGTTTTTCTTACATAACTATCTATTATTATATAAAATGCAGTAATATTTGGGGGGTTTTTAACAAAAAAATTATACGTTAACTAAAACTAGAATAATTCCTAAAAATAGCCAGAGGCGAATCAGCAATTTGAATTGAATCAAAATGTTTCTATTTTCAAATATCACTGTTCATCACCCTGAAACCATGATACTTCTCAGAAAGTTGGGGATACAAAACAAAATAAGGATAATTACGAAAAAAATGTTGCGATACCTAACAAGTAATCGAACCTGGGGGGTTCCTACCTGGGACCTACATTCTTCAGTCTGACAGTCTCTCTCACAGAGTGACTACATCGACATATTCAAATTGGTGTTTTAAACGGTATATCATAAACCAAATTAATTTTTCTGAAAAATTTATTAGACTATTATTATTATACTATCTTTCTATAGTAGCAATTAGTGTGTATAACTTTTATCTCAGCAACAGCTACTAATTTATTTGAAAAGTTAGTTTCCTGGGATTTTCTTGCCAAAACAGATATATAGTTTTGAACAATCATCAACGGTGTTAGTCAAGTAGTTATTAATAGAAGCTTTATTTATCCGGGTTGCAGCGGTAGCTAGCAACCTAGTAAGAGACGATCACGTCCAATGTTAAGAAATATAAAAAACCCATAGTTCCTAAAAAAGGAGTCAGATCAAAACAAAAAGTACACCATTAGAACCGCCTTGTCAGAAACCCCTGTAAAGGAAACTTTCTGTCCCTTGGCTTGAACAGCAAGGGAAATATATTGGCTTGAAAATCAAGAAAAGTGGCAGCTATTACAATATTCTGCCTAAACGGGATATTTTTTTCTTTTTTTTTCTTTTCTTTGTTTCCAGAGATAGCTTGGCGCTGGAACATCGTAGAGAGTTGTTCAATAGCTCATTTTAAAGGAAATTAATTGGGTTAAAAACCTATAGTAACTAAAATAAATTATTTCTAAAAGAGACTAAATTTTTTCACCAAAAACTGCATTTTCGATGTCTTTTCACACTGCAGTCTTTCAAACATAACCGTATACCAGCGGTAAGATTTGAACCCACGCCTCCGAAGAGACTGGTGGCTAACACCAGTGCCTTATACCACTCGGCCAGGCTGCCTCTTATAATTTGGGTTGCAGCAGTAGCTAGCAAACTAGCAAGAGACGATCAGTCCCATGCTAAGAAATATAAAAACCCAAAACTCCTAAAAATAGAGTCAGATCAAAACAAAAGTACATCATTAGCACTACCTTGTCTGAAACCCTACTAGATAAATAATGAATGTCATCATAGTTTTTTATATTAGAGCTATGACGTGAATAGAAAAACACGAAAATATATTGTTGTTTCTGAAGACGTCATGAAATAATATCATTGCGCCATGACGTCAATAAAATCATTACGCCGTGACGTCATAATTACTACTTAAGAACGACAAAGATGTAAATGTTCTCATTCTTGATTAGATAATGGTTAGATCGAAGCAAGCTATACGCAAGTTGAAAAAACAGTACTACACAAACAACAGAGATAGTATCTTGAAAAGAAAAAACAAAGGTATTCAACCGACCAGGTGTATCGAGAAGTAATCAAACAAAACAGCAAGATGTGTTATCTCAATGATGAAGATTATAGAGATGCAAAAATTGAGACAGCCAAACAAAAGTTCAAGGAGAGTTATCACAATGATGAAGATTACCGCATCAAATATAAGAAAAACCAAAAGCAAAGGTATTCAACCGTCCAGGTGTATCGAGAAGTAAAAATTGAGACAGCCAAACAAAAGATCAAGGAGCGTTATCAAAATGATAAACTTTATAGAGAAGCAACAATTGAGCAGGCTAGACAAAAGAGCAAGGAACGGTACGATAATGATGAAGATTACCGAAACAAACATAAGAAAAAAGTTGCTACCAGAATAATGGGTAGATACTGGGGTGACAAAAGCTATAATGAAAAAATTAAATTCTCTGCGAGGTTGTACCGAAGATCGCATAAGGACAAAGGGAAAAATTACATTCAGAAATACAAGAAGATGGCAAAAATGCAGGCTGATTTTTGTAAATTGAGAAACATTTTACGCATGTTTTACCGGGATCACGAAAAGTATTCAAAATTACAGATTAAAATTCTCTTTGAAAGAGCGGATACTGTTGAAAAGTCGGCTAGAAATTCTTTGGCAAAGCTTCATAGTAATATCCAAAAGAAATGTTGTCAGTTTAACGAAAAGCTTCCAAGGTATGGATTGGCAACTGCAGAACAGTTTATAGATGCAATGGAAAATGTTCGACAACACAGTGAATATACGGAGACGTACTTCTTTGAAAATTCGTATATTAATTTTGGAAGGAGCAATTGCAGTTTATGTAGCAGCAATAAAAATATATATACAAGCATACCTATCAACAGCGAAGGAAAAGCAATGTTTTTCAATTATGGCGAAAACGAGTCTGTTAGGGTTATTAGTATATGTGTTTGTAAGACTAATGATTTAGAACAAATTCCTGGAACACCGACTCAAGAAAAAAGCATTTCTAACTGTGTTTTAAACAGTTCTTTTAGTTCTACTGAATATTTGGCTAAAAATTCTCTGTGTAGTAGAACAAACTGTCCTGAAAAGTACGAGACAACTATTGAAAAATGCTCTGAATCAAGATCTGACAAGGAAATTATGATGGCTGAAGTCACCTATAACAATCTGAGTAAACATTCAAAACCAAAAATTGGGCAGCAGGTTACTTGGCAATGTCACCCTGATATCTGCAAGCTCTATCCGACGGATATTGAATTATGTCAAATTCTTTTTGATATCCTTGAAAATAATATAGCATTAAAATTTTCAACTGACAAAGTGGTTAATTTCTACCTTGGCGGCTTAGATTGTTGTGAAATCAATTACAGGGACACAAGAAAGCATGGGCATTCGTTATACTGTAGCCCAAACGAGGGATGTCAGAGCTATTTGCGTTCTCTAAGGGCACTAGCTCCACATTTTCCTGTCTTGAACTGTTTCATTAATAGCGCATATAAGGCAGTATCAAAATGCTAAATTATACAACATATTAATCTACTAAAAGTCGAGGGCTCGTACAAGGAACTAAGTCATTATATAGAAGAAGTTTCAAGTAGACTCTGTCGTAATAATAGTCAAGACTTCATCTACGGTGATAGCAATATTAGAGTTTCTGTGGATGAAAATACAATAATAAAATTATTTGGTGAGAGCCTTGATAAGGTAGCTAACATCAGGGATGTATACCCCAAAATGCATTGTGACAGTTGTGAGCAGATAAAGACAAAATACCAATTGAAGAGTCTAAGATCCCTTTCAAATAAGAAAGGTTTTGATGTAATGATGGCCACGATTTTAGAACACCTACACCAGGACATACCCAAAGATGACAGAGAACAACTAATTCAATGTGCAGGTTGGAAAGAGGATGTCATAGATTCATTCTCTGTCTGTGATTACTGTGCTGGGAAAATGTTGAAAAGTCAGGAGAATGTCCGATCAGTATTAAATAACCTTCATATAGACTGTACACCGGAATGTATAAAGTGTTTAAATAATTTTGAAATGGCAATGATTCGATTTGTAATGCCTTGTCTTACGATCGTCAGATTAGGGCAAGTAACTGCATTGAAGAGACCTAGAACAGAACTTGTTGACGCACTTAAGGGGAGAATAGTATATCTACCTGTTGATGTGCAAGCAAATGCAGATATTCAGCCTGAAAAACTTCTTAACATTGATAGTTTTGTAGTCATTGTCAATGGTCAGCCTACTTACAACAAGAATGTTTGGACTGCACTAATAGATCTGAGAAAAGTCCATGAAGCACTATTGTGGTTAAGAGAGAACAACAGTCTCTGTAAAACAATACATGCATACACCCTAGATGATTTAAATAAAATACTTTTAGCACGTCTTGCTGAAAAAGCGGTTGGTGTTGATAATTTACCTGAAATACCGGAAGCTGCAATCCTTCAGAAACTGACAGAAAGCGCAAAATCTACATTGGTTGAAAATTTTTCTGTCCAGCCTCTCAATTCAGCGGTTCCAAAAGACTTCATTGAAGATTTTAAGCAGATGAAAGATCTTGGTACTGACCAATTTCAAATCAAGAAACTAAAAGGTGAGAGCGAAGACTTATTTCAGGAAGAACTTGATCTAAAAGTGTTTCCAAATCTTTTCCCGAAAGGCAAATATGGCTTGCGTGACAAGGCAAGACCATTTCGGATTAGGAATGCAGAATATTTTAAATCAAGGCTTCTTAGCAGACATACTAAGTTTCGTCTTGACAAACAGTTTCTTTTTCACAGCTTCCAATTGCAAGAATTCTCTTACATGTGTAATAGCATCGGTCATATGTTGCTGACTGTGAAACCAAATCAAAATGCTCGTCAATTTATAGACAAGCTTCATTCCCGTGATGGAGAGATGGAAGCGACTTTGTTTTCTGTTCAATCAAAAATCAGAGGATCTCAGCAGTATTTTCAATCTCTTTCCTATAAAGTAAAGTCAATGATTGAGCAATTGGGTCCACCGACTTTGTTTCTGACAGTTTCATGTGCTGAGTGGTACTCTCCTGAATTTATTGACTATTTTCGGACTGTCCATAAGAACTTACCTGGTGTAGCAAAAATGACCCCAGCAGAGTTGACGTGTCTAGATCCAGTTGCAGTTTCCATGCGCTTTGACAAAAAATGGACACATATATTTAATGAGCTAATTTGTTCAAAGACAAATCCTTTGTTTGGTAAAATTAAGGATCATTTCTGGCGTATCGAGTATCAGAAACGAGGTGCGCCTCATGTACATTGTGTATTGTGGATTGAAGATGCTCCTATTATTGGGAAATCAACAGCGTCTGAAGTGATTCAGTATATCAATAGTATTATAACTTGTGAAATACCAAATAGATTGACTAGTCCAACTCTTCACAAACTGGTCAAAGACCATTAAGTGCACCACTGTAATAAACACTGTCAAAGAAAATATAAGAGAAAAAGAGGGAGATGGGTAACGTATTGTAAGTTTGGCTTTCCTCGTCCTACAAAGGAACGGACAGAATTATATGACATCCTTGACTGCTTGGCTCATGGTACAAACCGTAAAAAGCCAAGAAAAAGAATATATCATCTGCTTCGAAGAGATGACGAGCGTTATATAAATGACTATTCTCCTGCGTTACTTCATGCTAATCAAGCAAACATTGACGTTCAATATATTGGCCATTTGGGCTCTAAATTACCGTATTACATTACCGATTACATGACTAAAGAAGAGAGTGTCGAAATAGAAGCAATGTGGGAGGAAGTAAATAATGCATGCAAAAGTCTTGGTCAACGAACTATGTCCTACTTGTTGAAGTCCATAAAAACCCGTCAAGTTGGACCAGTTGAAGCTGCTGATAGGCTTCTTGGTACTAAATTGTATAGTATTTCTAGGCAATTTAGATATATTGACCTTGCGAAAAAGAGCGAGGTGAAGAGGACACTGAGAAGGTATGAAGAGCTTGAAAAGCTTGCTAAAAACGATCCACAGAGTAGTGATTTGTACATTGCCCACTGGGTTATTGATATCTACCCTAAAAGACCGGAACATATGGAAAATATCAGTCTTTTTCAGTTATTGTCTTGGTATGAATGGGAGCGTAATGGTACTGATGATAATATGATGTTAACTGACGGGTCCTTCTACCTCAGAAAAAGGCTTTTTAAACCGTATATCATACAGCACAGAAAGGTAAACCCATTTGAAACTGACGAGAAGAAAAATGTTACAGAAAAGAACGATCTCTCTCCCATAGTAACTGATATGTTACATTAAAAGACGATCATTGGAATAAAAAGTTATTGCATGCATTGGACTTAGTTAGCTACTTGATCGTTTGAGGTTCGTCTCTTACTATTTCAAAGAAGAAAAAGCCGTGGGCTTTTTTTATAATAAAGAACGACCTCTTGCCTCTACTAAATTTTATAGGCCACTTAACTAAAGTGTAGGCTAGTACAGTTATATTTAAGGCCAATATATTTTTACATTATATTGCCTATACTAAATTTTATACGCCACTTACTTATATATTGAAAATCAAGAAAATTGACTTTAACCACGTTATTCTCCCCAAACGGTATATTTGTTCTCTTTTCTCTTTTCTTTTCCACAGATAGCTTGGCACTGGAACATCGTAAAGGGTTGTTCAATAGCTCATTTTAAAGGAAATTAATTTGGTTAAAAATCTATAGTAACTAAAATAAATTATTTTTAAAAGAGAATAAATTTTTCCACCAAAAAAGGCATTTTTGATGTCTTTTCACACTGCGGTCTTTCAAACATAATCGTATACCAGCGGTAAGATTTGAACCCACGCCTCCGAAGAGACTGGTGGCTAACACCAGTGTCTTGGACCACTCGGCCAGGCTGCCTCTTATAATTTGGGTTGCAGCAGTAGCTAGCAACCTAGTAAGAGACGATCAGTCCCATGCTAAGAAATATAAAAACCCAAAACTCCTAAAAATAGAGTAAGATCAAAACAAAAGTACATCATTAGAACTACCTTGTCTGAAACCCTACTAGATAAATAATGAATATCGCCATAGCTTTATATTAGAGCTATGACGTGAATAGAAAAACACGAAATTATATTGTTGTTTCTGATGACATCATGAAATAATATCATTGCGCCATGACGTCAATAAAATCATTACGCCGTGACGTCATAATTACTACTTAAGAACGACAAAGATGTAAATTCTCTCATTCTTGATTAGAATAATGGTTAGATCGAAGCAAGCTATACGCAATTTGAAAAAACAGTACTACACAAACTACAGAGATAGTATCTTGAAAAGAGAAAAGCAAAGGTATTCAACCGACCAGGCGTATCGAGAAGCAAAAATTGAGTTTATATTTAAAGCCAAGACATTTTCATTAAAATCCGGGTTGCAGCGGTAGCTAGCAACCTAGTAAGAGATTTTATATTAAAAGACAATCATTGGAATAACAAACCATTGCATACATTGGACTTAGTTCAGCTATTGTAGGTTCGTCTCTTACTATTTCAAAGAAGAAAAAGCCGTAGGATTTTTCCTGTTTGTTAGTAATCCGGGTTGCAGCGGTAGCTAGCAATAATCGGGGTTGTAGCGGTAGCTAGTACAATAAAGAACGAACTCTCCCCTATACAAACTTGTATAGTGGAACATATGGATTGATCAAAGATGGTGTCACTCAAGAGGATCTTATGTAGTAAATATTCAAATATTTGAAATTAAGAGCGAACTCTAGCCTATACTAACTGAAAATATTGCGAAGAACCAACCCCAGTTGTAACTGACGTCATCATAAAATTTTGCAATAACGTACAGAAATTAACATACAGAAAACTAACAGAAATAATTACGTATATAAAAGGAGTTGTGACTTCCACAAGACCTTGCACTTAACGCTAGAATTTTGACTTTTTGTCCAAATTCTTTAAGAACAATTCATGAAACACAATGGCCGGTTAATTTGAATAATAGGCTAAGCTTTGTTTTCAAATTTTTTCCGGGTTGCAGTGGTAGCTAGCAACCTAGAAAGAGACGATCACGTCCAATGTTAAGAAATGTAAAACCCATAGTTCCTAAAAAAGGAGTCAGATCAATTTCAAAAGTACACCATTAGAACCGCCTTGTCCGAAACCCCTTGAAAGGAAACTTACCGCCCTTTGGCTTGAACAGCAAGGGAAATATATTGGCTTGAAGATCAAGAAAAATGGCAGCTACTACAACATTCTGCCTAAACGGGATATTTTTTTCTTTTTTTTTCTTTTCCAGAGATAGCTTGGCACTGGAACATCGTAGAAAGTTGTTCAATGGCTCATTTTAAAGGAAATTAATTGGGTTAAAAATCTATAGTAACTAAAATAAATTATTTCTAAAACAGAATAAATTTTTCCACCAAAAACTGCATTTTTGATGTCTTTTCCGGGTTGCAGCGGTAGCTAGCAACCTAGTAAGAGACGATCACGTCCAATGTTAAGAAATATAAAAACCCATGGTTCCTAACAAAGGAGTCAGATCAAAACAAAAAGTACACCATTAGAACCACCTTGTCCGAAACCCCTGTACAGGAAACTTTCTGTCCCTTGGCTTGAACAGCAAGGGAAATATATTGGCTTGAAAATCAAGAAAATTGACTTTAACCACGTTATTCTCCCCAAACGGGATATTTTTTTCTCTTTTCTTTTTTTTTCTTTTCCACAGATAGCTTGGCACTGGAACATCGTAGAGGGTTGTTCAATAGCTCAATTTAAAGGAAATTCATTGGGTTAAAAATCTATAGTAACTAAAATAAATTATTTCTAAAAGAGAATAAATTTTTCCACCAAAAACTGCATTTTTGATGTCTTTTCACACTGCAGTCTTTCAAACATAATCGTATACCAGCGGTAAGATTTGAACCCACGCCTCCGAAGAGACTGGTGGCTAACACCAGTGTCTTGGACCACTCGGCCAGGCTGCCTCTCATAAATAAATATATATGTGAATATGGGTTGCAGCAGTAGCTAGCAATATAGAAATATATAAAACTCCTAAAAATAGAGTCAAAAATAGAGTCAGAAAAGAAATATAACAAAACTCCTAAAAATAGAGTCAGATCAAAACAAAAGTACATCATTAGAACTACCTTGTCTGAAACCCTACTAGATAAATAATGAATGTCGTCATAGCTTTATATTAGAGCTATGACGTGAATAGAAAAACACGAAATTATATTGTTGTTTCTGATGACGTCATGAAATAATATCATTGCGCCATGACATCAATAAAATCATTACGCTGTGACGACATAATTACTACTTAAAAACGACAAAGATGTAAATTATCTTAGTCTTGATTAGAATAATGGTTAGATCGAAGCAAGCTATACGCAATTTGAAAAAACAGTACTACACAAACAACAGAGATAGTATCTTGAAAAGAGAAAAGCAAAGGTATTCAACCGACCAGGCGTATCGAGAAGTAAAAATTGAGAGAGCAAAACAAAGGTATTCAACCGACCAGGCGTATCGAGAAGTAATAATTGAGAGAGCAAAACAAAGGTATTCAACCGACCAGGCGTATCGAGAAGTAATAATTGAGAGAGCAAAACAAAACAGTAAGATGTGTTATCACAATGATGAAGATTATAGACATGCAAAAATTGAGACAGCCAAAAAAAGTTCAAGGAGAGTTATCACAATGATGAAGATTGCCACATCAAATATAAGAAAAACCAAAAGCAAAGGTATTCAACCGTCCAGGTGTATCGAGAAGTAAAAATTGAGACAGCCAAACAAAAGATCAAGGAGCGTTACTGGGGTGACAAAATCTATAATGAAAAAATTAAATTCTCTCCGAGGTTGTACCGAAGAACGCATAAGGACAAAGGGAAAAATTACATTCAGAAATACAAGAAGATGGCAAAAATGCAAGCTGATCTTTGTAAACTGAGAAACGTTTTACGCATGTTTTATCGGGATCACGAAGAGTATTCAAAATTACAGATTAAAATTCTCTTTGAAAGAGCGGATGCTGTTGAAAAGTCGGCTAGAAATTCTTTGGCAAAGCTACATAGTAATATCCAAAAGAAATGTTGTCAGTTTAATGAAAAGCTTCCAAGGTATGGATTGGCAACTGCGGAACAGTTTATAGATGCAATGGAAAATGTTCGACAACACAGTGAATATACGGAGGCGTACTTCTTAGAAAATTCGTATATTAATTTTGGAAGGAGCAATTGCAGTTTATGTAGCAGCAATAAAAATATATATACAAGCATACCTATCAACAGTGAAGGAAAAGCAATGTTTTTCAATTATGGCAAAAACGAGCCTGTTAGGGTTATTAGTAATGTGTTTGTAAGACTAATGATTTAGAACAAATTCCTGGAACACTGACTCAAGAAAAAAGCATTTCTAACTGTGTTTTAAACAGTTCTTTTAGTTCTACTGAATATTTGGCAAAAAATTCTCTGTGTAGTAAAAAAACTGTCCTGAAAAGTACGAGACAACTATTGAAAAATGCTCTAAAACCAGATCTGACAAGGAAATTATGATGGCTGAAGTCACCTATAACAATCTGAGTAAACATTCAAAACAAAAAATTGGGCAGCAGGTTACTTGGCAATGTCACCCTGATATCTGCAAGCTCTATCCGACGGATATTGAATTATGTCAAATTCTTTTTGATATCCTTGAAAATTATATAGCATTAAAATTTTCAACTGACAAAGTGGTTAATTTCTACCTTGGTGGCTTGGATTATTGTGAAATCAATTACAGGGACACAAGAAAGTATGGGCATTCGTTATACTGTAGCCCAAATGAGGGATGTCAGAGCTATTTGCGTTCTCTAAGGGCACTAGCTCCACATTTTCGTGTCTTGAACTGTTTCATTAATAGCGTATATAAGGCAGTATCAAAATGTGAGATTAAACAACATATTAATCTACTAAAAGTCGAGGGCTCGTACAAGGAACTAAGTCATTACATAGAAGAAGTGTCAAGTAGACTCTGTCGTAATAATAGTCAAGACTTCATTTACGGTGAGAGCAATATTAGAGTTTCTGTGGATGAAAATACAATAATAAAATTATTTGGTGAGAGCCTTGATAAGGAAGCTAACATCAGGGATGTATACCCCACAATGCATTGTGACAGTTGTGAGCAGATAAAGACAAAATACCAATTGAAGAGTCTAAGATCCATTTCAAATAAGAAAGGTTTTGATGTAATGATGGCCACGATTTTAGAACACCTACAACAGGACATACCCAAAGATGACAGAGAACAACTAATTCAATGTACAGGTTGAAAAGAGGATGTCATAGATTCATTCTTTGTCTGTGATTACTGCGCTGGGAAAATGTTGAAAAGTCAGGAGAATGTCCGATCAGTATTAAATAACCTTCATATAAAATGTACACCGGAATGTATAAAGTGTTTAAATAATTTTGAAATGGCAATGATTCGATTTGTAATGCCTTGTCTTACGATCGTCAGATTAGGGCAAGTAACTGCATTGAAGAGACCTAGAACAGAACTTGTTGACGCTCTTAAGGGGAGAATAGTTTATCTACCTGTTGATGTGCAAGCAAATGTAGATATTCAGCCTGAAAAACTTCTTAACATTGATAGTTTTGTAGTCATTGTCAATGGTCAGCCTACTTACAACAGGAATGTTTGGACTGCACTAATAGATCTGAGAAAAGTCCATGAAGCACTGTTGTGGTTAAGAGAGAACAACAGTCTCTATAAAACAATACATGCATACACCCTAGAAGATTTAAATAAAATACTTGAAGCACGTCTTGCTGAAAAAGCGGTTGGTGTTGATAATTTACCTGAAATACCGGAAGCTGCAATCCTTCAGAAACTGACAGAAAGCGCAAAATCTACATTGGTTGAACATTTTTCTGCCCAGCCTCTCAATTAAGCGGTTCCAAAAGACTTCATTGAAGATTTTAAGCAGATGAAAGATCTTGGTACTGACCAATTTCAAATCAAGAAACTAAAAGGTGAGAGCGAAGACTTATTTCAGGAAGAACTTGATCTAAAAGTGTTTCCAAATCTTTTCCCGAAAGGCAAATATGGCTTGCGTGACAAGGCAAGAACATTTCGGATTAGGAATGCAGAATATTTTAAATCAAGGCTTCTTAGCAGACATACTAAGTTTCGTCTTGACAAACAGTTTCTTTTTCACAGCTTCCAATTGCAAGAATTCTCTTACATGTGTAATAGCGTCGGTCATATGTTGCGGACTGTGAAACCAAATCAAACTGTTCGTCAACTTATAGACAGGCTTCATTCCCGTGATGGAGAGATGGAAGCGACTTTGTTTTCTGTTCAATCAAAAATCAGAGGATCTCAGCAGTATTTTCAATCTCTTTCCTATAAAGTAAAGTCAATGATTGAGCAATTGGGTCCACCGACTTTGTTTCTGACAGTTTCATGTGCTGAGTGATACTCTCCTGAATTTATTGACTATTTACGGACTGTCCATAAGAACTTACCTGGTGTGGTAAAAATGACCCAAGCAGAGTTGACGTGTCTAGATCCAATTGCAGTTTCCATGCACTTTGACAAAAAATGGACACCTATATTTAATGAGCTAATTTGTTCAAAGACAAATCCTTTGTTTGGTAAAATTAAGGATCATTTCTAGCGTATCGAGTATCAGAAACGAGGTGTGCCTCATGTACACTGTGTGTTGTGGATTGAAGATGCTCCTATTATTGGGAAATCAACAGCGTCTGAAGTAATTCAGTATATTAATAGTATTATAATTATAATAAAGAGCGAACTCTTGCCCTTAATTACCTATGTCTTGTCAAATTAGCTAATTAATTTCACCGGATTTTGTTTTAAATATAATTCCCACACCAGGATTTGAACCCAAGCTAATTGGTTGAAAGCCAACTATCCTAAGCCACTGGACCATATGAGATACGTGTAGAAAGCTAATTAATTGTTCTATGATATCTTATAGCATAAATTTCATCGGATATAGCTGAAACCTAGTAAAGAACAAACCAAGGCACATAGTAACTAAAACTTTCATCCGGGTTGCAGTGGTAGCTAGCAACCTAGTAAGAGACGATCAGTCCAATGCTAAGGAATATAAAAACCCAAAACTCCTAAAAATAGAGTCAGATCAAAACAAAAGTACATCATTAGAACTACCTTGCCTGAAACCCTACTAGATAAACAATGAATGTTTCCGGGTTGCAGCGGTAGCTAGCAACCTAGTAAGAGACGATCACGTCCAATGTTAAGAAATATAAAAAACCATAGTTCCTAAAAAAGGAGTCAGATCAAAACAAAAACCACACCATTAGAACCGCCTTGTCAGAAACTCCTGTATAGGAAACTTTCAGTCCCTTGGCTTGAACAGCAAGGGAAATATATTAGCTTGAAAATCAAGAAAAGTGGCAGCTACTACAACATTCTGCCTAAACGGGATATTGTTTTTTTCTTTTTTCTTTCTTTTCTACAGATAGCTTGGCACTGGAACGTCGTAGAGAGTTGTTCAATGGCTAATTTTAAAGGAAATTAATAGGGTTAAAAATCTATAGTAACTAAAATAAAATATTTCTAAAAGAGAATAAATTTTTCCACCAAAAACTGCATTTTTGATGTCTTTTCACACTGCAGTATTTCAAACATTATACCAGCGGTAAGATTTGAACCCACGCCTCCGAAGAGACTGGTGGCTAACACCAGTGCCTTGGACCACTCGGCCAGGCTGCCTCTCATAAATAATATATATGTGAATCTGGGTTGCAGCAGTAGCTAGCAACCTAGCAAGAGACGATCAGTCCAATGCTAAGAAATATAAAAACCCAAAACTCCTAAAAATAGAGTCAGATCAAAACAAAAGTACATCAATAGAACTACCTTGTCTGAAACCTTACTATATAAATAATGAATGTCGTCATAGTTTTATATTAGAGCTATGACGTGAATTGAAAAACACAATATTATGTTGTGGTTTCTGAAGACGTCATGAAATAATATCATTGCGCCATGACGTCATGAAATAAAATCATTACGCCGTGACGTCATAATTACTACTTAAGAAGCTTCAGAACTGTAAATGGTCTCATTCATAATTAGATACTGGTTAGATCAAAGCAAGCTATACGCAAGTTAAAAAAAGAGTACTACACAAACAACAGAGATAGTATTTTGAAAAGAGAAAAGCAAAGGTATTCAACCGACCAGGCGTATCGAGAAGTAAAAATTGAGAGAGCAAAACAAAACAGCAAGATGTGTTATCACAATGATGAAGATTATAGACATGCAAAAATTGAGACAGCCAAACAAAAGATCAAGGAACGGTATGATAATGATGAAGATTACCGAATCGAATATAAGAAAAAAGTTATTATAAAGATCGACCTCTTGCCTATACTAAATTTTATACGCCACTTAATTATAGTATAGGTTAGTAATGGCACTGGAACATCGTAAAGAGTTGTTCAATGGCTCATTTTAAAGGAAATTAATGGGATTAAAACCTTTTGTAATTAAAACAAATTATTTTTATTACATTAAGAAATTTTAATTATGTTCCTTAAGAAATCCTCATAAGTAAAAATTTCCCATACGGAATTTGAAATCAAGCCAACTGGGTGAGAGCTATCCCAACCTCTAGACCATATAGGACATATTAAAATCTACCATTAATGAAGTTTATGTTAAAGAACAAATTATAAACCTAGTTAGCTGCCTGATTATTTGAGGATCGTCTCTTACTATTCCAAAGAAGAAAAAGCCGTAGGCTTTTTCCTGTTTGTAATTCATAATCCGGGTTCAAGCAGTAGTTATAGTAAAGAACGGACTCATTACATTAAGGAACGAACTGTAACTCATAGTAACTGAAGTATTAAATCAAACAGTTCGTGGTCATAATAAAGAGCTGTTTAATGGCTCATGTTAAATGAAATTGCTGTATATAGAGACCTTTTGTAATTAACAAAAATAATTATAATTATAAAATAAATTTTTACGATATGGTAAAATAATAAAGAACGACCTCTTGCATATACTAAATTTTATACGCCACTTAATTATAGTGTAGGTTAGTAATTCCACAGGTAGCTTGGCACTGGAACATCGCAGAGAGTTGTTTAATGGCTCATTTTAAAGCAAATTAATGAGGTTAAAAACTTTTTGTAGTTATAAAACAAATTATTTTTAAATAGAATCATTTTTCTTACGAAATTACATTATTATATTAAAGGACGATCATTAGAAGAGCAAGCCATTACGTATGTTGCACTTAGTTAGCAGCAAGATCTTTGAGGTTCGTCTCTTACTCTTCCAAAGATTACATTAAAGAACGAACTTTAGTCCATAGTAACTGAAGTTATTTATATTAAAAGAAAATCATTAGGATATGATACATAAGGCATTATCCGGGTTGCAGCGGCAGCTATCAACCTAGTAAGAGACGATCATGTCCAATGTTAGGAAATATAAAAACCCATAGCTCCTAAAAAAAGGAGTTAGATTAAAACAAAAATTACACCATTAGAACCGCCTTGTCCGAAACCCCTGTATAGGAAACTTCCTGTCCCTTGTTACATTAAAGGGCGAACTATAGCCCATAGTAACTAGAATCCAGGTTGCAGCAGTAGCTTGCATACTATCCGGGCTGCGGTGGTAGCTAGCAACCTAGTAAGAGATGATAATGCACCATAGTAAAAATGAAATAGTCAAAAAGTTCGTGGTAACGAACTGTTGTAGTAGAAGCGAATCGTCCCAATAGCAACTGTAACTCTAAAAAACAGAATTTTAATATCAAAGATACGTCAAAAGAATCAAATTTTTATACTGATTTTAAATATTTAAGTTTCAACAATTTTAGTTACATTAAAAGACGTTCATTGGAATAATAAATCATTGTATACATTCGATTTAGTTATTTACTTGACTGTTCGAATTTCGTTTCTTTCTATTTCAAAGAAGAAAAATCCTTTGACTTTTTCTCGTTTGTAATCATTTGCAACCACATAAAGGACCGATATAGTTCATCATAAATGATGTTTGTCAAAAATTTCCCCTTTCTAAAGCCCTGCTTATTCAGGTTGTCATAATTAAATCAAGTAGTTGTGGATATCAAACCATACGCTAATTGTAGAAAAGGCCAGGAAAGACAGCACAAGAGAGTGAGATTTCATACCTGGCACAAGCCCTTTTTAGGATCGTATAAAATGATGGTATTTACGTGATGGTAAGACAACGAACCTTATTGATTATGTTAGAGTAAAGTGAAGACTTTCAGGATGAATACAAGATATTAGGTTATATAGGAGTACTGTTATTGATGTTAAAAGTGAGTTATGATGTTGGTGTACTCCAGGATGAGAATTTGAGATAAGCTTTCTAGGAACAGTTGAATACTAAACTTGAAAGTTAAAAATTTGACAATGTGGAAGATGGATGGAACAATTTTAGAAAAAAAAATTGTGAAGTTGCTGATGATGTCTTAGGGAAAAAATTTAGGCCTGCAGCTAGTAATATTTGTGAAAAGGCTTTAATTACAATAAAATTACTATTCCAATAAAGAAAAAGCCATAAGCTTTTTCCTGTTTGTAATATAACCGAAGTCTATCTCATAATAACTGAAGCAACAGGGAAAATAATTATATTAAAGAACTGATTATAGCCAATAGTAAATATAGTATATGAATAAATTATATTCTTAAGTGTAGCCGTGGAAGCTAGCAACATAGAAAGAAACGATCACATCCTAGACTTAAAAATACAATAACTCCTTAATATATTATAATAAAGAACGACCTCTTGCATATGATAAATTTTATACGCCACTTAATTATAGTATACGTTAGTAATTCAACAGATAGCTTGCCACTTGAACATCTTAGAGAGTTGTTCAATGGCTTATTTTAAAGGAAATTAATGGGGATAAAAACCTTATGTAATTAAAATAAATTATTTTTATTACATTAAGAAATTTTAATATATATATAAAAGAAATGAGTACTTGGAACAGAAGTCTCGTAGATAAAAACGCAGCAGTGCCTGCCGAGGCAGAGAGTTTTTCAACACTATTAAAGTCAACAAAAAGTTATTTAAAGAAAAGGAGTAGCCAAGGTTCGAGCAAGGCTGTAAATTTGAGAAAAAAGAAAAGTCATGACCTGGAATTCAAAAGTTTGAGTTCATTAGTACCTTTCCAGGCTGAAAGTACCTCAACCCAATTACATGACAAGCATGGTATATACATTTCTAAAATTAAACGGTCAAGAACAAGGCATTTTGAAAAAATGAGTGACCCAGATAGCAAGCAAGTGAAGCCAAAAATAAGAAACACTCGTGTCTTGAGCTTCGAAAATTCAAGCAAGTCAACTCCAGTCAAGGCTGACAACATTTCCGCCAAATTCTCAGGCACAAGCATTTCTAAAATTGAACCGTCAAGAAATGAGTATTCCGAAGAAAAATTTGAAGATCCTAGCTGGATCGTAAATCCAAAACAAAGACAAAACAAACAAATCCTAAAACCGGGTACAAAAATTCCCGAGTTTGAACCGTCAGGAAACAGACATTTTGATGAAATGAGTGACCCAGGTAGCCTGGCTGTGAATTCCAAAATAAGAAAACCTTCTGACTTAAACTTTGAAAATTCGATTGTGCTGTTACCTGTCAAGGGTGAATATGTTTCTTCCCGATTATTGGGCACGTGTTCTTCTAAAATTGAACCACTCAGAAAAAGACGATTTGAAGAAATATGTGATCAGGATCCTAGCAGGACCCTAAATCCAAAACAAAAGAAAATATGTGACTTGAACTTGAAATTTTCACTGAAATTTGAACTGAAAATTTCATTGAACCTTCAAGAAAAAGGTATAAGGCAGAATTATGTTATACATGTCATAGCAAGTCTCTGAATCCAGAACAAAGGAAAGCTCGTGAATTGAGTTTTCCAAATTTAATTGCGCCTGTAAAGGCTGAATCAATTCCGGCCAAAATTCCTGATGAATTGGAATCTTCAATAAAAAACAGTGAGCAGTATGACGAAATATATTGTTTTTTTCAAAGTAGTAACCACTGCCATTCATTTGGTTCCGACCTGCTACATAGTGTTTTATTTCAGAAGTCCAACACTGTCGAAGACTTGGCTATAGCTAAATATCTTCTACGAAACGAAGTAATACATTATCCTGACCAAACAAAATACGAATATCAAGCATTGCTAGAGGATCTAATAAAAAAATATACATTGGAAACAGCCACTAAAATGAAATTGTGTCATCTACCTTACAGCCTTGTCTTTAAGGTATGTAATTCTCTGAAATTAATATGCCAGTATGATATCGTAAATTATACATGTCAAGCCAAATTATTTGGTAACATTGAAGAGCTACCCATATCACAGCCTTTAAAAGGCTACTTGACTTTTGAGAAAGAGCTTCGACTTTACTTTAAGAACGCATCTCATAATCTGACCTAAAATAAAAAGTTAGGCTAATTTAGGCTGTTAGGTTAAGTTGGGCTAGGTTAAGTTAGGATAAGTTCCGGTTAGGCTAGGTTAAGTTAGGCTAAGCTAAGCTGGGTTAGGTTAGGCTAGGCTAAGTTAGGCTAGGTTAAGTCAGGCTAGGTTAAGTTAAGCTGGGTTAAGGTAGGCTAGATTAAGTTAGGCTAGGTTAGGTTGACTAGAAGGTAACTAGATATTTGGTAGTTATTTGTTTCAAGAGGTGGTCATATAGACGTTTTAGATGATAAGAGGAGTACTCCTTTGCCTAGGCTCACGAAAGAAGAGAAATTTTATATATAGATCTCAAAATAACTGTGTTTTCAAGACTATAAACTCAACTACTATGGAAATAAAATTCCAGCATAGTCAAATTCCAGCATGACTGTAGATGCAAAACAAATGAAAACTTGGAACAGAGGTCTTGTAGATACCAACGCGCCAGTACCTATCAAGGCAGAATGTGTTTCCACAACTTTAAAGTCAAGAGAAAGTCATTTGGAGAAAAGAAGTAGCCAAGGCCCTAGGAAGGCTATAAATTTGAGAAATAAGAAAATTAATGACCTGGGATTCGAAAGTTTGAGTGCATTAGTACCTTTCCTGGCTGAATATAATTCATCCCAATTACATGACAAACCTGGTGTATATATTTCTAAAATTAAACGGTCAAGAATATAATAAAGATCGAACTCTTCCCTATACTAACTTGCATAGGCAACTTCACTACAGTTAAGATTACAGTATTTATATTAAACATCATTATAAATTATAAAAGGTTCGAATGTTCGAAAATTATAGAGTTAAAAATTTTTCCACACCGGGAATTGAACCCGATCCTGTTAAGTGAAAGTTAACTATCCTACACAATAGACCATATGGGACCATAAAGAAGTATGATTTAAGAACCATATGCATAATATTATTTCACCATACCAATTATAATAAGGCCAAAACAAAATCGTCGACATACAACCTTACTTTTGACACATCAGTTAATCTTCATCAGACATAAAAAATGTTTTACTAGTTTTACAGTAAAGAACGAACCTTAGCCCATAGTAGCAGAAATAAGAATATCTAGGTTGCAGCGGTATATTATATAGATGATGAATTTTCCTTAAGAATTGCATTGAACACCGATATAGTTCGTCATTAATTGAGTCAGTCAAGTAGATGATCTGCATATACGGGATCTTTTTTTTCTTCCTTATAATAAAGAACAAATATTTTACCGATTATCTACTAATAACCATATATGACGTAATAAGTGATAAGACGTAATATCTAAAACCTATTGTGTACTAATAACCATATATGACTTAATGAGCGACGTGACGTAAAATTGAAAAAATTAATTTTTATATTATTTTCGTTTTTAGTTCAGAATCGCTAAAGTTATAAAGTGCAAAAATATTTATGGTGTCTGAACAATAGTTTTAATCTTAATTTAGACTAGAAAAATACCTGAAAATTTAAAAATTAATTTAATTTTTGTTAGGTTCTTGATACTTGATACGGGACATAAAAATTCAACTAATGGTTACATAATGGTTTCAATCAAGCAAGCTACACGCAAGTTAGAAAAAGAGTACTACCAAAAAAAAACAGAGATAGCATCTTGAAAAGAGAAAAGCAAAGGTATTCGACCGACCAGGCCTATCGAGATGCGAAAATTGATAGTGACAAACTGCGTTATTGTAATGGTGTAGTTTATAGACATGCGAAAATTGAGACAGCCAAACAAAAGAGCAAGGAACGGTATGATAACGATATAGATTACCCAAACAAACATAAGAAAAAAGTTGCTACCAGAATAATGGGTAAATACTGGGATGACAAAAGCTATAATGAAAAAATTAAATTCTCTGCGAGGTTGTACCGAAGAACGCATAGGGACAAAGAGAAAAATTACATTCAGAAATACAAGAAGATGGCAAAAATGCAGGCTGATCTTTGTAAATTGAGAAACATTTTACGCATGTTTTATCAGGATCACGAAAAGTATTCAAAATTACAGATTAAAATTCTCTTTGAAAGAGCAAATGCTGTTGAAAAGTTGGCTAGAAATGCTTTGGCAAAGCTTCATAGTAATATCCAAAAGAAATGTTGTCAGTTTAACGAAAAGCTTCCATGGTATGGATTGGCAACTGCGGAACAGTTTATAGATGCAATGGAAAATGTTCGACAACACAGTGAATATACGGAGGCGTACTTCTTAGACTAATGATTTAGAACAAATTCCTGGAACACCGACTCAAGAAAAAAGCATTTCTAACTGTGTTTTAAACAGTTCCTTTAGTTCTACTGAATATTTGGCAAAAAATTCTCTGTGCAGTAGAACAAACTGTCCTGAAAAGTACGAGACAACTATTGAAAAATGCTCTAAAACTAGATCTGACAAGGAAATTATGATGGCTGAAGTCACCTATAACAATCTGAGTAAACATTCAAAACCAAAAATTGGGCAGCAGGTTACTTGGCAATGTCACCCTGATATCTGCAAGCTCTATCCGACGGATATTGAATTATGTCAAATTCTTTTTGATATTCTTGAAAATAATATGGCATTAAAATTTTCAACTGACAAAGTGGTTATTTTCTGCCTTGGCGGCTTGGATTATTGTGAAATCAATTACAGGGACACAAGGAAGCATGGGTATTCGTTATACTGTAGCCCAAATGAGGGATTTCAGAGCTATTTGCGTTCTCTAAGGGCACTAGCTCCACATTTTCCTGTCTTGAACTGTTTCATTAATAGCTTATATAAGGCAGTATCAAAATGTAAGATTATACAGCATATTAATCTACTAAAAGTCGAGGGCTCGTACAAGGAACTAAGTCATTACATAGAAGAAGTGTCAAGTAGACTCTGTCGTAATAATAGTCAAGACTTCATTTACGGTGATAGCAATATTAGAGTTTCTGTGGATGAAAATACAATAATAAAATTATTTGATGAGAGCCTTGATAAGGTAGTTAAAATCAGGGATGTATACCCACAATGCATTGTGACAGTTGTGAGCAGATAAAGACAAAATACCAATTGAAGAGTCTAAGATCCATTTCAAATAAGAAAGGTTTTGATGTAATGATGGCCACGATTTTAGAACACCTAGAACAGGACATACCCAAAGATGACAGAGAACAACTAATTCAATGTACAGGTTGGAAAGAGGATGTCATAGATTCATTCTCTGTCTGTGATTACTTTGCTGGGAAAATGTTGAAAAGTCAGGAGAATGTCCGATCAGTATTAAATAACCTTCATATAGACTGTACACCGGAATGTATAAAGTGTTTAAATAATTTTGAAATGGCAATGATTCGATTTGCAATGCCTTGTCTTACGATCGTCAGATTAGGGCAGGTAGCTGCATTGAAGAGACCTAGAAACAGAACTTGTTGACGCTCTTAAGGGGAGAATAGAATATCTACCTGTTGATGTGCAAGCAAATGCAGATATTCAGCCTGAAAAACTTCTTAACATTGATAGTTTTGTAGTCATTGTCAATGGTCAGCCTACTTACAACAAGAATGTTTGGACTGCACTAATAGATCTGAGAAAAGTCCATGGAGCACTGTTGTGGTTAAGAGAGAACAACTGTCTCTATAAAACAATACGTGCATTCACCCTATAAGATTTAAATAAAATACTTGAAGCACTTCTTGCTGAAAAAGCGGTTGGTGTTGATAATTTACCTGAAATACCGGAAGCTGCAACTCTTCAAAAACTGACAGAAAGTGCAAAATCTACATTGGTTGAACATTTTTCTGTCTAGCCTCTCAATTCAGCGGTTCCAAAAGACTTCATTGAAGATTTTAAGCAGATGAAAGATCTTGGTACTGACCAATTTCAAATCAAGAAACTAAAAGGTGAGAGCGAAGACTTATTTCAGGAAAAACCTGATCTAAAAGTGTTTCCAAATCTTTTCCCGAAAGGCAAATATGGCTTGCGTGACAAGGCAAGACCATTTCGGATTAGGAATGCAGAATATTTTAATCAAAGCTTCTTAGCAGACATACTAAGTTTCGTCTTGACAAACAGTTTCTTTTTCACAGCTTCCATTTGCAAGAATTCTCTTACATGTGTAATAGCGTCGGTCATATGTTGCGGACTGTGAAATCAAATCAAAATGCTCGTCAATTTATAGACAGGCTTCATTCCCGTGATGAAAAGATGGAAGCGACTTTGTTTTCTGGTCAATCAAAAATCAGAGAATCTCAGCAGTATTTTCAATCTCTTTCCTATAAAGTAAAGTCAATGATTGAGCAATTGGGTCCACCTACTTTGTTTCTGACAGTTTCATGTGCTGATTGGTACTCTCCTGAATTTATTGACTATTTACAGACTGTCCATAATCTAGTAAGAGACGATCACGTCCAATGTTAAGAAATATTAAAACCCATAACTCCTAAAAAAAGTCAGATCAAAACAAAATGTAATAAAGAACGAACTCTTGCCAATATTAAATTTTATATGCCACTTAATTATAGGCTAGTTATTATAATAAAGAACGACCTCTTCGCTATATTAAAATTTTATAGGCCACTTAACTTTAGTTTAGTCCGGGTTGCAGCGGTAGCTAGCAACCTAGTAAGAGACGATCACGTCCAATGTTAAGAAATATAAAAACCCATAGCTCCTAAAGCAGGAGTCAGATCAAAACAAAAAGTACACCATTAGAACCGCCTTGTCCGAAACCCCTGTATAGGAAACTTTCTGTCCCTTGGCTTGAACAGCAAGGGAAATATATTGGCTTGAAAATCGAGAAAATTGACTTTAACCACGTTATTCTCCCCAAACGAGATATTTTTTTCTTTTTTTTTTCTTTTTTGTATCCAGAGATAGCTTGGCACTGGAACATCGTAGAGGGTTGTTCAATAGCTCATTTTAAAGGAAATTAATTGGGTTAAAAATCTATAGTAACTAAAATAAATTATTTCTAAAAGAGAATAAATTTTTCCAATAAAAACTGTATTTTTAATGCAGTGACGTCATAATTACTATATAAGAAACGTCAAAACTGTAAATGGTCTCATTCATGAATACATAATGGTTAGATCAAAGCAAGCTACACACAAGTTAAAAAATCAGTACTAAAAAATCAAGAAAAGTGGCAGCTACTACAACATTCTGCCTAAACGGGGTATTTTTTTCTCTTTTCTTTGTTTCCAGTTTACATAAAGGATCGATCACGTCCCATGGCAAAAAATAAAATAGCCCATAATTCGTAAAAATAGAGTCAGATCGAAACACAAAGTAGACCATTATAATTATAATGTTTTGTCCGAAAACCCTATGTAGGAAACTTACATCCGGGTTGCAGCGGTAGCTAGCAACCTAGTAAGAGACGATCACGTCCAATGTTAAGAAATGTAAAAACCCATAGTTCCTAAAAAGGAGTCAGATCAAAACAAAAAGTACACCCTTAGAACCGCCTTGTCCGAAACCCCTGTATAGGAAACTTTCTGTCCCTTGGCTTGAACAGCAAGGGAAATATATTGGCTTGAAAATCAAGAAAAGTGGCTGCTACTACAACATTCTGCCTAAACGGGATATTTTTTTCTTTCTTGTTATCCAGAGATAGCTTTGCACTGGAACATCGTAGAAAGTTGTTCAATGGCTCATTTTAAATCCGGGTTGCAGCGGTAGCTAGCAACCTAGTAAGAGACGATCACGTCCAATGTTAAGAAATATAAAAACCCATAGTTCCTAAAAAAGGAGTCAGATCAAAACAAAAAGTACACCATTAGAACCGCCTTGTCCGAAACCCCTGTATAGGAAACTTTCTGTCCCTTGGCTTGAACAGCAAGGGAAATATATTGGCTTGAAAATCAAGAAAATTGACTTTAACCACGTTATTCTCCACAAACGGGATATTTTTTTCTTTTTTTCTTTTTTTGTATCCAGAGATAGCTTGGCACTGGAACATCGTAGAGGGTTGTTCAATAGCTCATTTTAAAGGAAATTAATTGGGTTAAAAATCTATAGTAACTAAAATAAATTATTTCTAAAAGAGAATAAATTTTTCCACCAAAAACTGCATTTTTGATGTCTTTTCACACTGCAGTCTTTCAAACATAATGGTATACCAGCGGTAAGATTTGAACCCACGCCTCCGAAGAGACTGGTGGCTAACACCAGTGCCTTGGACCACTCGGCCAGGCTGCCTCTCATAAATAAATATATATGTGAATTTGGGTTGCATCGGGTTGCAGCGGTAGCTAGCAACCTAGTAAGAGACGATCACCTCCAATGTCAAGAAATATAAAACCCCCAACTCCTAAAAAAAGAGTCAGATCAAAACAAAAAGTACACCATTAGAACCGCCTTGTCCGAATCCTCTATAAAGGAAACTTACCTCCCTTTGGCTTGAATAACAAAGAAAATATATTGGCTTGAAAATCAAGAAAATTGACTTTTACCACGTTATTCTCCACAAACGGGATATTTTTTTCTTTCCGCTTTTTCTTTCTGCTCAGCTAGCTGGGCACTGGAAAATCATAGAGAGCTGTATAATAGCTCATTTTAAAGGAAATTGCAACATCTAGTCACTTTTGTATTTAAAAATAAAATACTTTTTAAAGTAGAATCAATTTTGTCAAAAAAATTGCATTTTTGATGTATTTATAATAAAGAACGACCTTTTGCCTATACTAAATTTAATACGCCACTTAATTATAGTATAGGTCAGTAATTCTACAGATAGACTGGCACTGGAACATCGTAGAGAGTTGTTTAATGGCTCATTTTAAAGGAAATTAATGGGGTTAAAAACCTTCTGTAATTTTATAATATTATATTAAAATACGATCATTACAAGAACAAACCATTGCACACATTGGACTTAGTTTTCTGCCTGATTCTTTGAGAGTCGTCTCTTACTACTTCAGTGAAGAAAAAGCCGTAGGCTTTTTCCTTATTGTAATCAGGGTTTACATAATATTGGTTGTCAAACAGTTTATATTTTACCAAGGGTGATTTACTTTTTACATTAAAAGACGATCATTGGAATAATAAATCATTGTATACATTCGATTTAGTTATCTACTTGATTTTTTGAAGTTCGTCTCTTTCTAATTCAAAGAAAAAAAATCCTTACGGTTTTTCCTATTTGTAATCATTTACAATAGAACGAACTGTAACCCATAGTAACTGAATTATTAAATCAAACAGTTCGTGGTCATAATAAAGAACTGTCTAATGGCTCATTTTAAAGGAAATTGCTGTATATAGAAACCTTTTGTAATTAACAAAAATAATTATTATTATTATAAAATAAATTGTTATGATATAGTAAAGAACTAACTCTATGCCATAGTAACTAATTTAATTTTGAAAAGAAAGAATTACGGCAGAAACCTAAATGGTATTATAAATATTATAATAAAGAACGAACCATAGTTCATAGTAAGTGAAATATTCATTAATAGTAGTAGCCTTAGTTTGAAATAAAATCAATGTTTTTACAAAGAAATTTTACCTTTATAATAAACATGTTGACATGGTTATGTAAAATGCAGTGCTTTTTTGGAGGTTTTAACAAAAAACCTGATTTGTCAACTGAAAGTAAATTAATTCCTGAAAATTTAAATAAAATAATTTTATTTAGCTGCAGACTTCAAAAATATTTATGGTGTCTGAGCAATAATTTCAATTTTTTGATTCAAACCAGAAACATAACTGGAAATTTTGAAATTAGTCTTGTTTTTTTAGGTTCTAACTACTCGACGCGTGGGTATTTCTATTATATAAAGCGGGTGTTAGAATACATAGCTTAGACAGTAACATGATTTCTTCTGAGCAAGCTAAACGTAAGAAAACTGAAAATTCTAAAGATTTAAAAAGGGGGAAAGTATTTTTGAAAGAATCAATGCGGGTTGCAGCGGTAGCTAGCAACCTAGTAAGAGACTATCACGTCCAATACTAAGAAATTGAATAGCCCAAAACTCCTTAAAAAAATGTCAGATCAAAACAAAAGTACGCTATTAGAACCGCCTTGTCCGAAACCACTATGCAGGAAACTTACCGTCCCTTTGCTTGAATATCAAGGAAAATCTATTAGCTTGAAAAACAAGATAAGTTGTTTGATTACTGTTAAGAACGAAGTTATTTTATTGGTGAAAAAGTTTCATCTGTATCATGTTCTAGAGATTATGATAAAGAACAAACTCTAGCCAATACTAAATGGATTACGTAATCGAGATTGCAGCGATAGCTGGCAACCTAGTATGACACGATCCCGTCGAATACTAAGAAATACAATGGCCCATAACTCCTAAAAAGTGTCAGATCAAAAAAAGAAGCACACTGTAAGAACCACCTTGTTCGAAACCTCTAAATAGGAAACCTACCGTTCCCTGGCTTGAATAACGAGGAAAAATATATTGGCTTGATCCGGGTAGCAGCGGTAGCTAGCAACCTAGTAAGAGACGGTCACATCCCATAATAAAAAAAAAAATAGCCCATAACTCCTAAAACTAGAATCAGATAAAAAAAGTATACTACTAGAACCGCCTTGTCCAATACCTTTATATAGGAAACTAACTGTCCCTTGGCTTGAATAACGAGGAAAATTTCGACAACATTTTCTCATCTTTAGAACACTTATAGACAGCCTTTGTTAAATCCAGCACAGTTTCGGAATCCTTGCTAGCTGTTCTCATTCTATCATCATATCCGAATCTCTCAAAGATTTATTTTAAGACAGCTTCAATGTTTAAAAGAAATAAATTTACAATATATATTGGTTTGATAGAACCCAAGGGCGCATCCAGAATGTAGGGGGAGAAGGGTTTTTACGATTTGGGTGAAAATTTCTGGGAGGGGGATCAAACTTTTCCTCCCGTCACCTGGATACGACATTAGGAATACCTTATGCTTTTCTTTTTCCCCCCAAGAGTGTCAGTTTTACATACAGACGAATTTACCCCCCCCCCAAAAGAAATATAACTCTTACCTCAAACACACACATCTATATAAATTAACAAAAACCATAACAATAACCCCGTTAATGGGCTAACGCTTTATTACTACTACTTCTAAGAACCCACTTGGAACACCAAGCCGTCTGAGACCAACACAGCTACGCACGCTCCTCCTCCGTCCCAATCTATTCAAAGTCTCCCTCTTTAGACCCTTCCAAGAAGTTCCCATTTCCCTTAAACTTTTACTTAGGACATCCTCCCACCCCTTTTGAGGCCGACCCGCTTTTCCTTTTGCCCTAGACGGTCGGCCGACAAGGCCATTCACTAAAAAAAACTACAAGAATTTGTCGTATAGATGCCACTCAGAGATAAAGTGGAGATTAAAGATCCCGTTGAAACACTGTGCTAGGGATTGCCGTTGTATTCCTGTCGAAATGCAACGCCAAGGTTAACCTTCGTATTACCGTCGAAATGCAACGATAAGGTTTACGGTAGTATTTCCGTACTAACAGCATATGCTAAGGATTGCTGTCGTATTCCGGCTATCCCTTGCCGCCAAAACTACTATGGGGGTAAGTACTAGTATTACAATTTGTCTTAGGCACCAATTTTATGGTCGACTTGACCTATAACGCATGGGAATTAAAGCCTCTATGAACTAGTTGTTATTTCAACAAAAAATCATCACTAACTTGACTTTTTTATCCAATCAGAGCAAGAAAATAATAGAAACATGTTCTTTGATGTGCTTGTAATCATATTCATGCAAGTTTGTTTGGTTACAATCCTGGAAGTCTTGATTAACATTAAAGACGATCAATCTAGATGTTCTTTACCCTCTTTGAAAAATTGGCCTACTAGATAAAACAGACGCTAGTTCAACAGAAAAGAAAGCAAATTAAATAGGATCAATACATTTTTTTTTGCGTTGAAGTCTCTACAAACTAGGTGTCACTCCTTTAAAAACCCACCACAAGAAAAATAGTATTGATTTACTCACCTTACTATACACTAATGGCAAGAAGGGCAAGAAGGCAAGAAGAATTTAATATTTCACTGCGTCGTATACATCAACATGTTTGAGTAAGAAGGAAGGGACAGAAGAAAAACAATCTGAATTTGACCAAACAAAAATTTCAGGGCTTAGTGGGGCTATACTCATAAAAAATCTGTTTGTTTTGAACAACTGTGATGGGTAGATAGCGGTAGCAGCACTGGCGTTAGATTATTTGTTTAAAATTTTGCGCCCCTAAAATTTCTGTTCCCGGGGAAGTGCATCCTCTGTTCCCCCCTTAAACCGCCTCTGGGTAGCAGTAATGTTTGGGTAGTTTATCCTGAAAATTCTGGCTGCTACGTCTCTTCTCCGAAAATTGATATGTTTAGTAAAGAGTCCCTTAAGAGAAATTTAAGCAGGAAATTCTGTGCTTTTACCTCTGTATTTGGTCACGTATACATCAACGAGAAAATCCTTGCTGCTACATTTACCAACTTTTGTATTTTCCAATGATTAACGAAGAGCTCATCGGCTTAAAATACGATCAATATAGATGTTCTTTACTCTCTTTCAAAAATTGGCTTACAAGATCCGGGTTGCAGCGGTAGCTAGCAACCTAGTAAGAGACGATCACGTCCAATGTTAAGAAATATAAAAACCCATAGTTCTTAAAAAAAGAGTCAGATCAAAACAAAAAGTACACCATTAGAACCGCCTTGTCCGAAACCCCTGCATAGTAAAATTTCTGTCCCTTGGCTTGAACAGCAAGGGAAATATATTGGCTTGAAAATCAAGAAAAGTGGCAGCTACTACAACATTCTGCCTAAACGGGATATTTTTTTCTTTTTTTCTTTTTTTTTTTCTTTTTTTGTATCCAGAGATAGCTTGGCACTGGAACATCGTAGAGGGTTGTTCAATAGCTCATTTTAAAGTTATAATAAAGAACGACCTCTTTCCTATACTAAATTTTATAGGCCACTTAACTATAGTTTAGGCTAGTACAGTTATATTTAAGGCCAATATATTTTTACATTATATAATAAAGAACAACCTCTTGCCTATATTAAATTTTATACGCCACTTACTTATCTGGGTTGCAGCGGTAGCTAGCAACCTAGTAAGAGACATTTTTAAACAATTAACCATTTTTTAAACAGATACATTTTTAAACAATTAACCATTATTATGTAAAATGCAGTATTTTTTAGGGGATTTTTTTATCGGGTTTACATTAAAGGACGAACTATAGCCCATAGTTACTGGAATCTGGATTGCGGCGGTAGCTACCAACCTAGTAAGAGACGATCATGCCCCAGAGTAATCCGGGTTGCAGCGGTAGCTAGCATTCTAGTAAGAGACGATCACGTCCAATGTTAAGAAATATAAAAACCCATAGTTCCTAACAGAGGAGTCAGATCAAAACAAAAAGTACACCATTAGAACCGCCTTGTCCAAAACCCCTGTATAGGAAACTTTCTGTCCCTTGGCTTGAACAGCAAGGGGAATATAGTGGCTTGAAAATCAAGAAAAGTGGCAGCTACTACAATATTCTGCCTAAACGGGATATTTTTTTCTTTCTTTTTTTCTTTTTTTCTTTTTTTCTTTCTTTTCCACAGATAGCTTGGCACTGGAACATCGTAGAGAGTTGTTTAATGGCTCATTTTAAAGGAAATTAATTGGGTTAAAAATCTATAGTAACTAAAATAAATTATTTCTAAAAGAGAATAAATTTTTCCACCAGAAACTGCATTTTGATGTCTTTTCACACTGCAGTATTTCAAACATTATACCAGCGGTAAGATTTGAACCCACACCTCCGAAGAGAAATAAAATCACTACGTCGTGACGTCATAATTACTATATAAGAAGCGTACCTAGTAAGCAACCTAGTAAGAGACGATCACGTCCAATGTTAAGAAATATAAAAACCCATAGTTCCTAACAAATGAGTCAAATCAAAACAAAAAGTACACCATTAGAACCGCGTTGTCCGAAACTCCTGCATAGCAAACTTTCAGTCCATTGGTTTGAACAGCAAGGGAAATATATAGGCTTGAAAATTAAGAAAAGTGGCAGCTACTACAACATTCTTCCTAAACGGGATGTTTTTTTTTTCTTTTTTCTTTTTTTCTTTCTTTTCCACAGATAGCTTGGCACTGGAACATCGTAGAGAGTTGTTTAATGGCTCATTTTAAAGGAAATTAATTGGGTTAAAAACCTTTTGTAACTAAAATAAATTATTTCTAAAAGTGAATAAATTTTTCCACCAAAAACTGCATTTTTGATATCTGTTCACACTGCAGTATTTCAAACATAATTTATACCCTCCGAAGAGACTGGTGGCTAACACCAGTGCCTTGGACCACTCGGCCAGGCTGCCTCTCATAAATAATATATATGTGAATCTGGGTTGCAGCAGTAGCTAGCAACCTAGTAGGAGACGATCAGTCCAATGCTAAGAAATATAACAAAACTCCTAAAAATAGAGTCAGATCAAAACAAAAGTACATCATTAAAATTACCTTGTCTGAAACCCTACTAGATAAATAATGAATGTCGTCATAGCTTTATATTTTACATAAAGGACCAATATAACTTATCATAAATGGTGTTTGTCAATTATTATTAGAGTAAAGAACATCCAGGGTGCAGCGGTAGCTAGCATTTCCGGGTTGCAGCGGTAGCTAGCAACCTAGTAAGAGACGATCACGTCCAATGTTATGGAATGTAAAAACCCATAGCTCCTAAAAAAGGAGTCAAATCAAAACAAAAAGTACACCATTAGAACCGCCTTGTCCAAAACCCCTTGAAAGTAAACTTACCGCCCTTTGGCTTGAACAGCAAGGGAAATATATTAGCTTGAAAATCAAGAAAATTAACTTTAGCCACGTTATTCTCCACAGACGGGATATTTTTTCTTGTTTCTTTTTTTCCAGAGATAGCTTTGCAGTGGAACATCGTAGTTACATAAAGGACCGATATAGTTAATCATAAATGGTACTTGCCAATTACATTTTTAAACAATTAACCATTATTATGTAAAATGCAGTATTTTTTAGGGGATTTTTTATCGGGTTTACATTAAAGGACGAACTATAGCCCATAGTTACTGGAATCTGGATTGCGGCGGTAGCTACCAACCTAGTAAGAGACGATCATGCCCCAGAGTAATCCGGGTTGCAGCGGTAGCTAGCATTCTAGTAAGAGACGATCACGTCCAATGTTAAGAAATATAAAAACCCATAACACCTAAAAAAAGATTCAGATCAAAACAAATCCGGGCTGCAGTGGTAGCTAGCAACCTAGTAAGAGACGATCACATCCAATGTTATGAAATATAAAATCCATAACTCCTTAAAAAAAGTCAGATCAAAACAAAAAGTACACTGTTAGAACCGCCTTGCCCGAAACCCATGTATAGAAAACTTTCCGTCCCTTGGCTTGAATGGCAAGGGACGCATATAATGGCAATATATTGGCTTGAAAATCAAGAAAAGTGGCAGCTACTACAACATTCTGCCTAAACGGGATATTTTTTTTTCTTTCTTCCCCACAGATAGCTTGGCACTGGACCATCGTAGAGAGTTGTTCAATGGCTTATTTTAAAGGAAATTAATTGGGTTAAAAATCTTGTGTAGTTAAAATAAATTATTTCTAAACAAGAATAAATTTTTCCACTAAGAACTGCGGTAGCTAGCAACCTAGTAAGAGACGATCACGTCCAATGTTAAGAAATATAATTACTACTTAAGAACGACAAAGATGTAAATTCTCTCATTCTTGATTAGATAAAGGTTAGATCGAAGCAAGCTTTACGCAAGTTGAAAAAACAGTACTACACAAACAACAGAGATAGTAACTTGAAAAGAAAAAAGCAAAGGTATTCAACCAACCAGGCGTATCGAGAAGTAATAATTGAGAGAGCTAAACAAAACAGCAAGATGTGTTATCTCAATGATGATGATTATAGACATGCAAAAATAGAGACAGCCAAACAAAAGTTCAAGGAGAGTTATCACATTGATGAAGATTACCGCATCAAATATAAGAAAAACCAAAAGCAAAGGTATTCAACCGTCCAGGTGTATTGAGAAGTAAAAATTGAGACAGCCAAACGAAAGATCAAGGAGCGTTACTGGGGTGACAAAATCTATAATCCGGGTTGCAGCGGTAGCTAGCAACCTAGTAAGAGACGATCACGTCCAATGTTAAGAAATATAAAAACCCATAGTTCTTAAAAAAGAGTCAGATCAAACAAAAAGTACACCATTAGAACCGCCTTGTCCGAAACCCCTGCATAGTAAAATTTCTGTCCCTTGGCTTGAACAGCAAGGGAAATATATTGGCTTGAAAATCAAGAAAAGTGGCAGCTACTGTAACATTCTGCCTAAACGGGATATTTTTTTCTTTTTTTTTCTTTTTTTTTCTTTTTTTGTATCCAGAGATAGCTTGGCACTGGAACATCGTAGAGGGTTTTTCAATAGCTCATTTTAAAGGAAATTAATTGGGTTAAAAATCTATAGTAACTAAAATAAATTATTTCTAAAAGAGAATAAATTTTTCCACCAAAAACTGCATTTTGATGTCTTTTCACACTGCATACAATAAAGAACGACACCTAGCCCATGTTAACTGAAACATAAATAGGGATTATGTAATTTTTATCAGTATCATTACATTAAAGAACGATCATTGAAATAACCTACCATTGCATACATTGGACTTAATTAGCTACTTGATTGTTTGAGGTTCGTCTCTTACTATTTCAAAGAAAAAAAAGCTGTAGGCTTTTTCCTGTTTGTTATCAGGTTCGATAATAATATATATGATTATCCGGGTTGCAGCGGTAGCTAGCAACCTAGTAAGAGACGATCACGTCCAATGTTAAGAAATATAAAAACCCATAGTTCCTAATAAAGGAGTCAGATCAAATTCAAATGTACACCATTAGAACCGCCATGTCCGAAACCCCTGTATAGGAAACTTTCTGTCCCTTGGCTTGAAACAGCAAGGGAAATATATTGGCTTGAAAATCAAGAAAAGTGGCAGCTATTACAACATCCGGGTTGCAGCGGTAGCTAGCAACCTAGTAAGAGACGATCACGTCCAATGTTAAGAAATATAAAAACCCATAGTTCTTAAAAAAAGAGTCAGATCAAAACAAAAAGTACACCATTAGAACCGCCTTGTCCGAAACCCCTGCATAGTAAAATTTCTGTCCCTTGGCTTGAACAGCAAGGGAAATATATTGGCTTGAAAATCAAGAAAAGTGGCAGCTACTACAACATTCTGCCTAAACGGGATATTTTTTTCTTTTTTTTTTCTTTTTTTTTCTTTTTTTGTATCCAGAGATAGCTTGGCACTGGAACATCGTAGAGGGTTGTTCAATAGCTCATTTTAAAGGAAATTAATTGGGTTAAAAATCTATAGTAACTAAAATAAATTATTTCTAAAAGAGAATAAATTTTTCCACCAAAAACTGCATTTTGATGTCTTTTCACACTGCATACAATAAAGAACGACACCTCGCCCATGTTAACTGAAACATAAATAGGGATTATGTAATTTTTATCAGTATCATGGCTGCAGAGGTGTCCCAAACCTAGTAAAGAACAAACCATTACAGTAAAGAACATTTCATGTTATCTTGGAAAGGGGCAAAGTTAGGAAAATGAAACTATCAGGGATGGAACTATAGGCTAAAGTATGCCCTAGTTTTAAGCAGAAGATCTATTTTTGCAAAGGTTTCATTTTTATAACACATATATTTTTGAAGGTCATCAAAGGTCTCGACCCTCTAGAAGGTGAAGAGTGGAGGTAGGTACTTCAAAATACCTTCCCAGGACAAAATTTAGCCTGTGGACACATCCCTGAAAGTTTCATTTTTCTAACTTAACCCCTTTCCAAGATAGGCCTAGTCAAAAGTAGCTAAAGTAGAATTTTTACCAAAAAAAGAAACTGATAGCCTAACTGAAAATTAAGGTAACATGTTGTTTTGTCAAAATTTCAATGAATCATCCGGGTTGCAGCGGTAGCTAGCAACCTAGTAAGAGACGATCACCTCCTATGTTAAGAAATATAAAACCCCCCAACTCCTAAAAAAAGAGTCAGATCAAAACAAAAAGTACACCATTAGAACCGCCTTGTCCGAATCCTCTATAAAGGAAACTTACCGCCCTTTGGATTGAATAACAAAGAAAATACATTGGCTTGAAAATCAAGAAAATTGACTTTTACCACGTTATTCTCCCCAAACGGGATATTTTTTTCTTTCTTTTCCACAGATAGCTTGGCACTGGAACATCGTAGAGAGTTGTTCAATGGCTCATTTTAAAGGAAATCTCTAGATCTAGCGCTATTTGTACTTAATTTTTTTTAATTATTTATAATAAAGAACGAATATTTTACCGATTATCTACTTATAACCATATATGACGTAATAAGTGACATGACGTAATATCTAAAACCTATTGTGTACTAATAACCATATATGACTTAATTAGCGACGTGACGTAAAAATTGAAAAAATTAATTTTTATTTTATTTTCGTTTTTAGTTCAGAATCGCTAAAGTTATAAACTGCAAAAATATTTATGGTGTCTGAACAATAGTTTTAATCTTTTAATTTAGACTAGAAAAATACCTGAAAATTTAAAAATTAGTTTAATTTTTTGTTAGGTTCTTGATACTTGATACGGGACATAAAAATTCAACTAATGGTTACATAATGGTTTCAATCAAGCAAGCTACACGCAAGATAAAAAAAGAGTACTACCAAAAAAACAGAGATAGCATCTTGAAAAGAGAAAAGCAAAGGTATTCAACCGACAAGGCGTATCGAGATGTGAAATCCGGGTTGCAGCGGTAGCTAGCAACCTAGTAAGAGACGATCACCTCCAATGTTAAGAAATATAAAAACCCGTAGCTCCTAAAAAAAGAGTCAGATCAAAACAAAAAGTACACCATTAGAACCGCCTTGTCCGAATCCTCTATAAAGGAAACTTACCTCCCTTTGGCTTGAATAACAAAGAAAATATATTGGCTTGAAAATCAAGAAAATTGACTTTTACCACGTTATTCTCCCCAAACGGGATATTTTTTTCTTTCCGCTTTTTCTTTCTGCTCAGCTAGCTGGGCACTGGAAAATCATAGAGAGCTGTATAATAGCTCATTTTAAAGGAAATTGCAACATCTAGTGCCTTTTGTATTTAAAAATAAAATACTTTTTAAAGTAGAATCAATTTTGTCAAAAAAATTGCATTTTTGATGTATTTTCATACTGCAGTCTTTTCAAAGATATTTGAATTTTGAAGCAATAAAACAGTTCATGGTAATGAACTCTATAGTAATAATAGCTACTTGTCTCAATAGTAACCGAAACTCCTGGAACCAAAATTTTCTTTTTTGGCTTAATCGCTAAAATTATTATGTAAACTGCAAAAATATTTATGATGCCTAATCAGTAATAGTAATTTTTTAATTTAAACAACAAAAATACATGAAAATTCTAAAATTAGTTTTGCTTTTTGTCTCCTGGAAGAAATTTTTTTTTCATCTCAGTTCAAATTTATTATTGTATCCTGTAACCCGTAAAGTACATATCTCCATATTATTGTCTCATAATTGCAATTATTTTAGTTTTCAGTCCAGAATCACTAAACTTATTATTTAAACTGCAAAAATATTTATGGTGTCTAACCAATAATACTAATTTTGTAATTCAAACAAGATAAATACCTGAAAATTTTAAAATTAGTTTTGTTTTATGCTAGGTTTTAGATACTCGACACGGGATTTTGTGTGCTTAATAATTTTAAATCTTGAAAAAATATGGTCTCACTTGAAAGGAAAAAAAGAAAGAATAACCAAAAACAATATCAAAATAGAACAATCCAAATTTCTACTAATAGAAAACTTTACTACACAAAAAATAAAGCTAACATCCTGAAATATAAGAAAAGTTTATTTAAAAGAGATAAAAATGCCACCAAACGCAATAAAGCTCGAGCACGCGTAAGGATTGCTACTAAGATGTCTTGTGATCCAGGATTTAAGAAAATGAAATATGACAGAGCAAAACAGAGGTATCTTACGGATCAGGGGTATCGAGAAGGGAAAATTGAGACAGCGAAACAAAAGAGCAAGGAACGGTATGATAACGATATAGATTACCGAAACAAACATAAGAAAAAAGTTGCTACCAGAATAATGGGTAGATACTGGGGTGACAAAAGCTATAATGAAAAAATTAAATTCTCTGCGAGGTTGTACCGAAGAACGCATAAGGACAAAGGGAAAAATTACATTCAGAAATACAAGAAGATGGCAAAAATGCAGGCTGATCTTTGTAAATTGAGAAACATTTTACGCATGTTTTATCGGGATCACGAAAAGTATTCGAAATTACAGATTAAAATTCTCTTTGAAAGAGCGGATGCTGTTGAAAAGTCGGCTAGAAATGCTTTGGCAAAGCTTCATGGCAATATCCAAAAGAAATGTTGTCAGTTTAACGAAAAGCTTCCAAGGTATGGATTGGCAACTGCGGAACAGTTTATAGATGCAATGGAAAATGTTCGACAACACAGTGAATATACGGAGGCGTACTTCTTAGAAAATTCGTATATTAATTTTGGAAGGAGCAATTGCAGTTTATGTAGCAGCAATAAAAATATATATACAAGCATACCTATCAACAGCGAAGGAAAAGCAATGTTTTTCAATTATGGCGAAAACGAGCCTGTTAGGGTTATTAGTAAATGTGTTTGTAAGACTAATGATTTAGAACAAATTCCTGGAACACCGACTCAAGAAAAAAGCATTTCTAACTGTGTTTTAAACAGTTCGTTTAGTTCTACTGAATATTTGGCAAAAAATTCTCTGTGTAGTAGAACACACTGTCCTGCAAAGTACGAGACAACTATTGAAAAATGCTCTAAAACTAGATCTGACAAGGAAATTATGATGGCTGAAGTCACCTATAACAATCTGAGTAAAAATTCAAAACCAAAAATTGGGCAGCAGGTTACTTGGCAATGTCACCCTGATATCTGCAAGCTCTATCCGACGAATATTGAATTATGTCAAATTCTTTTGATATCCTTGAAAACAATATAGCATTAAAATTTTCAACTGACAAAGTGGTTAATTTCTACCTTGGCGGCTTGGATTATTGTGAAATCAATTACAGGGACACAAGAAAGCATGGGCATTCGTTATACTGTAGCCCAAATGAGGGATGTCAGAGCTATTTGCGTTCTCTAAGGGCACTAGCTCCACATTTTCCTGTCTTGAACTGTTTCATTAATAGCGTATATAAGGCAGTATCAAAATGTAAGATTATACAACATATTAATCTACTAAAAGTCGAGGGCTCGTACAAGGAACTAAGTCATCACATAGAAGAAGTGTCAAGTAGACTCTGTCGTAATAATAGTCAAGACTTCATTTACGGTGATGGCAATATTAGAGTTTCTGTGGATGAAAATACAATAATAAAATTATTTGGTGAGAGCCTTGATAAGGTAGCTAACATTAGGGATGTATACCCCACAATGCATTGTGACAGTTGTGAGCAGATAAAGACAAAATACCAATTGAAGAGTCTAAGATCCCTTTCAAATAAGAAAGGTTTTGATGTAATGATGGCCACGATTTTAGAACACCTACAACAGGACATACCCAAAGATGACAGAGAAGAACTAATTCAATGTACAGGTTGGAAAGAGGATGTCATAGATTCATTCTTTGTCTGTGATTACTGTGCTGGGAAAATGTTGAAAAGTCAGGAGAATGTCCGATCAGTATTAAATAACCTTCATATAGACTGTACACCGGAATGTATAAAGTGTTTAAATAATTTTGAAATGGCAATGATTCGATTTGTAATGCCTTGTCTTACGATCGTCAGATTAGGGCAAGTAACTGCATTGAAGAGACCTAGAACAGAACTTGTTGACGCTCTTAAGGGGAGAATAGTATATCTACCTGTTGATGTGCAAGCAAATGCAGATATTCAGCCTGAAAAACTTCTTAACATTGATAGTTTTGTAGTCATTGTCAATGGTCAGCCTACTTACAACAAGAATGTTTGGACTGCACTAATAGATCTGAGAAAAGTCCATGAAGCACTGTTGTGGTTAAGAGAGAACAACAGTCTCTATAAAACAATACATGCATACACCCTAGAAGATTTAAAAAAAATACTTGAAGCCCGTCTTGCTGAAAAAGCGGTTGGTATTGATAATTTACCTGAAATACCGGAAGCTGCAATCCTTCAGAAACTGACAGAAAGTGCAAAATCTACATTGGTTGAACATTTTTCTGTCCAGCCTCTCAATTCAGCGGTTCCAAAAGACTTCATTGAAGATTTTAAGCAAATGAAAGATCTTGGTACTGACCAATTTCAAATCAAGAAACTAAAAGGTGAGAGCGAAGACTTATTTCAGGAAGAACTTGATCTAAAAGTGTTTCCAAATCTTTTCCCGAAAGGCAAATATGGCTTGCGTGACAAGGCAAGACCATTTCGGATTAGGAATGCAGAATATTTTAAATCAAGGCTTCTTAGCAGACATACTAAGTTTCGTCTTGACAAACAGTTTCTTTTTCACAGCTTCCAATTGCAAGAATTCTCTTACATGTGTAATAGCGTTGGTCATATGTTGCGGACTGTGAAACCAAATCAAAATGCTCGTCAATTTATAGACAGGCTTCATTCCCGTGATGGAGAGATGGAAGCGACTTTGTTTTCTGTTCAATCAAAAATCAGAGGATCTCAGCAGTATTTTCAATCTCTTTCCTATAAAGTAAAGTCAATGATTGAGCAATTGGGTCCACCGACTTTGTTTTTGACAGTTTCATGTGCTGAGTGGTACTCTCCTGAATTTATTGACTATTTACGGACTGTCCATAAGAACTTACCTGGTGTGGCAAAAATGACCCCAGCAGAGTTGACGTGTCTAGATCCAATTGCAGTTTCCATGCACTTTGACAAAAAATGGACACCTATATTTAATGAGCTAATATGTTCAAAGACAAATCCTTTGTTTGGTAAAATTAAGGATCATTTCTGGCGTATCGAGTATCAGAAACGAGGTGCGCCTCATGTACACTGTGTGTTGTGGATTGAAGATGCTCCTATTATTGGGAAATCAACAGCGTCTGAAGTGATTCAGTATATCAATAGTATTATAACTTGTGAAATACCAAATAGATTGACTAGTCCAACTCTTCACAAACTGGTCAAAGACCATCAAGTGCACCGCTGTAATAAATACTGTCAAAGAAAGTATAAGAGAAAAAGAGGAAGATGGGTTACGTATTGTAAGTTTGGCTTTCCTCGTCCTACAAAGGAACGAACAGAATTATATGACATCCTTGACTGCTTGGCTCATGGTACAAACCGTAAAAAGCCAAGAAAAAGAATATATCATCTGCTTCGAAGAGATGACGAGCGTTATATAAATGACTATTCTCCTGCGTTACTTATTGCTAATCAAGCAAACATTGATGTTCAATATATTGGCCATTTGGGCTCTAAATTACCGTATTACATTACCGATTACATGACAAAAGCAGAGAGTGTCGAAATAGAAGCAATGTGGGAGGAAGTAAATAATGCATGCAAAAGTCTTGGTCAACGAACTATGTCCTACTTGTTGAAGTCCATAAAAACCCGTCAAGTTGGAGCAGTTGAAGCTGCTGATAGGCTTCTTGGTACTAAATTGTATAGTATTTCTAGGCAATTTAGATATATTGACCTTGCGAAAAAGAGCGAGGTGAAGAGGACACTGAGAAGGTATGAGGAGCTTGAAAAGCTTGCTAAAAACGATCCACAGAGTAGTGATTTGTACATTGCCCACTGGGTTATTGATATCTACCCTAAAAGACCGGAACATATGGAAAATATCAGTCTTTTTCAGTTATTGTCTTGGTATGAACGGGAGCGTAATGGTACTGATGATAATATGATGTTAACTGACGGGTCCTTCTACCTCAGAAAAAGGCTTTTTAAACCGTATATCATACAGCACAGAAAGGTAAACCCATTTGAAACTGACGAGAAGAAAAATGCTTACTATGGAGATCTTTTAAAATTGTTTAAACCTTGGAGAAATGAAAATGAACTAGTAGTCAGTGGAAATAGCAACTACGAAACCTACTGTGTTGAAAGTGTAAACTATCCCGACATGGTAGCTTACCACGAAAAATTTGTTGTTAAGAGGAAAAGCGATATAGAATTTGAAGAAAGGGTCCGAGAACGTGCAAAAGAAATTCTGAAGGCAGAAAATATTGATGAAAACATTGAAGATGACCCAGAAAATGCAATTCAGGGAGGAGTCATTGACAGAGCAGCAGATGCTATGGAGGATTTGTTAGACGCAAACAAACAGATTTTAAATGGTGACACCGAAGACAGGTTGAAAAATGATTATGAGTCGCTCAATATTGATCAAAAGAGAGTTGTTGACAAAATTTTAGACTCAGTTACCAAGCGCAATGGTGCAACATCTTTGAAGTTGATTGTATCTGGATGTGGGGGTACAGGAAAATCTAGGGTTATCAGTGTCGTGAGAAGACTACTTTGCAACAAGTTCAAGAATGAAGATTGTCCCGTTGTAGTTATGGCACCTACTGGTATTGCTGCACATAGCATAAATGGTTTAACAATACATAGTTGTTTAAGTTTAGCTATTGATCAGGAAAACACCACAAAATACACACCTCTCTCCACTGAAAAACTTCTTACTTTGAGAAAGACACTTAAGGAGACAAGACTTTTTATTATTGATGAAATTAGTATGGTTTCGTCTCTTCTTTTAACCTACATTCATTTAAGACTATCAGAAATATTGGCAGTTGATTTGCCAATGGGTAATGCTAACTGCGTATTTTTGGGAGATTTTCTTCAATTAAGACCAGTAAGTGGTAATCCTCCTTATATGCCTCTCACACGACTTGAAGTAAAAAACAGGATCGGATCAGTTGGTACTTTTAACCTCTGGCATCTATTTGAGTATGAGGAACTAAGCATAAATGTGAGACAAAAGATGGATAAGAGTTATGCTAACACACTTGCTGAAATTAGACAGGGGTTTTGCACTGGTGAAAATTTGAATAGTCTTTACAAGAGAAAAATTGGGAACTCCTACAGAGCTTCAAATGACGAAATAATAGATCGTTACTCAAAATTGTATGAAGAGGGAAATAGACCTGTCATTCTTATGCCCACCAATGAAAATTGTATGGTAGTTAACGATTTACTTCTTAAAAAAAGCTGCTCAGACTACGTTAAACTTTCTGCAGTTGATCGACTCTCTTCAGTTGTTGACGACAAACGAATCGAACAGAAAGCAGCAAACACTGTTTTAAACTTTGGCAACGACAAAAAAAGAACAGCCGGTTCTTTCATGAGCTTGTTACTTGCAGTAGGTGCACGTGTAATGCTCCAAAGAAATATTTGTGTTGCTAAGGGGCTAGTAAATGGATCAATGGGAACAGTAACAAGTTTCAAGTTGCTACCAAACGGAGAAATAATTGGAGTTCTTGTAAAATTTGATGGACTGGAACTTCCAGTTGAAATTGGCAGAGAAACCGTGCGCTTTGAAGTTTTGAAGCAAGTCTTTTTTACGCGAAGACAGTTTCCTCTTCAACTGGCCTTTGCCATTACAATACACAAGTCCCAAGGACTAAGTTTACAGTGTGCAATTGTTGACGCAGGTAATCGTTGCTTCGGTCCAGGTATGTTGTACGTTGCTCTTTCCCGTGTGACCACTAGTGCAGGTTTACATCTAGTAGAATTTGATAAGACAAAGATTTATTGCGATGTTGATGCTTTAATTGAGTACAACCGTTTGAGACAAATTTATAGAACAGATCTTCCATTGTTTGAGTTCCCAGAAAGGCAACTCAGAGGTACACCAGATGAAGTATGTATAACAAATGAAGTAAACTCTAAAGGACAACAGACTCAAGGAAAAAAAATTTCCATTGTTGGAGGTCCCAGAAAAAGAATGAGAAGCCCTTCAGTTGAAGAACCCTTATTAATAGAAATTTATCCCAAACATAAGAAAAGGATAACTAGTGTCGGACCGGTGGTGTCAACAAAAGAGAAAAAATTAAATATTAATGCGAAACTTGATCACAATGATATATTTCGTGTCATTCAACCGGCCCAAGATCGTCAAGAACAACACAAAAATGCTAATAATGCAAATGTACCAGCAAGTGCATATGTTACTCTTGATAGTAATAGAAAGGTATCAAGAATTATACATGCTGACTGGAATCAAGCAGAAGATAATATATTTCTATCTGGATTCGCAGGCAGCCAATGCTTTGCCATGGTACTCGCAAATATTGTCCGAGCTGCTATTATACCTCCAAGGCAATGGAATAAAAATATTCTGAACAGAAACATGATTGAAGGGGATACTATTTATGCTCTCATACGTGAAAATAATAATAATAGAAATCCAAGAGTTTTTCCGATTCCTCCTAGTGGCTATTTGGTATTGAAAAATTTAGATGTCATCAAGGACGATTTTCTAATGTATGACGCAGTATTTTCCCTAAATTATGACGATAATTGGTTGTGCAGCGGAAGCTTATTGGATTCTATAAATAATGGAGAATTAGGAATTACATTATTGGCGGCTTTAAAAAAATTATTTAGAGAACATAATGCTGGAATAATAGTTGCATTCTCTAAATCACTGGGTCTTATGCATTATGATGAAAAATACTATTTTACAGATTCTCACTCATGCGGACCCAGAGGAGCACCATTGCAAAATGATAATGGAAAAGCATGTGTCATAGAATGTGACACGATTGAAGAATTATATCGCATTACTCGAAGAGTCTTCAAAGCCAAAAATGAACAATTTACTATTCATTATATTGACGTTACAGTAAGTACATAAAAAGACGATCACTGAAATACAATAAGGAACGAACTTTAACCCATAGTAACTTAAGTATTAAATCAAACGGTTCGTTGTCATAGTAAAGAGCTGTGTAATGGCTCATTTTAAAGGAAACTGCTGTATATAGAAACCTTTTGTAATTAAAAAAATTAATTATTATTATAAAACAAATGATTACGATGTGGTAAAGAACTAACTCTAGGCGATAGCAACTAATTTAATTTTGAAAAGAAAGAATTGCAGCAGAAACCTAAATGGTAGTATAAGTAAGCTACATTTAATAACGACCGTCCACCAGGATTTGAACTCGGATCGCAGGATTCAAAGTCTTAAGTGCTAACCACTACACCAAGAAATGTTCATATAAGAAAGAATTTTAACAGTATATGATAACTTAAAGACCAAACTCTAACCATCAGTATTGTCTATCAGATCGTTTTAAACGAACTTTATAGCAATTTTATACATTAAAAGACGATCATTGGAATAAGAAATTATTGCATACATTGGACTTAGTTAGCTACTTGATCGTTTGAGGTTCGTCTCTTACTATTTCAAAGAAGAAAAAGCCGTAGGCTTTTTCCTGTTTGTAATATCCGGGTTGCAGCGGTAGCTAGCAACCTATTTATAATAAAGAACGACCTCTTGCCTATACTAAATTTTTGTACTGTTGTCTTTTCAAAGATAATCCGGGTTGCAGCGGTAGCTAGCAACCTAGTAAGAGACGATAACGTCCAATGTTAAAGAAATATAAAAACCCATAACTCCTAAAAAAAGAGCCAGATCAAAACAAAAAGTACACTATTAGAACAATCTTGTCCAAAATCCCTAAATATGAAACTTTCTGCTCCTTGGCTTGAACAGCAAGGGAAATATTTTCGCTTGAATTATAATAAAGATCGAACTCTTCCCTATACTAACTTGCATACGCAACTTCACTATAGTTAATATAGTTAAGATTACAGTATTTATATTATACATCATTATAAATTATAAAAGGTTCAAATATTCGAAGATTATAGAGTTAAAAATTTTCCCACACCGGGAATCGAACCCGAGCCTGTTTTATAGTAAAGAACAAACTCTTGCCCTTAGTTACCTATGTCTTGTCAAATTAGCTAATTAATTTCACCTGATTTTGTTTTAAAAATAATTCCCACACCGGGATTCGAACCCAAGCCAATTGGTTGAAAGCCAACTATCCTAAACCACTAGACCATATGAGATATGCGTAAAAAGCTAATTAATTGTTTTATGATATCCGGGTTGTTATAATAAAGAACGACCTCTTGCCTATACTAAATTTTATACGCCACTTAATTATAGTATAGGTTAGTACTTCAACAGATAGCATGGCATATAATAAAGAACGACATCTAGCCCATGTTAACCTAAATATAAATAGGGTTATAATAAAGAACGACCTCTTGCCATTACTAAATTTTATAGGCCACTTAACTATATAGTATAGCTTAGTAAAGTGACATAAAAGACCGATTGAGTTCATCATAAATGGTGTTTGTCAACACGGTTTGATTATATATAAATACCCATTATTATGTAAAATACAGTAATGTTTGGGGGGGGAGTGGGGCGGGGGAATTAACAAAAATTTATCTGTTAACTGAAAGTAGAATAATTCCTGAAAATTTTATTACATTAAGGCATATAGGCAACTTAACTATAGTTTAGGCTTGTAAGGTTATATTTAAAATCAATATATTAAAAATTCCCTCCAAGGGGAATCGAGACTCTGTCCCCCGCATGACAAGCAGTTATCCTTAGTTGCAGCGGTAGCTAGCACCCTAGTAAGAGACGATCACGTCCAATGTTAAAAAATATAAAAACCCATAACTCCTAAAAAAAAGAGTCAGATAACCCCTGTATAGGAAACTTTCTGTCCCTTGGCTTGAACAGCAAGGGAAATATATTGGCTTGATAATCAAGAAAAGTAGCAGCTACTACAACATTCTGCCTAAACGGCTTTTTTGACAATAAGGAATGAACTGCAACCCATAGTAACTTAAGCATTAAATCAAACAGTTTGTGGTCATAATAAAGAGCTGTGTAAGGATCATTTTAAATCCGGGTTGCAGCGTAGCTTATAACCTAGTAAGAGACGATCACGTCCAATGTTTTCCGGGTTTTATAATAAAGAACGAACTCTTGCCTATACTAAATAAGCCTATAATAGTTAATTATATAGTAATGATATGGTTTTTTTATAGCTTATAGTAAAGAACGATCCGGGTTGCAGTGGTAGCTAGCAACCTAGTAAGAGGCGATCATATAATAAAGAAAGATCTTTTGCCTATACTAAATTTTATACGCCACTTAATTATAGTATAGGTTAGTAATTCCACAGATAGCTTGGCACTGGAACATCGTAGAGAGTTGTTCAATGGTTCATTATAAAGGAAATGAATGGGATTAAAAACCTTTTATAACTAATTATAATAAAGATCGAACTCTTCCCTATACTAACTTGCATACGCAACTTCACTATAGTTAAGATTACAGTATTTATATTATGCATCATTATAAATTATAAAAGGTTCAAATGTTCGAAGATTATAGAGTTAAAAATTTTCCCACCCCGGGAATCGAACCCGAGCCTGTTAAGTGAAAGTTAACTATCCTAGCCACTAGACCATATTGAACCATAAACAAGTATGATTTAAGAGCCATATGCGTATTATTATTTCACCATACCAATTATAATAAGGCCAAAACAAAATCGTCGACTTGCAACCTTACTTTTGACACATTAGTTAAATCTTCATCAGGCTTAAAAAATGTTTTGCTAGTTTTATATGAAAGAACGAACCTTAGTCCATATCCGGGTTGCAGCGGTATATAATAAAGAACGACCTCTTGCCTATGCTAAATTTTATAGGCCACTTAACAATAGTATAAGTTAGTAAAGGAGTGATATAGTTCATTATGGTAATGAACGAATTCTAGGCCATACTAACTAATTTAATTTTTAAAAGAAGAAATTTATATAAAGGACCGATATAGTTCATCATAAATTGTATTTTTAATTAGGTTTTTTATATAATCCAGTTTGCAACGGTAGCTAGTAACCTAGTAAGAGACGATCACATCTAATGTTAAGAAATCTAAAAACCCATAGCTCCTAAATAGTTACATTAAAGAACGACCTGAGGCCTTAGTAACTGAAGTATTAAAAGGGATCAGGGTTGCAGTACAGTAAGGACCGAAGTCTATCTCATAGTAACTAATGCAACGGGAAAAACAAAAGAGGTCTGTGGTATATGTGACGTCATAAAAGGTTACATTTGATTCTACATTAAAATACGATCATTGGAATAATATTTCACTATCCGGGTTGCAGCGTTAGCTAGCAACGTAGTAAGAGACGATCACGCCCCATAGTAAACCCGGGTTTTATCGGGGTTGCATTATAATAAAGATCAAACTCTTCCCTATACTAACTTGCATAGGCAACTTCACTATAGTTAAGATTACATTATTTATATTATACATCATTATAAATTATAAAAGGTTCAAATATTCGAATATTATAGAGTTAAAAATTTTCCCACACCGGGAATCGAACCTGTGCCTGTTATCCGGGTTGCAGCGGCAGCTAGCAACCTAGTAAGAGACGAACACGTCCAAAGTTAAGAAATATAAAAACCCATAGTTCCTAACAAAGGAGTCAGATCAAATTTAAAAGTACACCATTAGAACTGCCTTGTCCGAAACCCCTGTATAGGAAACTTTCTGTCCCTTGGCTTGAAACAGCAAGGGAAATATATTGGCTTGAATATCAAGAAAAGTGGCAGCTGTTACAACATTCTGCCTAAACGGGATATTTTTTTTCTCTTTTCTTCTTCTCCTGGGATAGCTTGGCACTGGAAAATCGTAGAGAGTTGTTCAATGGCTCATTTAAAATTACAGTAAAGAACAAACTTCCAGCCCATAGTAACTAAAATAATTTATAATAGAGATCGAACTCTTCCCTATACTAACTTGCATAGGCAACTTCACTATAGTTAAGATTACAGTATTTATGTTATACATCATTATAAGTTAGGAAAGGCTCAAATGTTCGAAGATTAAAGAGTTAAAAATTTTCCCACACCGGGAATCGAACCCGGGCCTGTTAAGTGAAAGTTAACTATCCTAGCCACTAGACCATATGGGACCATAAAGAAGTATTATGATTTAAGAGCCATATGCGTATTATTATTTCACCATACCAATTATAATAAGGCCAAAACCAAATCGTCGACTTGCAACCTTACTTTTGACACATTAGTCCGGGTTGAAGCGGTAGCTAGCAATCCGGGTTGCAGCGGTAGCTAGCAACCTAGTAAGAGACGATCACGTCCAATGTTAAGAAATATAAAAGCCCCTAACTCCTAAAAACAGAGTCAGATCAAAACAAAAAGTACACCATTAGAACCGCCTTGTCCGAAACCCCTATAAAGGAAACTTACCGCCCTGCGGCTTGAATAACAAAGAAAATATATTGGCTTGATAATCAAGAAAATTGACTTTAACCACGTTATTCTCCACAAACGGGATATTTTTTTCTTTCTTTCTTTTTATAATAAAGATCGAATTCTTCCCTATACTAACTTGCATACGCAACTTCACTATAGTTAAGATTACAGTATTTATATTTCCGGGTTGCAGCGGTAGCTAGTCCGGGTTGCAGCGGTAGCTAGCAACCTAGTAAGAGACGATCACGTCCAATGTTAAGAAATATAAAAACCCATAGTTCTTAAAAAAAGAGTCAGATCAAAACAAAAAGTACACCATTAGAACCGCCTTGTCCGAAACCCCTGCATAGTAAAATTTCTGTCCCTTGGCTTGAACAGCAAGGGAAATATATTGGCTTGAAAATCAAGAAAAGTGGCAGCTACTACAACATTCTGCCTAAACGGGATATTTTTTTCTTTTTTTTTTTCTTTTTTTTTTCTTTTTTCTTTTCCACAGATAGCTTGGCACTGGAACATCGTAAAGGGTTGTTCAATAGCGCATTTTAAAGGAAATTAATTGGGTTAAAAATCTATAGTAACTAAAATAAATTATTTCTAAAAGAGCCTAGTAATAGACGATCAGTCCAATGCTAAGAAATATAAAAACCCAAAACTCCTAAAAATAGAGTCAGATCAAAACAAAAGTACATCATTAGAAATACCTTGTCTGAAACCCTACTAGATAAATAATGAACGTCATCATAGTTTTATATTAGAGCTATGACGTGAATAGAGTGACGTCATAATTATCCGGGTTGCAGCGGTAGCTAGCAACCTAGTAAGAGACGTTTACATTAAAAGACGATCACTGAAATAACAAACCATTCCATACATTGGACTTAGTTAGCTACTTGATTGTTTGAGTTTCGTCTCTTACTATTTAAAAGAAGAAAAAGCCGTAGGCTTTTTCCTGTTTGTATTTATAGTTAAAAAACGAACTCAAGTCCAAAGAAACTGAACACTGTGGTTCATTCATATTATCTTCATTATTTTAGCTAGAATGTAAATAAACAAGTTTCTTTTTTAAATTTTAAATTGAAAAGATAGTGCTTTTAATTCAACATATTAAAAGTTCTCCGGGTTGCAGCGGTAGCTAGCAACCTAGTAAGAGACGATCACGTCCAATGTTAAGAAATATAAAAACCCATAGTTCTTAAAAAAAGAGTCAGATCAAAACAAAAAGTACACCATTAGAACCGCCTTGTCCGAAACCTTTGCATAGTAAAATTTCTGTCCCTTGGCTTGAACAGCAAGGGAAATATATTGGCTTGAAAATCAAGAAAAGTGGCAGCTACTACAACATTCTGCCTAAACGGGATATTTTTTTCTTTTTTTTTCTTTTTTTTTTCTTTTTTCTTTTCCACAGATAGCTTGGCACTGGGACATCGTAAAGGGTTGTTCAAAAGCGCATTTTAAAGGAAATTAATTGGGTTAAAAATCTATAGTAACTAAAATAAATTATTTCTAAAAGAGAATAAATTTTTCCACCAAAAACTGCATTTTTGATGTCTTTTCACACTGCAGTCTTTCAAACATAATCGTATACCAGCGGTAAGAATTGAACCCACGCCTCTGAAGAGACTGGTGGCTAACACCAGTGCCTTGGACCACTCGGCCAGGCTGCCTCTCATAAATAAATATATATGTGAATTTGGGTTGCAGCAGTAGCTAGCAACCTAGTAATAGACGATCAGTCCAATGCTAAGAAATATAAAAACCCAAAACTCCTAAAAATAGAGTCAGATCAAAACAAAAGTACATCATTAGAAATACCTTGTCTGAAACCCTACTAGATAATTATAATAAAGAACGACCTCTTGCCTATACTAAGTTATATAGGCCATTTAACTATAGTATAGGTTAGTAAATTTTACATAAAGGACTGATATTGCTCATTATTGTAAAGAACGAATTCAAGGCCATAGTAGCTAATTTGGTTTGAAAATTACATTAAAAGACGATTATTGGAATAATTTTACATTAAAAGACGATCATTGGAATAACAAACCATTGCATATATTGGACTTAGGTTCAGCTATTGTACGTTCGTCTCTTACCATTTCAAAGAAGAAAAAGCCGTAGGGTTTTTCCTGTTTGTTAGTATTTATAATAAAGATCGAACTCTTCCCTTTACTAACTTGCATAGGCAACTTCACTATAGTTAAGATTACAGTATTTATATTATACATCATTATAAATTATTAAAAGGTTCGAATGTTCGAAGATTATAGAGTTTAATAAAGATCGAACTCTTCCCTTTACTAACTTGCATAGGCAACTTCACTATAGTTAAGATTACAGTATTTATATTATACATCATTATAAATTATAAAAGGTTCAAATGTTCGAAGATTATAGAGTTAAAAATTTTCCCACACCGGGAATCGAACCAGGGTTTACAGTAAAGAACGATCGCTCATGCATAGTAACTGATATATGGTGGTTCCAAGGGTAGTTACTAGTGGTTCGTCTCTAACTATTTCAAAGAAGAAAAAGCCGTAGGCTTTTTCCTGTTTGTAATGATATAGCATAAAACGAATTCCAAGTTGTAACTGACGTCATCCTGGTTGTTATAGTAAAGAACGAACTCTTGCCCTTAGTTACCTACTATGTCATGTCAAATTAGCTAATTAATTTCATCTAATTTTGTTTAAAAATAATTCCCACACCGGGATTAAAACCCAAGACAATTAATTGAAAGCCAACTACCCTAAACCACTAAACCATATGATTACAATTAATAATCATAGTTTGTAGCCAGGTCGTATCTTACTATTCCAATCAAGAAAAAGCCATAGGCTTTTTCCTGTTTGTAATTTATTATTAAAAAAGTATGATTTAAGAGCCATATGCGTATTATTATTTCACCATACCAATTATAATAAGGCCAAAACAAAATCGTCGACTTGCAACCTTACTTTTGACACATTAGTTAAATCTTCATCAGGCTTAAAAAATGTTTTGCTAGTTTTACATGAAAGAACGAACCTTAGTCCATATCCGGGTTGCAGCGGTAGCTAGCAACCTAGTAAGAGACGATCACGTCCAATGTTAAGAAATATAAAAACCCATAGAAAATGCAGGCTGATCTTTGTAAATTGAGAAACATTTTACGCATGTTTTATCGGGATCACAAAAAGTATTCAAAATTACAGATTATTATAGTATAGGTTAGTAAACTTTTTGTCTCTTCGCTTGAACAGCAAGGGAAATATATTTATAATAAAGATCGAACTCTTCCCTATACTAACTTGCATAGGCAACTTCACTTTAGTTAAGATTACAGTATTTATATTATACATCATTATAAATTATAAAAGGTTCAAATTGTTCGAAGATTATAGAGCTAAAAATTTTCCACACCGGGAATCGAACCCGGGCCTGTTGAGTGAAAGTTAACTATCCTAGCCACTAGACCATATGGGACCATAAAGAAGTATGATTTAAGAACCATATGCATATTATTATTTCACCATATCCGGGTTGCAGCGGTAGCTAGCAACCTAGTAAGAGACGATCACCTCCAATGTTAAGAAATATAAAAACCCGTAGCTCCTAAAAAAAGAGTCAGATCAAAACAAAAAGTACACCATTAGAACCGCCTTGTCCAAATCCTCCATAAAGGAAACTTACCGCCCTTTGGCTTGAATAACAAAGAAAATATATTGGCTTGAAAATCAAGAAAATAGACTTTTACCACGTTATTCTCCCCAAACGGGATATTTTTTTCTTTTTTCTTTGTCTCCAGAGATAGCTTGGCACTGGAACATCGTAGAGGGTTGTTCAATAGCTCATTTTAAAGGAAATTAATTGGGTTAAAAACCTTTTGTAACTAAAATAAATTATTTCTAAAAGAGAATAAATTTTTCCAATAAAAACTGTATTTTTGATGCAGTGACGTCATAATTACTATATAAGAAACGTCAAAACTGTAAATGGTCTCATTCATGAATACATAATGGTTAGATCAAAGCAAGCTACACGCAAGTTAAAAAATCAGTACTAAAATATTATAATAAAGATCGAACTCTTCCCTATACTAACTTGCATACGCAACTTCACTATAGTTAAGATTACAGTATTTATATTATACATCATTATAGATTATAATACAATAAAGAACGACCTCTTGCCAATACTAAATTTTATACGCCACTTAATTATAGTATCCGGGTTGCGGCGGTAGCTAGCAAATTAGTAAAAGACGATCACGTCCAATGTCAAGAAATAATCCGGGTTGCAGCGGTAGCTAGCAACCTAGTAAGAGACGATCACGTCCAATGTTAAGAAATATAAAAACCCATAGTTCCTAAAAAAGGAGTCAGATCAAAACAAAAAGTACACCATTAGAACCGCCTTGTCCGAAACCCCTTTATAGGAAACTTTCTGTCCCTTGGCTTGAACAGCAAGGGAAATATATTGGCTTGAAAATCAAGAACAGTGGCAGCTACTACAACATTCTGCCTAAACGGGATATTTTTTTTCCTTTTTTTTTCTTTTTTCTTTTGTATCCAGAGATAGCTTGGCACTGGAACATCGTAGAGAGTTGTTCAATGGGTCATTTTAAAGGAAATTAATTGGGTTAAAAATCTATAGTAACTAAAATAAATTATTTCTAAAAGAGAATAAATTTTTCCACCAAAAACTGCATTTGTGATGTCTTATCACACTGCAGTCTTTCAAACATAATCCTATACCAGAGGTAAGATTTGAACCCACGCCTCCGAAGAGACTGGTGGCTGAAATTTGGGGGCGCCTGGATAGATTTGTTTATTGAGAGTTATTAGCGAGCTAGAATCATGAACAACTCTGTAGATGATATAGTAAGTGCAGTTCAATGCAAGTGTTCGCATACATTTCCTCTGATGAAAGAGATTGTGTAGAACCAGAGTAACGGAAATCTGTTCATGATGAGAGCGAACAGTGATTATAATAAAGAACGAACTCTTGCCTATACTAATTTATATTAAAGTTTTGGTTAGGAGGTAGCTAAACTGAGTATCTTTTTAATTTTCAATTTAATAAATATTTCTTTAAACTTAATATATTAAAAATTCTCTCCGACGGGGAATCGAACCCCGGTATTCCGCGTGACAGGCAGGGATACTTACCACTGTACTATCGAAGACTCATAATATATAAGTTACATATAAGTCATGATATTTAATTCCTTAATACATCTTTTTACATGTTAATCTGGGTTACAGCGGTAGCTAGCATCCTCCTAGTAAGAGACGATCACGTCCAAAGTTAAAAATGTAATAATCCGGATTGCAGTGGTAGCTAGCAACCTAGTAAGAGACGATCACGTCCAATGTTAAGAAATAAAAAAATTAAATTAAGAGACGATCATGGGAATAACAAACCATTGCATACAATGAAATTAGTTAGCTACTTTATTGTTTGAGGTTTTTACCCGGGTTGCAGCGGTAGCTAGCAGCCTAGTAAGAGACGATCACGTCCAATTCTAAGAAGAATAATAACGCATAACTCCTAAAAAAAGAGTAAGATCAAAACAAAAAGTACAACATTAGAACCGTCGTGTCGGAAACCCCTATATAGGAAACTTTCTGTCATTTGGCTTTTATTGCAAGGGAAATGTATTGGCTTGAAAATCAAGAAAAGCGGCAGTTACTACATCATTCTGCCCATTAAATTAATAGACGATCCCTTAAATAACAAACCATTCCATACGTTAGACTTAGTTTCCTACTTGATTGTTTAAGTTTCGTCTCTTACTATTTAAAAGAAGAAAAAGCCGTAGGCTTTTTCCTGTTTGTACTTATAGTTAAAAAACGAACTCAAGCCCAAAGAAACTGAACCATATGGTTCATTCATATTATCTCCATTATTTTAGCTAGGATCTAAATAAACAAGTTTCTTTTTTAAATTTTAAATTTAAAAGATAGTGCTTTTAATCCGGGTTGCAGCGGTAGCTAGCAACCTAGTAAGAGACGATCACATCCAATGTTAAGAAATATAAGAACCCATAACTCCTAAAAAAGGAGTCAGATCAGAACAAAAAGTACACCATTAGAACCGCCTTATCCGGGTTGCAGCGGTAGCTAGCAACCTAGTAAGAGACGTCACGTCCAATGTTAAGAAATATAAAAACCCATAGTTCCTAAAAAAGGAGTCAGATCAAATTCAAAAGTACACCATTAGAACCGCCTTGTCCGAAACCCCTGTATAGTAAACTTTCTGTCCCTTAGCTTGAGCAGCAAGGGAAATATATTGGCTTGAAAATCAAGAAAAGTGGCAGCTACTACAACATTCTGCCTAAACGGGATATTTTTTTCTTTTTTTTTTTCTTTTTTCTTTTCCACAGATAGCTTGGCACTGGAACATCGTAAAGGGTTGTTCAATAGCGCATTTTAAAGGAAATTAATTGGGTCAAAAATCTATAGTAACTAAAATAAATTATTTCTAAAAGAGAATAAATTTTTCCACCAAAAACTGCATTTTTGATGTCTTTTCACCCTGCAGTCTTTCAAACATAATCGTATACCAGCGGTAAGAATTGAACCCACGCCTCTGAAGAGACTGGTGGCTAACACCAGTGCCTTGGACCACTCGGCCAGGCTGCCTCTCATAAATAAATATATATGTGAATTTGGGTTGCAGCAGTAGCTAGCAACCTAGTAATAGACGATCAGTCCAATGCTAAGAAATATAAAAACCCAAAACTCCTAAAAATAGAGTCAGATCAAAACAAAAGTACATCATTAGAAATACCTTGTCTGAAACCCTACTAGATAAATAATGAACGTCATCATAGTTTTATATTAGAGCTATGACGTGAATAGAGTGACGTCATAATTAGTATATAAGGAATTATCCGGGTTGCAGCGGTAGCTAGCAACCTAGTAAGAGACGATCACGTCCAATGTTAAGAAATATAAAAACCCATAGTTCTTAAAAAAAGAGTCAGATCAAAACAAAAAGTACACCATTAGAACCGCCTTGTCCGAAACCCCTGCATAGTAAAATTTCTGTCCCTTGGCTTGAACAGCAAGGGAAATATATTGGCTTGAAAATCAAGAAAAGTGGCAGCTACTACAACATTCTGCCTAAACGGGATATTTTTTTCTTTTTTTCTTTTTTTTTTTTCTTTTTTTGTATCCAGAGATAGCTTGGCACTGGAACATCGTAGAGGGTTGTTCAATAGCTCATTTTAAAGGAAATTAATTGGGTTAAAAATCTATAGTAACTAAAATAAATTATTTCTAAAAGAGAATAATTTTTTCCACCAAAAACTGCATTTTGATGTCTTTTCACACTGCAGTCTTTCAAACATAATCGTATACCAGCGGTAAGGATTGAACCCACGCCTCTGAAGAGACTGGTGGCTAACACCAGTGCCTTGGACCACTCGGCCAGGCTGCCTCTCATAAATAAATATATATGTGAATTTGGGTTGCAGCAGTAGCTAGCAACCTAGTAATAGACGATCAGTCCAATGCTAAGAAATATAAAAACCCAAAACTCCTAAAAATAGAGTCAGATCAAAACAAAAGTACATCATTAGAAATACCTTGTCTGAAACCCTACTAGATAAATAATGAACGTCATCATAGTTTTATATTAGAGCTATGACGTGAATAGAGTGACGTCATAATTAGTATATAAGGAAAGTCAAAACTGAAAATTCTTTCATTCTTGATTAGAATAATGGTTAGATCAAATATAATAAAGAACGACCTCTTGCCTATACTAAATTTTATACGCCACTTAATTATAGCTAAGGTCAGTAATTCTACAGATAGCTTGGCACTGGAACATCGTAGAGAGTTGTTCAATGGCTCATTTTGAAAAAAAATTAATTGGGTAAAGTCTTTTGTAATTAAAAAATATTATCTTTAAAATCGAATCAGCTTTTTTACGAAAAATGCATATTTCATATTAAAGATTGATCAATGACGTCATAATCGTATACCAGTGGTGGGATTTGAACCCGCGCCTCCAAAGAGACTGGTGGTCTCTTCGGAAGCGCGTCACTTACTAGCTACCTACTAAGAGACGATCACGCCCAATGCTAAGAAATATAAAAACCCAGAACTCCTAAAAATAGATCAAAACAAAAGTACCTCATTAGAACAATCTTGCCTGATATCCTACTAGATAAATAATGAATGTCGTCATAGTTTTATTAGAACTATGACGTGAATAGAAAATTTTATATTAAAGGACGATCATTAGAAGAGCAAACCATTACGTATGTTGCACTTAGTTAGCTGCCAGATCTTTGAGGTTCGTCTCTTACTCTTCCGAAGAAGAAAAAGCCTTTGGCTTTTTCCTGTTTGTAATAAGGTATAATAAAGATCGAACTCTTCCCTATACTAACTTGCAAACGCAACTTCACTATAGTTAAGATTACAGTATTTATATTATACATCATTATAGATTATAAAAGGTTCAAATGTTCGAAGATTATAGAGTTAAAAATTTTCCCACACCGGGAATCGAACCCGAGCCTGTTAAGTGAAAGTTAACTATCCTAGCCACTAGACCATATGGAACCATAAAGAAGTATGATTTAAGAGCCATATGCATATTATTATTTCACCATACCAATTATAATAAGGCCAAAACAAAATCGTCGACTTGCAACCTTACTTTTGACACATTAGTTAAATCTTCATCAGGCTTAAAAATTTTTTTGCTAGTTTTACATGAAAGAACGAACCTTAGCCCATAGTAGCAGAAATAAGAATATCTAGGTTGCAGCGGTAGCTAGCAACCTATTACATAATCCGGGTTTAAGTAGTAGCTAGCAACCTAGTAAGAAACGCCAAATTAAAAGATGATCATTAGAAGAACAAACAATTGCTTATATTGGACTTAGTTAGCTGCCTGATTCTTTGAGGTTCGTCTCTTACTATTCCAAAGAAGAAAAAGCCGTAGGCTTTTTCCTGTTTGTAATAATACATTAAAAGATAACCATATGTGACGTAATAAGTGAATGCAATATTTATACACGTTCATCTTTCGACAAGTATTGCATTAAACAACGAGCTATATCCGGGTTGCAGCGGTATCCGGGTTGCAGCGGTAGCTAGCAACCTAGTAAGAGACGATCACGTCCAATGTTAAGAAATATAAAAACCCATAACTCCTAAAAAAAGAGTCAGATCAAAATAAAAAGTACACCATTAGTATCGCCTTGTCCAAAATTCCTATAAGGGAAACTTACCGCCCTTTGGCTTGAATAACAAAGAAAATATATTGGCTTGAAAATCAAGAAAATAGACTTTTACCACGTTATTCTCCCCAAACGGGATATTTTTTTCTTTCTTCTTCTTTTCCACAGATAGCTTGGCACTGGAACATCGTAGAGAGTTGTTCAATGGCTCATTTTAAAGGAAATTAATTGGGTTAAAAACCTTTTGTACTTAAAACAATGTATTTTCAAAATAGAATCAGTTTTTTACGAAAAATCGCATATTTCATATTAAAGATTGATCAATGACGTCATAATCGTATACCAGTGGTAGGATTTGAACCCACATTTCCGAAAAGACTAGTGACTAACACCAGCACCTTGGACCACTCGGCCAAGAAAAATATCCCACAAACGGGATATTTTTTCTTTCTTTCTTCTTCTTCTTCTTTTCCACAGATAGCTTGGCACTGGGACATTTTAGAGAGTTGTTCAATGGCTCATTTTAAAGGAAATCTCTAGATCTAGTGCTATTTTTACTTAATTTTCTTTTAAATTAATTATTTTTTACGGAAAACTTAATTTTTTATTATAATAAAGAACGAACTCTATTATTATAATAAAGAACGAATATTTTACCGATTATCTACTAATAACCATATATGACGTAATAAGTGAAATGATGTAATATCTAAAACCTATTTTTTACTAATAACCATATATGACTTAATGAGTGACGTGACGTAAAAATTGAAAAAATTAATTTTTTTTATTTTCGTTTTTAGTTCAGAATCGCTAAAGTTATAAACTGCAAAAATATTTATGGTGTCTGAACAATAGTTTTAATCTTTTAATTTAGACTAAAAAATACCTAAAAATTTAAAATTTAGTTTAATTTTTTGTTAGGTTCTTGATACTTGATACGTGACATAAACATTCAACTAACGGTTACATAATGGTTTCAATCAAGCAAGCTACACGCAAGTTAACAAAACAGTACTACCAAAAAAACAGAAATAGCATCTTGAAAAGAGAAAAGCAAAGGTATTCAACCGACCAGGCGTACCGAGATGCGAAAATTGATAGTGACAAACAGCGTTATTATAATGATGTAGTTTATAGACAAGCGAAAATTGATAGTGACAAACAGGGTTATTATAATGATGAAGTTTATAGACATGCAACAATTGAGAAAGCCAAACAAAAGAGCAAGGAACTGTATGATAACAATATAGATTACCGAAACAAACATAAGAAAAAGTTGCTACCAGAATAATGGGTAGATACTGGGGTGACAAAAGCTATAATGAAAAAATTAAATTCTCTGCGAGGTTGTACCGTAGAACACATAAGGACAAAGGGAAAAATTACAATCAGAAATACAAGAAGATGGCAAAAATGCAGGCTGATCTTCTTAAATTGAGAATCCGGGTTGCAGCGGTAGCTAGCAACCTAGTAAGAGACGATCACGTCCAATGTTCAGAAATATAAAAACCAATAACTCCTAAAAAAAGAGTCAGATCAAAACAAAAAGTACACCATTAGAACCACCTTGTCCGAAACCCCTACAAAGGAAACTTACTGCTCTTTGGCTTGAATAACAAAGAAAATATATTGGCTTGAAAATAAAGAAAATTGACTTTAACCACGTTATTCTCCACAAACAGGATATTTTTTTCTTTCTTCTTCTTTTCCACAGATAGCTTGGCACTGGAACATCATAGAGAGCTGTTCAATGGCTTATTTTAGAGTTACTATAAAGAACAAACTTCCAGCCCATAGTAACTAATATAAGATTATAATTAATATTAAATATTCATCAATGATGTCATAATCGTAGATTGTAGCCAGGTGGTCTCTTACTATTCCAATTAAGAAAAAGCCATAGGCTTTTTCCTGTTTGTAATACAGTAATTTATAACAAAGAACAACCTCTTGCCTATATTAATTTATATTAAACTTATTATATTAAGCTTGATTATCCGGGTTGCAGCGGTAGCTAGCAACCTAGTAAGAGACGATCACGTCCAATGTTAAGAAACATAAAAACCCATAGTTCCTAAAAAGGTGTCAGATCAAAACAAAAAGTACACCATTAGAACCGCCTTGTCCGAAACCCCTGTATAGGAAACTTTCTGTCCCTTGGCTTGAACAGCAAGGGAAATATATTGGCTTGAAAATCAAGAAAATTGACTTTAACCACGTTATTCTCCCCAAACGGGATATTTTTTTCTCTTTTCTTTTTTTTTGTATCTAGAGATAGCTTGGCACTGGAACATCGTAGAGGTACATAAAGGACCGATACAGTTCAGTATAAATGGGGAATATGTAAGTTTCATCGGATATAGCTGAAATACATAAAGGCTCGATCATCGAATTTAAGCTGAAACTAAGTAAAGGACAATTATGCCTCCATATATTCACAGTGATGTATAAGATTTCCCATTACATCTGTAAACTGTTCCACAGTTGCCGGTCCATACCTTGGAAGCTTTTCACTAAACATGCAACATTACTTTTGGATATTATCCGGGTTGCAGCGGTAGCTAGCAACCTAGTAAGAGACGATCCGGGTTGCAGCGGTAGCTAGCAACCTAGTAAGAGACGATCACCTCCAATGTTAAGAAATATAAAAACCCGTAGCTCCTAAAAAAAGAGTCAGATCAAAACAAAAAGTACACCATTAGAACCGCCTTGTCCAAATCCTCCATAAAGGAAACTTACCGCCCTTTGGCTTGGATAACAAAGAAAATATATTGGCTTGAAAATCAAGAAAATAGACTTTTACCACGTTATTCTCCCCAAACGGGATATTTTTTTCTTTTTTTTTTTCTTTGTTTCCAGAGATAGCTTGGCACTGGAACATCGTAGAGGGTTGTTCAATAGCTCATTTTAAAGGAAATTAATTGGGTTAAAAACCTTTTGTAACTAAAATAAATTATTTCTAAAAGAGAATAAATTTTTCCAATAAAAACTGTATTTTTGATGCAGTGACGTCATAATTACTATATAAGAAACGTCAAAACTGTAAATGGTCTCATTCATGAATACATAATGGTTAGATCAAAGCAAGCTACACGCAAGTTAAAAAATCAGTACTAAAAAATCAAGAAAAGTGGCAGCTACTACAACATTCCGCCTTAACGGGATATTTTTTTCTCTTTTCTTTGTTTTACATTAAAGATCGATAATTGAAATAACAAACCATTGCATACATTGGACTTAGTTAGCTACTTGATCGTTTGAGGTTCGTCTCTTACTATTTCAAAGAAAAAAAGCCGTAGGCTTTTTCCTGTTTGTAATCAGGTTCGATAATAATATATATGATTACATAAAGGATCGATTTAGTTTACATAAAGGATCGATCTAGTTTTATAATAAAGAACGACCTCTTGCCTATACTAAATTTTATACGCCACTTAATTATAGAATAGGTTAGTAATTCCACAAATAGCTTGGCACTGGAATATCGTAGAGCGTTGTTCAATGGCTCATTTTAAAGGAAATTAATGGAGTGAAAAATATTATATTAAAAGACGATTACTACTTAAGAACGACAAAGATGTAACTGGTCTCATTCGTGAATTACATAATGGTTAGATCAAAGCAAGCTGCACGCAAGTTAAAAAAACAGTACTACAAAGACAACAGAGATAGTATCTTGAAAAGAGAAAAGCAAAGGTATTCAACCGACCAGGCGTATCGAGATGCGAAAATTTTACAGTAAAGAAGGATCTCTCTCCCATAGTAACTGATATGTTACATTAAAAGACAATCATTGGCATAAAAAGTTATTGCATGCATTGGACTTAGTTAGCTACTTGATCGTTTGAGGTTCGTCTCTTACTATTTCAAAGAAGAAAAAGCCGTAGGCTTTTTCCTGTTTGTAATATTTTCCTGTGTGTTATCAGGGTTACAGCTGTATCCGGGTTGCATCCGGGTTGCAGCGGTAGCTAGCAACCTAGTAAGAGACGATCACATCCAATGTTAAGAAATATAAAACCCCCCAACTCCTAAAAAAGAGTCAGATCAAAACAAAAAGTACACTATTAGAACCGCCTTGTCCAAAACCCCTATAAAAAAAACTTACCGCCCTTTGGCTTGAATAACAAAGAAAATATATTGGCTCGAAAATCAAGAAAATTGACTTTAACCACGTTATTCTCCACAAACGGGATATTTTTTCTTTCCGCTTTTTTTTCTCCTCAGCTAGCTGGGCACTGGAAAATCATAGAGAGCTGTATAATAGCTCATTTTAAAGGAAATTGCTACATCTAGTGCCTTTTGTAATTAAAAATAAAATACTTTTTAAAGTAGAATCAATTTTGTCAAAAAAAATTGCATTTTTGATGTATTTTCATACTGCAGTCTTTTAAAAGATATTTGAATTTTGAAGCAATCAAACAGTTCATGGTAATGAACTCTATAGTAATAATAGCTACTTGTCTCAATAGTAACCGAAACTCCTGGAACCAAAATTTTCTTTTTTGGCTTAATCGCTAAAATTATTATGTAAACTGCAAAAATATTTATGATGCCTAATCAGTAATAGTAATTTTTTAATTTAAACAACAAAAATACATGAAAATTCTAAAATTAGTTTTGCTTTTTGTCTCCTGGAAGAAAACTTTTTTTCATCTCAGTTCAAAGTCATTATTTTATCCTGGAACCAAACTGTTTTTGGTTTGTAAAACGTAAAGTACGTATCTCCATATTATTGTCTTATAATTCCAATTATTTTAGTTTTCAGTTCAGAATCGCTAAACTTATTATGTAAACTGCAAAAATATTTAAGGTGTCTAACCAATAATACTAATTTTGTAATTCAAACAAGATAAATACCTGAAAATTTTAAAATTAGTTTTGTTTTATGCTAGGTTTTAGATACTCGACACGGGGTATTGTGTACTTAATAATTTCAAACCTTGAAAAAATATGGTCTCGCTTGTCTAGGTATAGACCGGATTACAAATAGGAATAAGCCTTAAGCTTTTTCGTCTTTGGAACAGTAAAAGACGAACCTCAAAGAATCAAGCAGCAAAGTCAGTCCAGTATATGCAATGGATCGCTCTTCTAATGATCGTCTTTTAATATATAATCAAAGAATTAAAATTATTGTTCAGACACCATAAATATTTATGCAGTTTACATAATAACTTCAGCGATCCTGAACTTAGAACTAAAATAAAATATAGTTATCTTGTCGAGAGATGAACGTGTCTAAATATTACATTCACTTATTACGTCGTAGATGGTTATTACGTCGTAGATGTATTTTTGATGCAGTGACGTCATAATTACTATATAAGAAACGTCAAAACTGCAAATGGTCTCATTCATGAATACATAATGGTTAGATCAAAGCAAGCTCCACGCAAGTTAAAAAATCAGTACTAAAAAATCAAGAAAAGTGGCAGCTACTACAACATTCTGCCTAAACAGGATATTTTTTTTTCTCTTTTCTTTGTTTCCAGTATAATTATAATAAAGAACGAATATTTTACCGATTATCCACTAATAACCATATATCCGGGTTGCAGCGGTAGCTAGCAACCTAGTAAGAGACGATCACGTCCAATGTTAAGAAATATAAAAACCCATAGTTCCTAACAAGGGAGTCAGATCAAAACAAAAAGTAGACCATTAGAGCCGCCTTGTCCGAAACCCCTGTATAGGAAACTTTCTGTCCCTTGGCTTGAACAGCAAGGGAAATATATTGGCTTGAAAATCAAGAAAATTGACTTTAACCACGTTATTCTCCCCAAACGGGATATTTTTTTCTTTTTTCTTTTTTCTTTTTTTTTCTTTTCCACAGATAGCATGGCACTGGAACATCGTAGAGGGTTGTTCAATAGCTCATTTTAAAGGAAATTAATTGGGTTAAAAATCTATAGTAACTAAAATAAATTATTTCTAAAAGAGAATAAATTTTTCCACCAAAAACTGCATTTTTGATGTCTTTTCACACTGCAGTCTTTCAAACATAATCGTATACCAGCGGTAAGATTTGAACCCACGCCTCCGAAGAGACTGGTGGCGAACACCAGTGTCTTGGACCACTCGGCCAGGCTGCCTCTCATAAATAAATATATATGTGAATTTGGGTTGCAGCAGTAGCTAGCAACCTAGTAAGAGACGATCAGTCCCATGCTAAGAAATATAACAAAACTCCTAAAAATAGAGTAAGATCAAAACGAAAGTACATCATTGAAACTACCTTGTCTGAAACCCTAATAGATAAATAATGAATGTCGTCATAGCTTTATATTAGATTAGAGCTATGACGTGAATAGAAAAATCATTAAGCCGTGACGTCATAATTACTACTTAAGAACAACAAAGATGTAAATTTTCTCAGTCTTGATTAGAATGATGGTTAGATCGAAGCAAGCTATACGCAATTTGAAAAAACAGTACTACACAAACAACAGAGATAGTATCTTGAAAAGAGAAAAGCAAAAATATTCAACCGACCAGGCGCATCGAGAAGTAAAAATTGAGAGAGCAAAACAAAGGTATTCAACCGACCAGGCGTATCGAGAAGTAATAATTGAGAGAGCAAAACAAAGGTATTCAACCGACCAGGCGTATCGAGAAGTAATAATAATTGAGAGAGCAAAACAAAGGTATTCAACCGACCAGGCGTATCGAGAAGTAATAATTGAGAGAGCAAAACAAAACAGCAAGATGTGTTATCACAATGATGAAGATTATAGACATGCAAAAATTGAGACAGCAAAACAAAAGATCAAGGAGAGTTATCACAATGATGAAGATTACCGCAACAAATATAAGAAAAACCAAAAGCAAAGGTATTCAACCGTCCAGGTGTATCGAGAAGCAAAAATTGAGACAGCCAAACAAAAGATCAAGGAGAGTTATCACAATGATGAAGATTACCGCATCAAATATAAGAAAAACCAAAAGCAAAGGTATTCAACCGTCCAGGTGTATCGAGAAGCAAAAATTGAAACAGCCAAACAAAAGATCAAGGAAAGTTATCACAATGATGAAGATTACCGCATCAAATATAAGAAAAACCAAAAGCAAAGGTATTCAACCGTCCAGGTGTATCGAGAATATAATAAAGATCGAACTTTTCCCTATACTAACTTGCGTAGGCAACTTCATTATAGTTAAGATTACAGTATTATATTTATATTATGACAATACAAAAGGTATGAGAAAAAAGGGCAAAACTCTGTAAACTGCAAAAATATTTAGAATGTTTGAGTAATCCGGGTTGCAGCGGTAGCTAGCAACCTAGTAAGAGACGATCACGTCCAATGTTAAGAAATATAAAAACCCATAGCTCCTAAAGCAGGAGTCAGATCAAAACAAAAAGTACACCATTAGAATCGCCTTGTCCGAAACCCCTGTATAGGAAACTTTCTGTCCCTTGGCTTGAACAGCAAGGGAAATATATTGGCTTGAAAATCAAGCAAATTGACTTTTACCACGTTATTCTCCCCAAACGAGATATTTTTTTCTTTTTTTTTTCTTTCTTTTCCAGAGATAGCTTGGCACTGGAACATCGTAGAGGGTTGTTCAATAGCTCATTTTAAAGGAAATTAATTGGGTTAAAAACCTTTTGTAACTAAAATAAATTATTTCTAAAAGAGAATAAATTTTTCCAATAAAAACTGTATTTTTGATGCAGTGACGTCATAATTACTATATAAGAAACGTCAAAACTGTAAATGGTCTCATTCATGAATATCACAATATTATAATAAAGAACGACCTCTTGCCTATACTAAATTTTATCGGCCACTTAACTATATTATAGGTTAGTAAAGTTTACCTAAAGGACCGATATTGTTCATCATAAATTCATAAAGGACCGATTCAGTTCATTATAAAATGGGGCCTTTGCTAGTTTCATAGGATCTAATTTAATAAAGATCGAACTCTTCCCTATACTAACTTGCATAGGCAACTTCACTATAGTTGAGATTACAGTATTTATATTATACATCATTATAAATTATAAAAGGTTCAAATGTTCGAAGATTATAGAGTTAAAAATTTTCCCACACCGGGAATAGAACCCGAGCCTGTTAAGTGAAAGTTAACTATCCTAGCCACTAGACCATATGGGACCATAAAGAAGTATGATTTAAGAGCCATATGCATATTATTATTTCACCATACCAATTATAATACGGCCAAAACAAAATCGTCGACTTGCAACCTTACTTTTGACACATTAGTTAAATCTTCATCAGACTTAAAAAATGTTTTGCTTGTTTTTCCGGGTTGCAGCGGTAGCTAGCAACCTAGTAAGAGACGATCACGTCCAATGTTAAGAAATATAAAAACCCATAGTTCCTAAAAAAGGAGTCAGATCAAAACAAAAAGTACACCATTAGAACCGCCTTGTCCGAAACCCCTGTATAGGAAACTTTTACAGAAAAGAACGATCTCTCGCCCCTAGTAACTGATATACGGTGGTTCCAGGGGTAGCTACAAGCTATCCAGATTGTAGCGGTATCCGGGTTGCAGTGGTAGCTATAACTCGGAGTCTCTTTGCTTAACCAAAACCCTAATAAAACACTAAACTAATTTAAAATTTTTTTACATCAATCTGGGTTGCAGCGGTAGCTAGCAACCTAGTAAGAGACGATCACGTCAAATGTTAAGAAATATAAAACCTCCTAACACCTAAAAAAAAGAGTCAGATCAAAACAAAAATTACACCATTAGAACCGTCTTGTTCGATACCCCTATAAAGAAAATTTACCGCCCTTTGGCTTGAATAACAAAGAAAATATATCGGCTTGAAAATCAAGTTATAATAAAGAACGACCTTTTGCCTATACTAAATTTTATACGCCACTTAATTATATTATAGGTTAGTAATTCAACAGATAGTTTGGCACTGGGACATCGTAGAGAGTTGTTCAATGGCTCATTTGAAAGCAAAATTATTGGGGTTAAAAACTTCTTGTAATTAAAATAAATTATTTTTATTACATTAAGATCCGGGTTGCAGCGGTAGCTAGCATCCGGGTTGCAGCGGTAGCTAGCAACCTAGTAAGAGACGATCACGTCAAATGTTAAGAAATATAAAACCTCCTAACTCCTAAAAAAAGAGTCAGATCAAAACAAAAAGTACTCCATTAGAACTGCCTTGTCCGAAACCTCTATAAAGGAAACTTACTGCCCTTTGGCTTGAATAACAAAGAAAATATATTGGCTTGAAAATCAAGAAAATTGACTTTTACCACGTTATTCTCCACAAACGGGATATTTTTTTTCTTTCCGCTTGATTTTCCTCCTCAGCTACCTGGGCACTGGAAAATCATAGAGAGCTGTATAATAGCTCATTTTAAAGGACATTGCAACATCTAGTGCCTTTTGTAATTAAAAATAATTACAATAAAGAAGGACACCTAGCCCATGTTAACTGAAACATAAATATGGATTATGTAATTTCACATTAAAGGACGATCATTGAAATAACAAACAATTGCATACATTGGAATTAGTTAGCTAGTTGATTGTTTGAGGTTCGTCTCTTACTATTTAAAAGAAGAAAAAGCCGTAGGATTTTTCCTGTTTGTAATCAGTTTATTATCCGTGTTGCAGCGGTAGCTAGCAACTTACATAAAGGACCGATATAGTTCATCATAAATGGTATTTCTCAATTAGGTTTTTTTATATTATAATAAAGATCGAACTCTTCCCTATACTAACTTGCATAGGAAACTTCACTATAGTTAAGATTACAGTATGTATATTATACATCATTATAAATTATAAAAGGTTCAAATGTTCGAAGATTATAGAGCTAAAAATTTTCCCACACCGGGATTATAATAAAGAACGAATATTTTACCGATTATCTACTAATAACCATATATGACGTAATAAGTGACATGACGTAATATCTAAAACCTATTGTGTACTAATAACCATATATAACTTAATGAGCGACGTGACGTAAAAATTGAAAAAATTAATTTTTATTTTATTTTCGTTTTTAGTTCAGAATCGCTAAAGTTATAAACTGCAAAAATATTTATGGTGTCTGAACAATAGTTTTAATCTTTTAATTTAGACTAGAAAAATACCTGAAAATTAAAAAATTAGTTTAATTTTTTGTTAGGATCTTGATACTTGATATGGGACATAACAATTCAACTAATGGTTACATAATGGTTTCAATCAAGTAAGCTACACGCAAGTTAAAAAAAGAGTACTACCAAAAAAACAGAGATAGCATCTTGAAAAGAGAAAAGCAAAGGTATTCAACCGACCAGGCGTATCGAGATGCGAAAATTGATAGTGACAAACAGCGTTATTATAATGATGTAGTTTATAGACATGCGAAAATTGAGACAGCCAAACAAAAGAGCAAGGAACGGTATGATAACGATATAGATTACCGAAACAAACATAAGAAAAAAGTTGCTACCAGAATAATGGGTAGATACTGGGGTGACAAAAGCTATAATGAAAAAATTAAATTCTCTGCGAGGTTGTACCGAAGAACGCATAAGGACAAAGGGAAAAATTACATTCAGAAATACAAGAAGATGGCAAAAATGCAGGCTGATCTTTGTAAATTGAGAAAAATTTTACGCATGTTTTATCGGGATCACGAAAAGTATTCAAAATTACAGATTAAAATTCTCTTTGAAAGAGCGGATGCTGTTGAAAAGTCGGCTAGAAATGCTTTGGCAAAGCTTCATAGTAATATCCAAAAGAAATGTTGTCAGTTTAACGAAAAGCTTCAAAGGTATGGATTGGCAACTGCGGAACAGTTTATAGATGCAGTGGAAAATGTTCGACAACACAGTGAATATACGGAGGCGTACTTCTTAGAAAATTCGTATATTAATTTTGGAAGGAGCAATTGCAGTTGATGTAGCAGCAATAAAAATATATATACAAGCATACCTATCAACAGCGAAGGAAAAGCAATGTTTTTCAATTATGGCGAAATATAGTAAAGAACGAACTTCAGTCCATAGTAACTAAAACAAGATTATAATTAGCTTTGGTATAAAATACTGTCAGCGGTGGGATTTGATCCCATGCCTCCGAATTGAAGAGTGGCTAACACCAGCACCTTAAACCGCTCGACCACGCTGCCTCACATAACTATGCCATTTTAATGCCATTATAAACGCCATAATACTCTAAATTAAAACTCTAAACTAAAACTTAAACTCTTCGATGTGTTTTGCTATCAGGCCACCTTTCTATGAAGCTGTTATCCGGGTTGCAGTGTTAGCTAGCAACCTAGAAAGAGACGATCACGTCCAATGTTAAGAAATATAAGAACCCCTAACTCCTGAGAAAAGAGTCAGATCAAAACAAAAATTACACCATTAGAGCCACCTTGTACAAAACCCCTATTAAGGAAACTTATCACTCTTTGGCTTGAATAACAAAGAAAATATATTGGCTTGAAAATCAAGAAAATTGACTTTAACCACGTTATTCTCCACAAACGGGATATTTTTTTCTTTCCGCTTGATTTTTCTCCTCAACTAGCTGGGCACTGGAAAATCATAGAGAGCTGTATAATAGCTCATTTTAAAGGAAATTGCAACATCTAGTCACTTTTGTAATTAAAAATAAAATACTTTTTAAAGTAGAATCAATTTTGTCAAAAAAATTGCATTTTTGATGTATTTTCATACTGCAGTATTTTCAAAGATATTTGAGTTTTGAAGCAATCAAATATAATAAAGATCAAACTCTTCCCTATCCGGGTTGCAGCGGTAGCTAGCAACCTAGTAAGAGACGATCACCTCCAATGTTAAGAAATATAAAAACCCGTAGCTCCTAAAAAAAGAGTCAGATCAAAACAAAAAGTACACCATTAGAACCGCCTTGTACAAATCCTCCATAAAGGAAACTTACCGCTCTTTGGCTTGAATAACAAAGAAAATATATTGGCTTGAAAATCAAGAAAATAGACTTTTACCACGTTATTCTCCCCAAACGGGATATTTTTTTTCTTTTTTTCTTTTTTTTTTTCTTTTTTTGTATCCAGAGATAGCTTGGCACTGGAACATCGTAGAGGGTTGTTCAATAGCTCATTTTAAAGGAAATTAATTGGGTTAAAAATCTATAGTAACTAAAATAAATTATTTCTAAAAGAGAATAAATTTTTCCAATAAAAACTGTATTTTTGATGCAGTGACGTCATAATTACTATATAAGAAACGTCAAAACTGCAAAAGGTCTCATTCATGAATACATTTATAATAAAGAACGACCTCTTGCCTATACTAAATTTTATAGGCCACTTAACTATAGTAGCATAAAGGATTTTATAATAAAGAACATCCGGGTTGCAGCGGGAGCTAGCAACCTAATAAGAGACGATCGAGTCCAATGCTAAGAAATAAAAAAAAACCATAGTTAGCTACTTGATCGTTTGAGGTTCGTCTCTTACTATTTCAAAGAAGAAAAAGCCGTAGGCTTTTTCCTGTTTGTTATCAGGGTTACAGCGGTATTATTGTCATGATATGTTACATTAAAAGACGATCTGATATGTTACATTAAAAGATATGTTACAACTGATATGTTACATTAAAAGACGATCATTGGAATAAAAAGTTATTGCATGCATTGGACTTAGTTAGCTACTTGATCGTTTGAGGTTCGTCTCTTACTATTTCAAAGAAGAAAAAGCCGTAGGCTTTTTCCTGTTTGTTATCAGGGTTACAGCGGTATTATTGTCAATTATTATTAGAGTAAAGAACATCCGGGGTGCAGCGGTAGCTAGCAACCTAGTAAGAGACGATCACGTCCAGTGTTAAGAAATATAAAAATTCATAAGTCCTAAAAAAAATATAATAAAGAAACTAAAGAAAATTAAACAAGATCTGTCCTTATATCGCAAAAAAATATTAAAAAGCCTGTCAGATGAGAAACACTCCTGTCCTCATTCTAGTGTCATGGAATCTACCACCTTGGATAGGAATGCACATTTTGACACAGTATTGCAACAGCAGAAATTGAATGTGAAGGATATAATAAAGAACGACCTTTTGCCTATATTAATTTAAATTAAAGTTTTTATATTTAGATATTCGGGTTGCAGCGGTAGCTAGCAACCTAGTAAGAGACAATCACGTCCAATGTTAGGAAATATAAAAACCTATAACTCCCAATAAAAAAATCAGATCAAAACAAAAGTACACCATTAGAATCGCCATGTCTGAAACCCCTGTACAGAAAACTTTCTGTCATTTTTACATAAAGGACCGATATAACTTATCATAAATGGTGTTTGTCAATTATTATTAGAGTAAAGAACATCCGGGGTGCAGCAGTAGCTAGCAACCTAGTAAGAGACGATCACGTCCAATGTTAAGAAATATAAAAATTCATAAGTCCTAAAAAAATATAATAAAGAACGAATATAAAGTAATTATAATCACATTGATAAGGTTACTGTTTAAAACTTGTTGAAAAGATACAAAGGGATTAATTTTTCTCGGATATCCATATATGACGTAATAAGTGAATGGAATATTTATAAACATTTATCTTTTGACAAGAATAACTATTTATGACGAAATGAGCGACTTGGCGTAAAAAATGAAAAAATAATATTTTATTTCAGTTTTCATACATAAAGGATCGACATGCTTTGAAGTAAAAGATCTCGAAAATGATTCGGGTTGCAGCGGTAGCTAGCAACCAAGCAAGAGACGATCACGTCTAATGTTAAGAAATATAAAAACCCATAACTCCTAAAAAAGAAGTCAGATCGAAACAAAATCCGGGTTGCAGCGGTAGCTAGCAACCTAGTAAGAGACGATCACGTCCAATGTTAAGAAATATAAAAACCCATAGTTCCTAACAAAGGAGTCAGATCAAAACAAAAAGTAAACCATTAGAACCGCCTTACCCGAAACCCCTGTATAGGAAACTTTCTGTCCCTTGGCTTGAACAGCAAGGGAAATATATTGGCTTGAAAATCAAGAAAATTGACTTTAACCACGTTATTCTCCCCAAACGGGATATTTTTTTCTTTTTTCTTTTTTTTCTTTTCCACAGATAGCTTGGCACTGGAACATCGTAGAGGGTTGTTCAATAGCTCATTTTAAAGTAAATTAATTGGGTTAAAAACCTTTTGTAACTAAAATAAATTATTTCTAAAAGAGAATAAATTTTTCCACCAAAAACTGCATTTTCGATGTCTTTTCACACTCCAGTCTTTCAAACATAATCGTATACCAGCGGTAAGATTTGAACCCACGCCTCCGAAGAGACTGGTGGCTAACACCAGTGCCTTGGACCACTCGGCCAGGCTGCCTCTCATAAATAAATATATATGTGAATTTGGGTTGCAGCAGTAGCTAGCAACCTAGTAAGAGATGATCAGTCCAATGCTAAGAAATATAACAAAACTCCTAAAAATAGAGTCAGATCAAAACAAAAGTACATCATTAGAATTACCTTGTCTGAAACCCTACTAGATAAATAATGAATGTCATCATAGTTTTATATTAGAGCTATGACGTGAATAGAAAAACATGAAATTATATTGTTGTTTCTGAAGACGTCATGGAATAATATCATTGCTCTATGACGTCAACAAAATCATTACGCTGTGACGTCATAATTACTACTTAAGAACTACAAAGATGAAAATGTTCTCATTCATAATTACATAATGGTTTCAATCAAGCAAGTCGCACGCAAGTTGAAAAAACAGTACTACACAAACAACAGAGATAGTATCTTGAAAAGAGAAACGCAAAAATATTCAACCGACCAGGCGCATCGAGAAGTAAAAATTGAGAGAGCAAAACAAAGGTATTCAACCGACTAGGCGTATCGAGAAGTAATAATTGAGAGAGCAAAACAAAGGTATTCAACCGACCAGGCGTATCGAGAAGTAATAATTGAGATATCAAAACAAAGGTATTCAACCGACCAGGCGTATCGAGAAGTAATAATTGAGAGAGCAAAACAAAGGTATTCAACCGACCAGGCGTATCGAGAAGTAATAATTGAGAGAGCAAAACAAAACAGCAAGATGTGTTATCACAATGATGAAGATTATAGACATGCAAAAATTGAGACAGCCAAACAAAAGATCAAGGAGAGTTATCACAATGATGAAGATTACCGCATCAAATATAAGAAAAACCAAAAGCAAAGGTATTCAACCGTCCAGGTGTATCGAGAAGCAAAAATTGAGACAGCCAAACAAAAGATCAAGGAGCGTTACTGGGGTGACAAAATCTATAATGAAAAAATTAAATTCTCTGCGAGGTTGTACCGAAGAACGCATAAGGACAGAGGGAAAAATTACATTCAGGAATACAAGAAGATGGAAAGAAATGTTGTCAGTTTAACGAAAAGCTTCCAAGGTATGGATTGGCAACTGCGGAACAGTTTATAGATGCAATGGAAAATGTTCGACAACACAGTGAATATACGGAGGCGTACTTCTTAGAAAATTCGTATATTAATTTTGGAAGGAGCAATTGCAGTTTATGTAGCATATAATAAAGAACGACCTCTTTCCTATACTAAATTTTATAGGCCGCTTAACTATAGCATAGGCTAGTACAGTTATTATATTTAAGGCCAATATATTAAAATTTTCCACTAAAAGACGGTCATTGGAATAAAAACCCAATACATACATTTGATTTAGTTAGCTACTTGATTGTTTGAGGCTAGTCTCTTACTATTTCAAAGAAGAAAAAGCCGTAGGCTTTTTCCTATTTGTAATCAATTAGATTATAATAAAGAACGACATCTTGCCTATACTAAATTTTATACGCCACCTAATTATAGTATAGGTTAGTAATTCAACAGATAGCATGGCACTGAAACATTGTAGAGAGTTGTTCAATGGCTCATTTTAAAGGAAATTAATGGGGTTAAAAACCTTTTTACACTAAAGAACGAGCTGTATCCCATAGTAATACACAAACGATCGATATATGTTATATAATAGATCGGTCTAGTTAATCAGGAATTGTGACTATGTTAGTTTCATTGGTATCATGGCTGTAGACAGAGCTGAAACCTAGTAAAGAACAAACTTTGGCACATATTGGACTTAATTAGCTGCCCGATTCTCTGAATTTCGTCTCTTACTATTCCAAATAAAAAAAAGCCATAGGCTTTTTCCTGTTTGTGATTTTTATATTAATATTGTAAAGATCGATAAGACCCCTATGGTTTTGTAAAGGATTATATAAAGGGGGTATTAGAATACATAGCTTAGACAGTAACATGGTTCTTCTGAGCAAGCTAAATTTAACAGAAATCGAGAAAAGTCATGTTAAAGAGCGAACATTAGCCCATACTAACTGAAGTATTAAAATAAATCGTTATTCTTCTGTTGATCCATTACACACTTATCTTCTGAATTTTAAAATTTTTACTTTGAACATTTAAATTTAAATTTATTACCATATTAATTTTCAGTTCAAAATTTTCCTAGGCAGCGAGCTAGCGCTGCCTAAATAAAGAACGATGTGGGCACAATGTGTTTTTTTTTTCTCCTTACCTGGGCACTTCGTATTGAATGAGTTTTCGTAGAAACTTCGTAAAGGGCTCATTCAATTGGAAATTTGAGTGGCTAGTGCCCTTTTTAATAGTCAAAAGTGATTGGAGGGCACCTAACCCCCCCCCACGCCCATCATTCCCCAAAAAACATCCAATCAAAATTTTAAGATTTTATAATAAAGAACGAACTCTTGCCCTTAGTTACCTATGTCTTGTCAAATTAGCTAAGTAATTTCACCGGATTTTGTTTTAAAAATAATTCCCACACTGGGATTCGAACCCAAGCTAATTGGTTGAAAGCCAACTATCCTAAGCCACTGGACCATACGAGATACGTGTAGAAAGCTAATTAATTGTTTTATGATATCTTATAGCATAAATTTCATCGGATATAGCTGAAACCTAGTAAAGAACAAACCAAGGCACATAGTAACTAAAAGTTTTATTAGAATTTATATAAAGGACCGATATAGTTCATCATACATGGTCTTTGTCATCAAGTTTTTTTTATTTAGTTATATAATAAAGAACGACCTCTTGCCTATGCTAAATTTTATAGGCCACTTAACAATAGTATAAGTTAGTAAAGGAGTGATATAGTTCATTATGGTAATGAACGAATTCTAGGCCATACTAACTAATTTAATTTTGAAAAGAAGAAATTTACATAAAGGACCGATATAGTTCATCATAAATTGTATTTTTTAATTAGGTTTTTTATATAATCCAGTTTGCAACGGTAGCTAGTAACCTAGTAAGAGACGATCACATCTAATGTTAAGAAATCTAAAAACCCATAGCTCCTAAATAGTTACATTAAAGAACGACCTGAGGCCTTAGTAACTGAAGTATTAAAAGGGATCAGGGTTGCAGTACAGTAAGGACCGAAGTCTATCTCATAGTAACTAATGCAACGGGAAAAACAAAAGAGGTCTGTGGTATATGTGACGTCATAAAAGGTTACATTTGATTCTACATTAAAATACGATCATTGGAATAACATTTCACTATCCGGGTTGCAGCGTTAGCTAGCAACGTAGTAAGAGACAATCACGCCCCATAGTAAACCCGGGTTGCATCGGGGTTGCATTATAATAAAGATCAAACTCTTCCCTATACTAACTTGCATAGGCAACTTCACTATAGTTAAGATTACATTATATATATTATACATCATTATAAATTATAAAAGGTTCAAATATTCGAATATTATAGAGTTAAAAATTTTCCCACACCGGGAATCGAACCCGTGCCTGTTATCCGGGTTGCAGCGGCAGCTAGCAACCTAGTAAGAGACGATCACGTCTAAAGTTAAGAAATATAAAAACCCATAGTTCCTAACAAAGGAGTCAGATCAAATTCAAAAGTACACCATTAGAACTGCCTTGTCCGAAACCCCTGTATAGGAAACTTTCTGTCCCTTGGCTTGAAACAGCAAGGGAAATATATTGGCTTGAATATCAAGAAAAGTGGCAGCTGTTACAACATTCTGCCTAAACGGGATATTTTTTTTCTCTTTTCTTCTTCTCCTGGGATAGCTTGGCACTGGAAAATCGTAGAGAGTTGTTCAATGGCTCATTTAAAATTACAGTAAAGAACAAACTTCCAGCCCATAGTAACTAAAATAATTTATAATAAAGATCGAACTCTTCCCTATACTAACTTGCATAGGCAACTTCACTATAGTTAAGATTACAGTATTTATGTTATACATCATTATAAGTTAGGAAAGGCTCAAATGTTCGAAGATTAAAGAGTTAAAAATTTTCCCACACCGGGAATCGAACCCGGGCCTGTTAAGTGAAAGTTAACTATCCTAGCCACTAGACCATATGGGACCATAAAGAAGTATTATGATTTAAGAGCCATATGCGTATTATTATTTCACCATACCAATTATAATAAGGCCAAAACCAAATCGTCGACTTGCAACCTTACTTTTGACACATTAGTCCGGGTTGAAGCGGTAGCTAGCAATCCGGGTTGCAGCGGTAGCTAGCAACCTAGTAAGAGACGATCACGTCCAATGTTAAGAAATATAAAAACCCCTAACTCCTAAAAACAGAGTCAGATCAAAACAAAAAGTACACCATTAGAACCGCCTTGTCCAAAACCCCTATAAAGGAAACTTACCGCCCTGCGGCTTGAATAACAAAGAAAATATATTGGCTTGATAATCAAGAAAATTGACTTTAACCACGTTATTCTCCACAAACGGGATATTTTTTTCTTTCTTTCTTTTTATATTTCCGGGTTGCAGCGGTAGCTAGTCCGGGTTGCAGCGGTAGCTAGCAACCTAGTAAGAGACGATCACGTCCAATGTTAAGAAATATAAAAACCCATAGTTCTTAAAAAAAGAGTCAGATCAAAACAAAAGTACACCATTAGAACCGCCTTGTCCGAAACCCCTGCATAGTAAAATTTCTGTCCCTTGGCTTGAACAGCAAGGGAAATATATTGGCTTGAAAATCAAGAAAAGTGGCAGCTACTACAACATTCCGCCTAAACGGGATATTTTTTTCTTTTTTTCTTTTTTTTTCTTTTTTTGTATCCAGAGATAGCTTGGCACTGGAACATCGTAGAGGGTTGTTCAATAGCTCATTTTAAAGGAAATTAATTGGGTTAAAAATCTATAGTAACTAAAATAAATTATTTCTAAAAGAGAATAAATTTTTCCACCAAAAACTGCATTTTGATGTCTTTTCACACTGCAGTCTTTCAAACATAATCGTATACCAGCGGTAAGAATTGAACCCACGCCTCTGAAGAGACTGGTGGCTAAAACCAGTGCCTTGGACCACTCGGCCAGGCTGCCTCTCATAAATAAATATATATGTGAATTTGGGTTGCAGCAGTAGCTAGCAACCTAGTAAGAGACGATCAGTCCAATGCTAAGAAATATAAAAACCCAAAACTCCTAAAAATAGAGTCAGATCAAAACAAAAGTACATCATTAGAAATACCTTGTCTGAAACCCTACTAGATCAATAATGAACGTCATCATAGTTTTATATTAGAGCTATGACGTGAATAGAGTGACGTCATAATTATTTACATTAAAAGACGATCACTGAAATAACAAACCATTCCATACATTGGACTTAGTTAGCTACTTGATTGTTTGAGTTTCGTCTCTTACTATTTAAAAGAAGAAAAAGCCGTAGGCTTTTTCCTGTTTGTATTTATAGTTAAAAAACGAACTCAAGTCCAAAGAAACTGAACACTGTGGTTCATTCATATTATCTTCATTATTTTAGCTAGAATGTAAATAAACAAGTTTCTTTTTTAAATTTTAAATTGAAAAGATAGTGCTTTTAATTCAACATATTAAAAGTTCTCCGGGTTGCAGCGGTAGCTAGCTACCTCGTAAGAGACGATCACGTCCAATGTTAAGAAATATAAAAACCCATAGTTCTTAAAAAAAGAGTCAGATCAAAACAAAAAGTACACCATTAGAACCGCCTTGTCCGAAACCCCTGCATAGTAAAATTTCTGTCCCTTGGCTTGAACAGCAAGGGAAATATATTGGCTTGAAAATCAAGAAAAGTGGCAGCTACTACAACATTCTGCCTAAACGGGATATTTTTTTCTTTTTTTTTCTTTTTTTTTCTTTTTTCTTTTCCACAGATAGCTTGGCACTGGGACATCGTAAAGGGTTGTTCAATAGCGCATTTTAAAGGAAATTAATTGGGTTAAAAATCTATAGTAACTAAAATAAATTATTTCTAAAAGAGAATAAATTTTTCCACCAAAAACTGCATTTTTGATGTCTTTTCACACTGCAGTCTTTCAAACATAATCGTATACCAGCGGTAAGAATTGAACCCACGCCTCTGAAGAGACTGGTGGCTAACACCAGTGCCTTGGACCACTCGGCCAGGCTGCCTCTCATAAATAAATATATATGTGAATTTAGGTTGCAGCAGTAGCTAGCAACCTAGTAATAGACGATCAGTCCAATGCTAAGAAATATAAAAACCCAAAACTCCTAAAAATAGAGTCAGATCAAAACAAAAGTACATCATTAGAATTACCTTGTCTGAAACCCTACTAGATAATCCGGGTTGCAGCGGTAGCTAGCAACCTAGTAAGAGACGATCACGTCCAATGTTAAGAAATATAAAAACCCATAGTTCCTAACAACGGAGTCAGATCAAAACAAAAAGTACACCATTAGAACCGCCTTGTCCGAAACCCCTGTATAGGAAACTTTCTGTCCCTTGGCTTGAACAGCAAGGGAAATATATTGGCTTGAAAATCAAGAAAATTGACTTTAACCACGTTATTCTCCCCAAACGGGATATTTTTTTCTTTTTTCTTTTTTTTTCTTTTCCACAGATAGCTTGGCACTGGAACATCGTAGAGGGTTGTTCAATAGCTCATTTTAAAGTAAATTAATTGGGTTAAAAACCTTTTGTAACTAAAATAAATTATTTCTAAAAGAGAATAAATTTTTCCACCAAAAACTGCATTTTTGATGTCTTTTCACACTCCAGTCTTTCAAACATAATTGTATACCAGCGGTAAGATTTGAACCCACGCCTCCGAAGAGACTGGTGGCTAACACCAGTGCCTTGGACCACTCGGCCAGGCTGCCTCTCATAAATAAATATATATGTGAATTTGGGTTGCAGCATTATAATAAAGAACGAACTCTTGCCCTTAGTTACCTATGTCTTGTCAAATTGGCTAATTAATTTTCCCTGATTTCGTTTTAAAAATAATTCCCACACCGGGATTCGAACCCAAGCTAATTGGTTGAAAGCCAACTATCCTAAGCCACTAAACCATATGAGATACGTGTAGAAAGCTAATTAATTGTTTTATGATATCTTATAGCATAAATTTCATCGGATATAGCTGAAACCTAGTAAAGAACAAACCAAGGCACATAGTAACTAAAACATTTAGAATAAAGAATGAACTCTTAACTATACTAGATTAGATACTCAACTTAATTATAGTTAATGATAAAGTAATGTACATAATTTCCAATGTTATTAGAATTGTAGCCTATAGTAAATGATAATTACAGTAAAGAACGATCTCTCACCATCCGGGTTGCAGCGGTAGCTAGCAACCTAGTAAGAGACGATCACGTCCAACGTTAAGAAATAAAAAAACCCATAGATCCTAAAAAAGCAGTCAGATCAAAACAAAAAGTACACCAACAGAACCGCCTTGTCTAAAACACTGTATAGGAAACTTTCTGTCATGTGGTTTGAACAGCAAGGGAAATATATTGGCTTGAAAATCAAGAAAAGTGGGAGCTACTGCAACATTCTGCCTAAACGGGATATTTTTTTCTTTCTTTCTTTTGTTTCCAGAGATAGCTTGGCACTGGAACATCGTAGAAAGTTGTTCAATGGCTCATTTTAAAGGAAATTAATTGGGTTAAAAACCTTTTGTAACTAAAACAAATTATTTTAAAACAGGATAAATTTTTCGACTAAAAACTGTATTTTTGATGTTTTTCCATACTGCTGTCTTTTCAAAGACATTTGATTTTTGAAACAATCAAACAGTTCGTGGTAAGGTTGTATTTTAAACTTAATATTCCATAGATAGCTTAGCACTGGAACTAATTAAATTAATTTAATAATATTCAAGGACGTATCCAAAGGGTTTAGTGGGTTTGAACCCCCCTCCCCCAAAATGTTTTTCAGATTCATAATAACGAATGTAAAATGAATAAAACAAAATTGAATATAAAAAAAATATATAAAAATGAATATGAACAACTTTTTTATGCGTTTTTGAAGTTTTTATTATAATAAAGAACGAATATTTTACCGATTATCTACTAATAACCATATATGACGTAATAAGTGACATGACGTAATATATAAAACCTATTGTGTACTAATAACCATATATGACTTAATAAGCGACGTAAAAATTGAAAAAATTAATTTTTATTTTATTTTCGTTTTTAGTTTTATAATAAAGAACGACCTCTTGCCTATACTAAATTATATAGGCCATTTAACTATAGTATAGGTTAGTAAATTTTACATAAAGGACTGATATTGCTCATTATTGTAAAGAACGAATTCAAGGCCATAGTAGCTAATTTGGTTTGAAAATTACATTAAAAGACGATTATTGGAATAATTTTACATTAAAATACAGTAAAGAACGATCTCTCATCCGTAGTAACAAATATATGGTGGTTCCAGGGGTAGTTGAGGTTCGTCTCTTACTATTTCAAAGAAGAAAAAGCCGTAGGGTTTTTCCGAATTTTAATGATAAAGCATAAAATCCGGGTTGCAGCGGTAGCTAGCAACCTAGTAAGAGACAATCACGTCCAATGTTAAGAAATATAAAAACCCATAGTTCTTAAAAAAAGAGTCAGATCAAAACAAAAAGTACACCATTAGAACCGCCTTGTCCGAAACCCCTGCATAGTAAAATTTCTGTCCCTTGGCTTGAACAGCAAGGGAAATATATTGGCTTGAAAATCAAGAAAAGTGGCAGCTACTACAACATTCTGCCTAAACGGGATATTTTTTTCTTTTTTTTTCTTTTTTTTTTTCTTTTTTCTTTTCCACAGATAGCTTGGCACTAGAACATCGTAAAGGATTGTTCAATAGCGCATTTTAAAGGAAATTAATTGGGTTAAAAATCTATAGTAACTAAAATAAATTATTTCTAAAAGAGAATAAATTTTTCCACCAAAAACTGCATTTTTGATGTCTTTTCACACTGCAGTCTTTCAAACATAATCGTATACCAGCGGTAAGAATTGAACCCACGCCTCTGAAGAGACTGGTGGCTAACACCAGTGCCTTGGACCACTCGGCCAGGCTGCCTCTCATAAATAAATATATATGTGAATTTGGGTTGCAGCAGTAGCTAGCAACCTAGTAATAGACGATCAGTCCAATGCTAAGAAATATAAAAACCCAAAACTCCTAAAAATCGAGTCAGATCAAAACAAAAGTACATCATTAGAAATACCTTGTCTGAAACCCTACTAGATAATCCGGGTTGCAGCGGTAGCTAGCAACCTAGTAAGAGACGATCACGTCCAATGTTAAGAAACATAAAAACCCATAGTTCCTAACAAAGGAGTCAGATCAAAACAAAAAGTACACCATTAGAACCGCCTTGTCCGAAACCCCTGTATAGGAAGCTTTCTGTCCCTTGGCTTGAACAGCAAGGGAAATATATTGGCTTGAAAATCAAGAAAATTGACTTTAACCACGTTATTCTCCCCAAACGGGATATTGTTTTCTTTTTTCTTTTTTTTTCTTTTCCACAGATAGCTTGGCACTGGAACATCGTAGAGGGTTGTTCAATAGCTCATTTTAAAGTAAATTAATAAATTATTTCTAAAAGAGAATAAATTTTTCCACCAAAAACTGCATTTTCGATGTCTTTTCACACTCCAGTCTTTCAAACATAATCGTATACCAGCGGTAAGATTTGAACCCACGTCTCCGAAGAGACTGGTGGCTAACACCAGTGCCTTGGACCACTCGGCCAGGCTGCCTCTCATAAATAAATATATATGTGAATTTGGGTTGCAGCAGTAGCTAGCAACCTAGTAAGAGATGATCAGTCCAATGCTAAGAAATATAACAAAACTCCTAAAAATAGAGTCAGATCAAAACAAAAGTACATCATTAGAATTACCTTGTCTGAAACCCTACTAGATAAATAATGAATGTCATCATAGTTTTATATTAGAGCTATGACGTGAATAGAAAAACATGAAATTATATTGTTGTTTCTGAAGACGTCATGAAATAATATCATTGCTCTATGAAGTCAACAAAATCATTACGCTGTGACGTCATAATTACTACTTAAGAACTACAAAGATGAAAATGTTCTCATTCATAATTACATAATGGTTTCAATCAAGCAAGTCGCACGCAAATTGAAAAAACAGTACTACACAAACAACAGAGATAGTATCTTGAAAAGAAAAAAGCAAAGGTATTCAACCGACCAGGCGTATCGAGAAGTAAAAATTGAGAGAGCAAAACAAAGGTATTCAACCGACCAGGCGTATCGAGAAGTAATAATTGAGAGAGCAAAACAAATATAATAAAGATCGAACTCTTCCCTATACTAACTTGTATACGCAACTTCACTATAGTTAAGATTACAGTATTTATATTATGCATCATTATAAATTATAAAAGGTTCAAATGTTCGAAAATTATAGAGTTAAAAATTTTCCCACCCCGGGAATCGAACCCGAGCCTGTTAAGTGAAAGTTAACTATCCTAGCCACTAGACCATATTGAACCATAAAGAAGTATGATTTAAGAGCCATATGCGTATTATTATTTCACCATACCAATTATAATAAGGCCAAAACAAAATCGTCGACTTGCAACCTTACTTTTGACACATTAGTTAAATCTTCATCAGGCTTAAAAAATGTTTTGCTAGTTTTACATGAAAGAACGAACCTTAGTCCATATACAATAAAGAACGACACCTTGCCCATGTTAACTAAAACATAAATAGGGATAATGTAATTTCCAATAGTATCATGGCTGTAGAGATGGCTGAAACCTAGTTACAATAAAAAACGATCATTGGAATAACAAAAATTGCATACCTTTGGAATTAGCTAGCTACTTGATTATTTGAGACTCGTCTCTTACTATTTAAAAGAAGAAAAAGCCGTAGGCTTTTTCCTGTGTGTAATCAGTTGATTATCATAGGCAGCGCGCTAGCACTGCCTGAGTAAAGAACGATGTGGGCACAATGTGTTTTTTTCCGGGTTTTACAATAAGGAACGAACTTAACCCATAGTAACTTAAGTATTGAATCAAACGGTTCGTGGTCATAATCCGGGTTGCAGCGGTAGCTAGCAACCTAGTAAGAGACGATCACGTCCAATGTTAAGAAATATAAAAACCCGTAGTTCCTAACAGAGGAGTCAGATCAAAACAAAAAGTACACCATTAGAACCGCCTTGTCCAAATCCTCCATAAAGGAAACTTACCGCCCTTTGGCTTGGATAACAAAGAAAATATATTGGCTTGAAAATCAAGAAAATAGACTTTTACCACGTTATTCTCCCCAAACGGGATATTTTTTTCTTTTTTTTTTCTTTGTTTCCAGAGATAGCTTGGCACTGGAACATCGTAGAGGGTTGTTCAATAGCTCATTTTAAAGGAAATTAATTGGGTTAAAAACCTTTTGTAACTAAAATAAATTATTTCTAAAAGAGAATAAATTTTTCCACCAAAAACTGCATTTTCCATGTCTTTTCACACTGCAGTCTTTCAAACATAATCGTATACCAGCGGTAAGATTTGAACCCACGCCTCCGAAGAGACTGGTGGTTAACACCAGTGCCTTGGACCACTCGGCCAGGTTGCCTCTCATAAATAATATATATGTGAATCCGGGTTGCAGCAGTAGCTAGCAATCTAGTAAGAGACGATCAGTCCAATGCTAAGAAATATAACAAAACTCCTAAAAATAGAGTCAGATCAAAACAAAAGTGCATCATTAGAATTACCTTGTCTGAAATCCTACTAGATAAATATTGAATGTCGTCATAGTTTTATATTAGAGCTATGATGTGAATAGACAAACACGAAATTATATTGTTGTTTCTGAAGACGTCATGAAATAATATCATTGCGCTATGACGTCAATAAAATCATTACCTTGTGACGTCATAATTACTATATAAGAAGCTTCAGAACTGTAAAAGTTCACATTCATAATTACATAATGGTTTCAATCAAGCAAGCTGCACGGATATTGAAAAAACAGTACTACACAAACAACAGAGATAGTATCTTGAAAAGAAAAAAACAAAGGTATTCAACCGACCAGGCATATCGAGAAGTAATCAAACAAAACAGCAAGATGTGTTATCACAATGATGAAGATTATAGACATGCAAAAATTCAGACAGCCAAACAAAAGATCAAGGAACGGTATGGTAATGATGAACATTACAGAGAAGCAAGAATTGAGCAGGCTAAACAAAAGATCAAGGAGCGTTATCACAATGATAAACTTTATAGAGAAGCAACAATTGAGCAGGCTAGACAAAAGAGCAGGGAACGGTATGATAATGATGAAGATTACCGAAACAAACATAAGAAAAAAGTTGCTACTAGAATAATGGGTAGATACTGGGGTGACAAAAGCTATAATGAAAAAATTAAATTCTCTGCGGGGTTGTACCGAAGAACGCATAAGGACAAAGGGAAAAATTACATTCAGAAATATAAGAAGATGGCAAAAATGCAGGCTGATCTTCGTAAATTGAGAAACATTTTACGCATGTTTTACCAGGATCACGAAAAGTATTCAAAATTACAGATTAAAATTCTCTTTGAAAGAGCGGATGCTGTTGAAAAGTCGGCTAGAAATTCCTTGGCAAAGCTTCATAGTAATATCCAAAAGAAATGTTGTCAGTTTAATGAAAAGCTTCCAAGGTATGGATTGGCAACTGCGGAACAGTTTACAGATGCAATGGAAAATGTTCGACAACACAGTGAATATACGGAGGCGTACTTCTTTGAAAATTCGTATATTAATTTTGGAAGGAGCAATTGCAGTTTATGTAGCAGCAATAAAAACATATATACAAGCATACCTATCAACAGCGAAGGAAAAGCAATGTTTTTCAATTATGGCGAAAACGAGCCTGTTAGGGTTATTAGTAAATGTGTTTGTAAGACTAATGATTTAGAACAAATTCCTGGAACACCGACTCAAGAAAAAAGCATTTCTAACTGTGTTTTAAACAGTTCTTTTAGTTCTACTGAATATTTGGCAAAAAATTCTCTGTGTAGTAGAACAAACTGTCCTGAAAAGTACGAGACAACTATTGAAGAATGCTCTGAATCTAGATCTGACAAGGAAATTATGATGGCTGAAGTCACCTATAACAATCTGAGTAAACATTCAAAACCAAAAATTGGGCAGCAGGTTACTTGGCAATGTCACCCTGATATCTGCAAGCTCTATCCGACGGATATTGAATTATGTCAAATTCTTTTTGATATCCTTGAAAATAATATAGCATTAAAATTTTCAACTGACAAAGTGGTTAATTTCTACCTTGGCGGCTTGGATTATTGTGAAATCAATAAAAGGGACACAAGAAAGCATGGGCATTCGTTATACTGTAGCCCAAATGAGGGATGTCAGAGCTATTTGCGTTCTCTAAGGGCACTAGCTCCACATTTTCCTGTTTTGAACTGTTTCATTAATAGCGTATATAAAGCAGTATCAAAATGTAAGATTATACAACATATTAATCTACTAAAAGTCGAGGGCTCGTACAAGGAACTAAGTCATTACATAGAAGAAGTGTCAAGTAGACTCTGTCGTAATAATAGTCAAGACTTCATTTACGGTGATAGCAATATTAGAGTTTCTGTGGATGAAAATACAATAATAAAATTATTTGGTGAGAGCCTTGATAAGGTAGCGAACATTAGGGATGTATACCCCACAATGCATTGTGACAGTTGTGAGCAGATAAAGACAAAATACCAATTGAAGAGTCTAAGATCCCTTTCAAATAAGAAAGGTTTTGATGTAATGATGGCCACGATTTTAGAACACCTACAACAGGACATACCCAAAGATGACAGAGAACAACTAATTCAATGTACAGGTTGGAAAGAGGATGTCATAGATTCATTCTTTGTCTGTGATTACTGTGCTGGGAAAATGTTGAAAAGTCAGGAGAATGTCCGATCAGTATTAAATAACCTTCATATAGACTGTACACCGGAATGTATAAAGTGTTTAAATAATTTTGAAATGGCAATGATTCGATTTGTAATGCCTTGTCTTACGATCGTCAGATTAGGGCAAGTAACTGCATTGAAGAGACCTAGAACAGAACTTGTTGACGCTCTTAAGGGGAGAATAGTATATCTACCTGTTGATGTGCAAGCAAATGCAGATATTCAGCCTGAAAAACTTCTTAACATTGATAGTTTTGTAGTCATTGTCAATGGTCAGCCTACTTACAACAAGAATGTTTGGACTGCACTATTTATAATAAAGAACGACCTCTTTCCTATACTAAATTTTATAGGCCACTTAACTATAGTATAGGCTAGTACAGTTATTATATTTAAGGTCAATATATTAAAATTTTCCACTAAAAGACGGTCATTGGAATAAAAACCCAATACATACATTTGATTTAGTTAGCTACTTGATTGTTTGAGGCTAGTCTCTTACTATTTCAAAGAAGAAAAAGCCGTAGGCTTTTCCTGTTTGTAATCCGGGTTGCAGCGGTAGCTAGCAACCTAGTAAGAGACGATCACGTCCAATGTTAAGAAATATAAAAACCCATAGCTCCTGAAAAAGTAGTCAGATCAAAACAAAAAGTACACCATTAGAACAGCCTTGTCCGAAACCCCTGTATAGGAAACTTTCTGTCATTTGGCTTGAACAGCAAGGGAAATATATTGGCTTGAAAATCAAGAAAAGTGTACAATAAAGAACGACACCTTGCCCATGTTAACTAAAACATAAATAGGGATTATGTAATTTATAAAAATTAGTCCATATACAATAAAGAACGACACCTTGCCCATGTTAACTAAAACATAAATAGGGATTATGTAATTTATAATAAAGATCAAACTCTTCCCTATACTAACTTCTATACGCCACTGAATAATAGTATAGGTTAGTAATTCCACAGATAGCTTGGCACTGGAATCCGGGTTGCAGCGGTAGCTAGCAACCTAGTAAGAGACGATCACGTCCAATGTTAAGAAATATAAAAACCCATAGCTCCTAAAGCAGGAGTCAGATCAAAACAAAAAGTAATCATGAAATATAAAATATAGTAATATAAAATATTACTAAAGGTCATATATGACGTAATGAGCGACTTGACGTAAAAATTGAAAAAAAATTATAGCAAAGAACGAACTCTAGCCCTTATTAACTGAAACATTAAATTAAAATGCATCATTATATAGATGATGAATTTTCCTTAGTCATCATAATAGAGAGTTGTGTAATGGCTCATTTTAATTACGATAAGGTACGAACTGAACCCATAGTAACTTAATTATTAAATCAAACAGTTCGTGGTCCTTATAGTAAAGAACGACCTCTTGCCTATACTAAATTTTATACGCCACTCAATTATAGTATAGGTTAGTAATTCCACAGATAGTTATTGTATAAAGGATCAGGCAAGTTAATCATAAGTAGTTTTTTCTTTTCCCCCTCAGACAGATTTGCACTGGAACATCATAGAGAGCTGTTCAATCACTCATTTTAAAAGAAATTGATGTGGCTAATCCGGGTTGCACCGGTAGCTAGCAACGTAGTAGATCGATGTCAGTCAAGGGGATCTATTGTAGTACTTATTAATATAAGTTTTTAATAATAAAGAACAACCTCTTGCCTATATTAATTTAAAACTGAGTTTCTTTTTTAAACTCTAACTTTAAGAGTTACTACTTTAAATTCAATATTTTAAAAATTCTCTCCAACGGGGAATCAAACCCGGGTCTTACGCGTGACAGACATTACAGTAATTTTTGCTTTGGTCTAAAATACTGTCAGCGGTGGGGTTCGAACCCATGCCTCTGAAATGACGGGTAGCTAACACCAGCGCCTTAAATCACTCGGCCACGCTGCCTCACATAACTATGTGAATATCTTATAATAAAGAACAAACTCTAGGAGAAAAAAAAACTCTGGGAGAAATCTCGAAAAGAAAAAAGCAAAGGTATTCAACCGACCAGGCGTATCGAGAAGTAATAATTGAGAGTGCAAAACAAAACAGCAAGAAGTGTTGTCACAATGATGAAGATTATAGACATGCGAAAATTGAGACAGCCAAACAAAAGATCAAGGAGCGTTATCACAATGATGAAGATTACCGAATCAAATATAAGAAAAAAGAAAAGCAAAGGTATTCAACCGACCAGGTGTATCGAGAAGTAAAAATTGAGACAGCCAAACAAAACATCAAGGAGCGTTATCAAAATGATAAACTTTATAGAGAAGCAACAATTGAGCAGGCTAGACAAAAGATCAAGGAGCGTTATCACAATGATGAAGATTACCGAAAAATATATAAGAAAAAAGTTGCTACCAGAATACTGGGTAGATACTGGGGTGACAAAAGCTATAATGGAAAAATTAAATTCTCTGCGAGGTTGTACCGAAGAACGCATAAGGACAAAGGGAAAAATTACATTCAGAAATACAAGAAGATGGCAAAAATGCAGGCTGATCTTCGTAAATTGAGAAATATTTTACGAATGTTTAACCAGGATCACGAAGAGTATTCAAAATTACAGATTAAAATTCTCTTTGAATTATAATAAAGAACGACCTCTTGCCTATACTAAATTTTATAGGCCACTTAACTATATTATAGGTTAGTATATATATATATATATATATATTATATATATATATATATCTTCTCAAGTCTACACCGAAGTGCTTAAGTCGGCTTAGAACCGGACAGCAAGAAGTCCCTGGGACCTCCATGAATGAATGGAGGCTTTGTGCAATCCTGGGCCCATCTTGGTCACAACATGGTTTTCAGCGCTTGGCGATGCTCTTCTATCAACAAGAGTCGAAATCCTGCACAGACAATCTCAAGCCTATTACCTCCGACTCATTATATATTCATGCCTACAAATATTATGCTACTACGGGGAGGCAACCCGTAATAGATAAATTAGCTAGGAAGAGGTTTTTCAGCCCAAAGACGCCCATCAAAACATACCAATCCCAGAAGAATTGTCCATTAGTCAGAATCCCGTTCGAATGCTGTGTCGTTTACTAGGCTATAGTTTTTACAGTAAAGAACGAACCTTAGCCCATAGTTACAGTAAAGAACGACCTCTCTCCCATACTAACTGATATATGGTGGTTCCAGGTGTAGTTACATTACATAAAGGATCGATGTGGTTCATTATAAATTATAAAAGGTTTAGAGCTTCTAATGTTCGAAGATTATAGAGTTAAAAATTTTCCAATACCGGGAACTATAATAAAGAACGAATATTTTACCGATTATCTACTAATAGCCATATATGACGTAATAAGTGACATTACGTAATATCTAAAACCTATTGTGTACTAATAACCATATATGCCTTAATGAGCGACGTGACGTAAAAATTGAAAAAATTAATTTTTATTTTATTTTTCCTGTTTGTGTTTACAGAAAAAAACGAACTCAGGCTCAAAGAAACTGAACCTTGTGGTTCATTCATATTATCTCCATTATTTTAACTAGGATATAAATAAACAAGTTTCTTTTTTAAATTTTAAATTTAAAAGATAGTACTTTTAATTCTTTATAATAAAGAACGACCTCTTGCCTATACTAAATTATATAGGCCACTTAACTATAGTATAGGTTAGTAAATTTACATTAAAAGACGATCACTGAAATAACAAACCATTCCGTACATCCACTTAGTTAGCTGCTTGATTGTTTGAGTTTTACAGTAAAGAACGATCTTTCACCCGTAGTAACTGATATATGGTGGTTCCAGGGGTAGTCCGGGTTGCAGCGGTAGCTAGCAACCTAGTAAGAGACGATCACCTCCAATGTTAAGTAATATAAAACCCCCCAACTCCTAAAAAAAAGTCAGATCAAAACAAAAAGTACACCATTTGAACCGCCTTGTCCGAAACCTCTATAAAGGAAACTTACCGCCCTTTGGCTTGAATAACAATTGCAGCGGTAGCTAGCAACCTAGTAAGAGACGATCACCTCCAATGTTAAGAAATATAAAAACCCGTAGCTCCTAAAAAAAGTTTATAATAAAGAACGACCTCTTGCCTATACTAAATTTTATACGCCAATTAGTTATAGTATAGGTTAGTAATTCAACAGATAGCTTGGCACTGGAACATCATAGAGAGTTGTTCAATGGCTCATTTTAAAGAAAATTAATGGGGTTATCCGGGTTGCAGCGGTAGCTAGCATCCTAGTAAGAGACGATCACCTCCAATGTGCAGAAATATAACCCCCCCCCAACTCCTAAAAAAAGAGTCAGATCAAAACAAAAAGTACACCATTAGAACTGCCTTGTCCGAAACCTCTATAAAGGAAACTTACCGCCCTTTGGCTTGAATAACAAAGAAAATATATTGGCTTGAAAATCAAGCAAATTGACTTTTACCACGTTATTCTCCACAAACGGGATATTTTTTCTTTCCGCTTGATTTTTCTTCTCAGCTAGCTGGGCACTGGAAAATCATAGAGAGCTGTATAATAGCTCATTTTAAAGGTATAATAAAAAACGACCTCTTGCCTATACTAAATTTTATACGCCACTTAATTATAGTATAGGTTAGTAATTCAACAGATAGCTTGGCACTGGAACATCGTAGAGAGTTGTTCAATGGCTCATTTTAAAGGAAATTAATGGGGTTAAAAACCTTTTGTAATTAAAACAAATTATTTTTATTACATTAAGAAATTTTAATTATGTTCCTTAAGAAATCATCATAAGTAAAAATTTCCCAAACAGAAATTGAACTCAAGCCTACTGGGTGAGAGCTATCCTAACCTCTAGACCATATAGGATATATTAAAATATCCGATTAATGAAGTTTATGTTAAAGAACAAATTATAATCCTTGTTAGCTGCCTGATTATTTGAGGATCGTCTCTTACTATTCCAATGAAGAAAAGCCATAGGCTTTTTCCTGTTTGTAATTTATTTCATAATAAAGTATTACAGTAAAGAACGATCTTTCACCTGTAGTAAGTGATATATGGTGGTTCCAGGGGTAGTCCGGGTTGCAGCGGTAGCTAGCAACCTAGTAAGAGACGATCACCTCCAATGTTAAGTAATATAAAACCCCCCAACTCCTAAAAAAATTCAGATCAAAACAAAAAGTACACCATTAGAACCGCCTTGTCCGAAACCTCTATAAAGGAAACTTACCGCCCTTTGGCTTGAATAACAATTTATAATAAAGAACGACCTCTTGCCTATACTAAATTTTATACGCCACTTAGTTATAGTATAGGTTAGTAATTCAACAGATAGCTTGGCACTGGAACATCATAGAGAGTTGTTCAATGGCTCATTTTAAAGAAAATTAATGGGGTTATCCGGGTTGCAGCGGTAGCTAGCAACCTAGTAAGAGACGATCACCTCCAATGTACAGAAATATAAACCCCCCCCAACTCCTAAAAAAAGAGTCAGATCAAAACAAAAAGTACACCATTAGAACTGCCTTGTCCGAAACCTCTATAAAGGAAACTTACCGCCCTTTGGCTTGAATTATAATAAAGAACGACCTCTTGCCTATACTAAATTATATAGGCCATTTAACTATAGTATAGGTTAGTAAATTTTACATAAAGGACTGATATTGCTCATTATTGTAAAGAACGAATTCAAGGCCATAGTAGCTAATTTGGTTTGAAAATTACATTAAAAGACGATTATTGGAATAATTTTACATTAAAAGACGATCATTGGAATAACAAACCATTGCATACATTGGACTTAGGTTCAGCTATTGTACGTTCGTCTCTTACCATTTCAAAGAAGAAAAAGCCGTAGGGTTTTTCCTGTTTGTTAGTATTTATAATAAAGATCGAACTCTTCCCTATACTAACTTGCATAGGCAACTTTAATATAGTGAAGATTACAGTATTTATATTATACATCATTATAAATTATTAAAAGGTTCGAATGTTCGAAGATTATAGAGTTTAATAAAGATCGAACTCTTCCCTTTACTAACTTGCATAGGCAACTTCACTATAGTTAAGATTACAGTATTTATATTATACATCATTATAAATTATAAAAGGTTCAAATGTTCGAAGATTATAGAGTTAAAAATTTTCCCACACCGGGAATCGAACCAGGGTTTACAGTAAAGAACGATCGCTCATGCATAGTAACTGATATATGGTGGTTCCAAGGGTAGTTACTTGTGGTTCGTCTCTTACTATTTCAAAGAAGAAAAAGCCGTAGGCTTTTTCCTGTTTGTAATGATATAGCATAAAACGAATTCCAATTTGTAACTGACGTCACCCTGGTTGTTATCGTAAAGAACAAACTCTTGCCCTTAGTTACCTACTATGTCATGTCAAATTAGCTAATTAATTTCATCTAATTTTGTTTAAAAATAATTCCCACACCCGGATTAAAACCCAAGACAATTAATTGAAAGCCAACTACCCTAAACCACTAAACCATATGATTACAATTAATAATCATAGTTTGTAGCCAGGTCGTATCTTACTATTCCAATCAAGAAAAAGCCATAGGCTTTTTCCTGTTTGTAATTTATTATAATAAAGAACGAACTCTTGCCCTTAGTTACCTATGTCTTGTCAAATTAGCTAAGTAATTTCACCGGATTTTGTTTTAAAAATAATTCCCACACTGGGATTCGAACCCAAGCTAATTGGTTGAAAGCCAACTATCCTAAGCCACTGGACCATATGAGATACGTGTAGAAAGCTAATTAATTGTTTTATGATATCTTATAGCATAAATTTCATCGGATATAGCTGAAACCTAGTAAAGAACAAACCAAGGCACATAGTAACTAAAACTTTTATTAGAATTTATATAAAGGACCGATATAGTTCATCATACATGGTCTTTGTCATCAAGTTTTTTTTATTTAGTTATATAATAAAGAACGACCTCTTGCCTATGCTAAATTTTATAGGCCACTTAACAATAGTATAAGTTAGTAAAGGAGTGATATAGATCATTATGGTAATGAACGAATTCTAGGCCATACTAACTAATTTAATTTTGAAAAGAAGAAATTTACATAAAGGACCGATATAGTTCATCATAAATTGTATTTTTTAATTAGGTTTTTTATATAATCCAGTTTGCAACGGTAGCTAGTAACCTAGTAAGAGACGATCACATCTAATGTTAAGAAATCTAAAAACCCATAGCTCCTAAATAGTTACATTAAAGAACGACCTGAGGCCTTAGTAACTGAAGTATTAAAAGGGATCAGGGTTGCAGTACAGTAAGCACCGAAGTCTATCTCATAGTAACTAATGCAACGGGAAAAACAAAAGAGGTCTGTGGTATATGTGACGTCATAAAAGGTTACATTTGATTCTACATTAAAATACGATCATTGGAATAACATTTCACTATCCGGGTTGCAGCGTTAGCTAGCAACGTAGTAAGAGACGATCACGCCCCATAGTAAACCCGGGTTGCATCGGGGTTGCATTATAATAAAGATCAAACTCTTCCCTATACTAACTTGCATAGGCAACTTCACTATAGTTAAGATTACATTATTTATATTATACATCATTATAAATTATAAAAGGTTCAAATATTCGAATATTATAGAGTTAAAAATTTTCCCACACCGGGAATCGAACCCGTGCCTGTTATCCGGGTTGCAGCGGCAGCTAGCAACCTAGTAAGAGACGATCACGTCCAAAGTTAAGAAATATAAAAACCCATAGTTCCTAACAAAGGAGTCAGATCAAATTCAAAAGTACACCATTAGAACTGCCTTGTCCGAAACCCCTGTATAGGAAACTTTCTGTCCCTTGGCTTGAAACAGCAAGGGAAAAATATTGGCTTGAATATCAAGAAAAGTGGCAGCTGTTACAACATTCTGCCTAAACGGGATATTTTTTTTCTCTTTTCTTCTTCTCCTGGGATAGCTTGGCACTGGAAAATCGTAGAGAGTTGTTCAATGGCTCATTTAAAATTACAGTAAAGAACAAACTTCCAGCCCATAGTAACTAAAATAATTTATAATAAAGATCGAACTCTTCCCTATACTAACTTGCATAGGCAACTTCACTATAGTTAAGATTACAGTATTTATATTATACATCATTATAAATTATAAAAGGTTCAAATGTTCGAAGATTAAAGAGTTAAAAATTTTCCCACACCGGGAATCGAACCCGGGCCTGTTAAGTGAAAGTTAACTATCCTAGCCACTAGACCATATGGGACCATAAAGAAGTATTATGATTTAAGAGCCATATGCGTATTATTATTTCACCATACCAATTATAATAAGGCCAAAACCAAATCGTCGACTTACAAACTTACTTTTGACACATTAGTCCGGGTTGAAGCGGTAGCTAGCAACCTAGTAAGAGACGATCACTTCCAATGTTAAGAAATATAAAAACCCCTAACTCCTAAAAACAGAGTCAGATCAAAACAAAAAGTACACCATTAGAACCGCCTTGTCCGAAACCCCTATAAAGGAAACTTACCGCCCTGCGGCTTGAATAACAAAGAAAATATATTGGCTTGATAATCAAGAAAATGGACTTTAACCACGTTATTCTCCACAAACGGGATATTTTTTTCTTTCTTTCTTTTTATAATAAAGATCGAACTCTTCCCTATACTAACTTGCATACGCAACTTCACTATAGTTAAGATTACAGTATTTATATTTCCGGGTTGCAGCGGTAGCTAGTCCGGGTTGCAGCGGTAGCTAGCAACCTAGTAAGAGACGATCAAGTCCAATGTTAAGAAATATAAAAACCCATAGTTCTTAAAAAAAGAGTCAGATCAAAACAAAAAGTACACCATTAGAACCGCCTTGTCCGAAACCCCTGCATAGTAAAATTTCTGTCCCTTGGCTTGAACAGCAAGGGAAATATATTGGCTTGAAAATCAAGAAAAGTGGCAGCTACTACAACATTCTGCCTAAACGGGATATTTTTTTCTTTTTTCTTTTTTTTTTCTTTTTTTGTATCCAGAGATAGCTTGGCACTGGAACATCGTAGAGGGTTGTTCAATAGCTCATTTTAAAGGAAATTAATTGGGTTAAAAATCTATAGTAACTAAAATAAATTATTTCTAAAAGAGAATAAATTTTTCCACCAAAAACTGCATTTTGATGTCTTTTCACACTGCAGTCTTTCAAACATAATCGTATACCAGCGGTAAGAATTGAACCCACGCCTCTGAAGAGACTGGTGGCTAACACCAGTGCCTTGGACCACTCGGCCAGGCTGCCTCTCATAAATAAATATATATGTGAATTTGGGTTGCAGCAGTAGCTAGCAACCTAGTAATAGACGATCAGTCCAATGCTAAGAAATATAAAAACCCAAAACTCCTAAAAATAGAGTCAGATCAAAACAAAAGTACATCATTAGAAATACCTTGTCTGAAATCCTACTAGATAAATAATGAACGTCATCATAGTTTTATATTAGAGCTATGACGTGAATAGAGTGACATCATAATTATTTACATTAAAAGACGATCACTGAAATAACAAACCATTCCATACATTGGACTTAGTTAGCTACTTGATTGTTTGAGTTTCGTCTCTTACTATTTAAAAGAAGAAAAAGCCGTAGGCTTTTTCCTGTTTGTATTTATAGTTAAAAAACGAACTCAAGTCCAAAGAAACTGAACACTGTGGTTCATTCATATTATCTTCATTATTTTAGCTAGAATGTAAATAACAAGTTTCTTTTTTAAATTTATAATAAAGAACGACCTTTTGCCTATACTAAATTTTATACGCCACTTATTTATAGTATAGGTTATCCGGGTTGCAGCTTATAATAAAGAACGACCTCTTGCCTATACTAAATTTATAGGCCTTAACTATACTATAGTATAGGCTAGTAAATTTTACATAAAGGACCGATACAGTTTATCTTGATCAAACAGTTCGTTGTAACGAACTGTATAGTAAGAGCGACTCGTCTCAATAGTAACCGAAACTCTAAAAAAGGAATTTTAATATCAATAGATACATCAAAAGAATTGTATTTTTATGATGATTTTAAATATTTAATTTTCATGCAGTTTTGTTTTACCCATCAAAAGTTACGAGCCTGGGAAAATTTGCCCTGTTTTCGAAAATAGAGGAAAACAGCCCTCAAAAGTGATATAATCTTAATGATAATTAAATTAAAGATAAATTGGAATTACATAAGAGATCGATACTGTACCTGGGAATTTTGTAAGTATCATCGGTATCATTGTTTTACTGATAGTCCATTTTATTGGAAATATAATTTAAGTAAGTTATTTATTGTGCTCCTCTTTCATGGAAAAAAATAGCATTCGCAGGATTCGAACCTGGGCTACTTTGGCCACAACGTACGGTCCTAACCACTAGACTCAAAGACTGAAGAGTTGATGCAAAACGAGAAGTTTTGTTTATACGTCTTTACAGTAATTTTACATTAGGAATCATGTTAAAGATTGATCAATGATGTCTTAATATTAGGTTGTGACCAGGTCGTCTCTTACTTTTCCAATTAAGAAAAAGCCATAGGGTTTTTCCTGTTTGTAATATAACCTTTTACAGAGGCAACAGTTTTGGCACGTTGACAAGATATGATTTATAATGTTGGTGCAGCAGTAGGCCCTTCTTTTCCTTATTGATTTCATTCGAATGCTAACACCGGAAAGATGACAATAAGATCTATCAACGGCTAACATGTTACCAGAACCATTAGCTAGAAGTTGCCCATCTTCATCAACTATTATTTTAAGTTGGCATTCTCTTTGAGCACTAACTTCTCTGGAAATGATACTTTCACATATCCACCTTTTGAACGATGAAAATTCTTGACTACTCCAAAGGAATTTAACTCCTCACTGTCATGACAACGTAGGCACACATTCCCAATAAGATCTCCACTACTACTTGTCCCATGGTTCAAATATATCTCTTTGTCAGCATTCAAGGCAACAATGACTTTATCATGTGCACACACTTTCTTTGAATAATTCATTTTCACGTCTTTTTTAAAAAATATGGTGTAGGTGTTTATCCGTCCAATGGTAAAAAATTACTGATTAAACGCACGCAATAAACTAGATAGTCTCGATAACCTACCATGGAGTACCACTGGGAAAGCCGCTTCCAATGTAAGAGCAACCATAGAGTACGTTTGCTACACCCGCAAGCATGCATAGTGAGAGAGAAATACAAAGTCGACCTGGGGGTATTTTCCGACGAGTATGGTTAGGTTAGGTTAGACTAGATTAAGTTAGGTTAGATTAGGTTAGGTTAAGTCAGGTTAGGTAAGTTAGGTTAGGTTATCTAAGTAAGGTTAGGTTAGGTTAGCTAGTAAACACCTCTCCATGTTTAAGTTAGGTTAGGTTAGGCTAGATTAAGTTATGTTAGGTTAGGTTAAGTTAGGTTAGGTTAGCCTACGTACGCGCTTGTACGTAGGCTAACCTAACCTAACTTAACCTAACCTAAATATTTCTGTAAAAACAAATCACTCATTTCGGCAAGCGGCAAAAAAAATCTAATTCATCAATGACAATTTTGCCCGTTTCCACTGCTCTAGCCAAATAACAAATAAATAATAATAATAAAAAAAAACTCTTAACTATTTTTATCATATTTTTCCTTCATCTCTTTGACTACAGCAGGCGGAATTATCAACAACAACAAACAAAATCAAGAAAAACAAATCAGACTAATAGCGTTTCAAACATCAAAGTCAGTATTATCAGGTTCGGCGGGTACTGCCAACTTTCGTGGGTCAAAGAAGTCGTCTTGAAATTTATTCCATTGTGAATTTCAAGACTTTTTTACCTCTAAGCATAATATTATTCCTTGCTGTACAACATGAGTTTCTGTAACCTTTTCTGCTGCCGATTTAGAACTTTTTAGCCTGTACCCGAGCGCTAGTAATTACATTAAAGAACGAACTTTAGTTTATAGTAACTGAAGTTATATTTCATTCAAAGAACATGCCATTGCATATATTGGACTTAGCTGCTCGATTCCTTGAAAAAAATCTTATTTGTCAACTGACACTAGAATAATTCCTGAAAATTTTAAATAAAATAATTTTATTTAGCTGCAAAGTGCAAAAATATTTATGGTATCTGAACAACAATTTCCATTTATTAATTCAAACCAGAAAAAAACCTGAAAATTTTTAATTTAGTTTGGTTTTCCCTTTGATTCAATTGAATCGCTACGCCATTTTTTACGCCTCTAAGTTAATGCGAAGGCGTCAAAACTCTCCGGAGCTGCAGCAAACCCTACGCCACTTCGAGCTACGTATGGATTTGCCGCTTTTATTTTTATTACCTGTGTCATTATTTTGTATTTACTATAGGCTTTTTTGCCAGACTCTTGGTTAGCCATGATGAGGGTCACCTATTACCCAAGGAGGTATTGGGCAATAGCTTTTCCTACGTATTTGATTACTGTATTATTAATGTTTGGATTTTGGTTATACTCTGCCTTACAAGCTGCCAGTGTTCCAGAAGAATATTATAAGCAGAAATTTAAAAAGAATTAATTGTTATGCTATATACGTAAGCAATGTTCATGGTTGTATAAACACGGTAATTTTCTGAAATAAAAGATACTGGTTTTTACAAGTTTTCTGTGTCATATAAGTGACTCACGTGTGGTCCTTCTGACCGGTCTGGTGACAGTTTTCCCCTTTTTCCTTAACTGATGCAGTTTGACGTCACAGCTTTCCAATTTCCTTGTGTAAAACCCATTTACGAGAGCAATAACTAAAAACAATGCTAAAGCCTTTATCCCCATGCCCAAAGACCAAGGGTGTCCCCTTAGCCAGGTCTATGTGTATCTTTATAAATATCATTTTTTAAGCATTTCAGATTGTTATACAATCAACTTCTTTAGCGTTGCTAGTATTACAGTAAAGAACGATCTCTCGCCAATAGTAACTGATATACGGTGGCGCCAGGGGTAGCTACAAGTACATAAAAATGGATCGATAGGGTTCATCGTATATGCAGAATATGTAAGTTTCATCAAATATTTCCAGGTTGCAGCGGTAGCTAGCAACCTAGTAAGAGACAATCACGTCCAATGTTAAGAAATGTAAAAACCCATAGCTTTGAAATCCGGGTTGCAGCGGTAGCGGTAGCCATTTCTGACAACAGCACAAATACTGAGTTTCAACTATGCTTGTATGTCGGTACTTTAAGAATATACGAAAATGGAATTTGCCTTCTTTAATAATGAACTGTTTAATACCACAACCACACTGAAATAAGACCAGCCAAAACAGAGACTAGCCTGTTCCAAAGTAATCTAAATATCTTGCTAAAATTGAAGTTGACCAAAATAAATCAAACGAAACCTGCTGGGTTTAGTACATCGTTGCCATCAAAGGAGATCAGGTTTATTTTAGCGATGGCTGATACATCTTCAACTATGCTAAGAAGTGACCCGAAACTTTAATTTCTGACAACAGCACAAATACTGTGTTTCAACTATGCTTGGATGTCGGTACTTTAAGAATATACGAAAATGGACTTGGCCTTCTTTAACATTGAACTGTTTAAAACCCACAACCACACTGAACTAAGAACAGCCAAAAATAGACACCCGCCTGTTCTGAGGTAATCTAAATGTCATGCTAAAATTAAAGTTGAGAATAATAAATCAAACGAAACCTGGTGGGTTTAGTACATCATTGCTATCAAATGAAATCAATTTTATTTTACCGACGGCTGATGCATCTTGGATGTTGTAAGAAGTGAACTGAAACTTTAGTTACTGACAACAGCACAAACACTGAGTTTCAACTATGCTTGGATGTCGGTACTTTAAGGATATACACAAATGGACTTGGCCTTCTTTAATAATGAACTGTTTAATATCACATCCACACTGAAATAAGACCAGCCAAAACAGAGACTAGCCTGTTCTAAGGTGATCTAAATATCATGCTAAAATTGAAGTTGAGGAAAATAGATCAAACGAAACCTGCTTATTTTAGTACATCGTTGCCATCAAAGGAGATCAGGTTTATTTTACCGACGGCTGATACGTCTTCAACTATGCTAAGAAGTGAACTGAAACTTTAATTTCTGACAATAGCACAAATACTGAGTTTCAACTATGCTTGGATGTCGGTACTTTAAGAATATACGAAAATGGATTTGGCCTTCTCTAATAATGAACTCTATTAATACCACAACCACACTGAAATAAGACCAGCCAAAACAGAGTGCCTGTTCTAAGGTAATCTATATATCAAGCTAAAATTGAAGTTGAGGAAAATAAATCAAACGAAACCTGCTGGGTTTAGTACATCGTTGCCATCAAAGGAGATCAGTTCTATTTTACCGACGGCTGATACGTCTTCAACTATGCTAAGAAGTGAACTGAAACTTTAACTTCTGACAATAGCACAAATACTGAGTTTCAACTATGCTTGGATGTCGGTACTTTAAGAATATACGAAAATGGACTTGGCCTTCTTTAATAATTAACTGTTTAATACCACAACCACACTGAGAGCAGCCTATTCTAAGGTAATCTAAATATCATGCTAAAATTGAAGTTGAGGAAAATAAATCAAACGAAACCTGCTGGGTTTAGTACATCGTTGCCATCAAAGGAGATCAGTTCTATTTTACCGACGGCTGATACGTCTTCAACTATGCTAAGAAGTGACCCGAAACTTTAATTTCTGACAACAGCACAAATATTGAGTTTCAACTATGCTTGGATGTCGGTACTTTAAGAATATACGAAAATGGACTTGGCCTTCTGTAACACTGAACTGTTTAAAACCCACAACCACACTGAACTAAGAACAGCAAAAACAGACACCAGCCTGTTCTGAGATAATCTAAATGTCATGCTAAAATTGAAGTTTAGAATAATAAATCAAACGAAACCTGGTGGATTTAGTACATCATTGCTATCAAATGAAATCAATTTTATTTTACCGACGGCTGATACATCTTGGATGTTGTAAGAAGTGAACTGAAACTTTAGTTGCTGACAACAGCACAAGCACTGAGTTTCAACTATGCTTGGATGTCGGTACTTTAAGGATATACACAAATGGACTTGGCCTTCCTTAAGAATGAACTGTTTAATATCACAACCACACTGAAATAAGACCAGCCAAAACAGAGTGCCTGTTCTAAGGTAATCTAAATATCCTGCTAAAATTGAAGTTGAGGAAAATAAATCAAACGAAACCTGCTGGGTTTAGTACATCGTTGCCATCAATGGAGATCAGGTTTATTTTACCGACGGCTGATAAGTCTTTAAGTATGCTAGAAGTGAACTGAAACTTTAATTTTTGACAACAGCACAAATACTGAGTTTCAACTATGCTTGGATGTACTTTAAGAATATACGAAAATGGACTTGGCCTTCTTTAATAATGAACTGTTTAATACCACAACTACACTGAAGTAAGACCAGCCAAAACAGAGACTATCCTGTTCTAAGGTAATCCAACTATCATGCTAAAATTGAAGTTGAGGAAAATAAATCAAACGAAACCTGCTGGTTTTAGTACATCGTTGCCATCAAAGGAGATCAGGTATATTTTACTAACGGCTGATACGTCTTCAACTATGCTAAGTGAACTGAAACTTTAATTTCTGACAAGAGCAAAAATACTGAGTTTCAACTAAGCTTGGATGTCGGTACGTTAAGAATATACGAAAATGGACTTGGCCATCCTTAATAATGAACTGTTTAATACCGTAACCACACTGAAGTAAGACCAGCCAAAACAGAGACTAGCTTGTTCTAAGGTAATCCAACTATCATGCTAAAATTGAAGTTGAGGAAAATAAATCAAACGAAACCTGCTGGGTTTAGTACATCGTTGCCATCAAAGGAGATCAGGTTTATTTTACCGACGGCTGATACGTCTTCAACTATGCTAAGAAGTGATCTGAAACTTTAATTTTTGACAACAGCACAAATACTGAGTTTCAACTATGCTTGGATGTCGGTACTTTAAGAATAAACGAAAATGGACTTGGCCTTCTTTAATAATGAACTGTTTAATACCACAACCACACTGAAGTAAGACCAGCCAAAACAGAGACTATCCTGTTCTAAGGTAATCTAACTATCATGCTAAAAATTGAAGTTGAGGAAAATAAATCAAACCAAACCTAATCGTTGCCATCAAAGGAGATGAGGTTTATTTTACCGACGACTGATGCGTCTTTAACCATGCTAAGAACTGATCTGAAACTTCAATTTCTGACAACAGCACAAATACTGAGTTTCAACTATGCTTGGATTTCGGTACTTTAAGGATATACACAAATTGACTTGGCCTTCTTTAATAATGAACTGTTTAATAAACCACAACCACACTGAAGTAAGACCAGCCAAAACAGAGACTAGCTTGTTCTAAGGTAATCCAACTATCATGCTAAAATTGAAGTTGAGGAAAATAAATCAAACGAAACCTGGTGGGCTAGTATATCATTGCTATCAAATGAAATCAATTTTATTTTACCGACGGCTTATACACCTTGGATGTTGTAAGAAGTGAACTGAAACTTTTGTTCCTGACAACAGCACAAATACTGAGTTTCAGCTATGCTTGGATATCGGTACTTTAAGAATATACAAAAATGGAATTGGCCTTCTTTAATAATAAACTGTTTAATAATACACAATCACACGGAAGTAAGACCAGCCAAAACAGAGACTAGCCTGTTCTAAGGTAATCTAAATGTCATGCTAAAATTGAAGTTGAGGATAAAAAATCAAATGAAACCTGCTGGGTTTAGTACATCGTTGCTATCAAAGGAGATCAGGTTTATTTTACCGACGGTTGATACGTCTTCAACTATGCTAAGAAGTGAACTGAAACATTAATTTCTGACAACAGCACAAATACTGAGTTTCAGCTATGCTTGGATATCGGTACTTTAAGAATATACAAAAATGGAATTGGCCTTCTTTAATAATGAACTGATTAATACCACAACCACACTGAAATAAGACCAGCCAAATCAGAGACTAGCCTGTTCTAAGGCAATCTAAATATCATGCTAAAATTGAAGTTGAGGAAAATAAATCAAACGAAACCGGCTGGGTTTAGTACATCGTTGCTATCAAAGGAAATCAAGTTTATTTTACCGACGGCTGATGCATCTTGGATGTTGTAAAGAAGTGAACTGAAAATTTAGTTCTTGACAACAACACAATCACTGAGTTTCAACTATGCTTGAATAGAAAGGAGAAAGGATATGTACAAGAATTATCTGAGTGATAGATCATATGAAAACAAAAGGAATGTAAAGAAAGTGGAGAAAGTATTGAAATATGAACTAAGGTGGTGTGAAGTGGATGCCATGAATAAAATTTGTCGTGGATATGGAAGATGCAGCCAGACGGCATAATTGTAAAATATTGTACTGGCTTGTCAATAAATTGAGAGGGAGTAGTCAATCTGGACTTGGCCCAGTTAAAGATAGAAATGGGGCCACGATTAGCGAAATGGAAAGAATTAAAGAGAGATGGGTAGAACATTTTGAGAATTTGCTAAACCGAGATAGAGTTGCAGGTAAAGATGTAGGGGAAAATGAAAAAGTTTGTGATACCTTGGATGTTAGGGAAGATTTGTTTTGCGAGTAGGAATTAACGACAGTACTAAAAGGATTAAAAAATAATAAGGCTCCAGGTGCGGATAGTAAATGAGTTTCTTAAATATGGTGCCTCTGAGGTTAGAAATAAGTTACTGAAGATTATGAGTATGATTTTTGAAAAAGGGGAAGTAACAAATGATTTTAATAAAACCTTAATTAAGCCACTTTATAAGAAAGGTGATAAAAGTGAGTGTGGTAATTATCGAGGCATTAGTCTGGTCTCTGTAGGTAGCAAATTACTTAGTAATGACATTTGGCAGACTGAAAGATGCCGTAGACAAAGTTATAAGAGAACAGTGCGGTTTTAGAAAAAGAAGAGGATGCGTCGACCAAATTTTCACTCTTTGGTTAATAATTGAGAAGTGCCTGAGTTGTCAAATACCTTTGGTCCTTAGTTTTGTAGATTATGAGCAAGCGTTCGATTCTGTTGATAGAAGAGAGCTATAGCAAAGGTTTTATCCTTGTATGGTATACCAGACAAATGCATTAAAGTGATTAGTGTTATGTACGAGAATAACTAGGCTGCAGTTAAGGTAGGAAATGAGGTTAGCTGCTGGTTTTGTACTAAATAGGGAGTTAAACAGGGCTGTGTTCTATCTCCCTTTATATGGATTATTTTGACGGATTTTGTATTAAGGAGCACAAGAAAGGAAAGGGAGACCACGGAATTAAAAACTGTTTAATACCACAACCAGAATGAACTAAGACCAGCCAAATTAGAGACCAGCCTGTTCTGAGGTAATCTAAATGTTATGCTAAAATTGAAGGGGAGTATAATAATTTAATTGAAGTTAGATTACTTAAATAATCTAAATGCCATGCTTACGTTGCAGTTGAGAATAATAAATCAAACAAAACATGGTGGGTTTGGTACCGTGGGCACCCATAAGAGGGTAGAAGGGGCACCAGCCCCCTTGGCTGAATGACGCTACCTTATTGCGGTAAAGCTTTCTAATTTAGTTAATTATTAATTTAGTAAAAATATAGAAGACGCAAATACGAAGTTTAGAAATACCACTTTTATTAATATAAGGAATATATCCTGCCAAGTTTCTGTTTAACGGGAAATTGAGAAATTACCACTTCCTAGCTATTACGTGGGTTGGTTAAATGACGGTGTGGTTGATAAAATGTATAAAAGATACATTTTATGGGAAGGGGCACATTTTTAAACTGTTACTAATTTTATGCCGGACTAACCTCTGGTCCGTTGTTTTTGGAAATAGCTTGGAATCCTGTCGGATTATTGTAAGTGTCTCTGCATCTTATTTTATATTATTTAAGTTTCTGAGACTTGTGGTCTACTTGGGACAGCAGTCCCAGTAGAATATCTATATCTGGAATTATTGTATGTTAACTGAAAAGTATTGCATTATAGCCAGCTTCTCTCTACGATCTATCTTTAGTCCCTCGAATAGACCCAGTTGGTATTGGTACAGAAACTGGGAGGGGCAGGGGAAAATTCCAAACTGAGTTTCTTTTCAATTTTGGCTGCGGCGGTTATGATGCGGCGGTTATGATAGGAGTAGGTGGCCAACACTAGACAAAGGAAACCGGGGATGACAGCTGTGACGCGCAAAACCACGACTGCCCCCCTCGTTTTCCCTCCTTTAATAGTCAAATACACTGCTATAACTTTCGTTTAAAGATATGACTTTAATCACTGAAGGAAGAAATAAAAGAAATAAAAAAAGAAAAAAAAAAAGAAAAGTGGTATGCAGTTTGTGCCTGGTTCCGCAGGCAAAAGTGTACTTTCTTCAAGTTTTCATCGAGATTCTGAAAGCTCAGTATTTAAGCTTTCAATCACCTCATTTCTGTTCTCCAAAATTTTCTCAAGCTCTAGAACTTTTTCTATGAGAATCTTTTTATCCTTGAGCATATCTTCAAATCCTTTCAACTTTTCACAGCTACAAGACCTCAACTTAGATACAGCATGCCCTTTCGGTGATTTTTTAGAAGGCTTCTTTCTCTCCTTCTCTTGTTGTTTCTTTTCTTCTGCCCTTTTAACATCTCTTTCTTTTAAAAGTACTGCAGGTAATTCAGTCTTTATAAGCAATTGACCTTCTTCATTATCTTCCAGTCGAACTCCTAGTTTTGGTAAGATGTCATCACGGACTGTATCAGAAAGGTTGAAAAGATCATGCCTAGTCTCTTTGTTACTTATTTGCTTGGCTGATTTCCTAACATCTTCCCGAAATCGTGCGAAAGCTTCTAAGTAAGGGTAGAGCTGTTTTTCATTTGTTTCTGAGGAAGTTTCGGTTGGAACTTCCTTTTTCCCTTTTGATTTCTTATTAACCTAACTTTTGGAGTTACTTTTACTATTACTACTATTAGATTCGGAAAGCGATATGTAATCTTTGCTTATTTCCTTTGATTGTCTCCTTTCCTTTTTTCCTTTTGATTTCTTGCTTACATGACTTTTGGAATTACAATCCATATCGCTGCCACAACACTTTGAATTATACGAATCAGAGAATAATTTTTTCTTCTTCATTTTGTTCTTTGCTTTTTTCCTTTGATTTTTCTTTTCCTTTTCTCCTTTTGATTCCTTGCTTACATATCTTTTTGAATTACAATCACTATCGCTGCTAGGCGAATTTGAATTAGATGAATCAGAGAATATTTTCTTCTTCTTAATTTTTTGCGATTTCTTATGTACGTTGCTTCTGGAATTACTTTCAATATTACTGCAATAAGATTCGGAAAGAGATATGTGCTCTTTGCTGTTTTCCTTTGCTTTTTCCTTTCCTTTTGGCCTTTTGATTTCTTGGTTATATTACTTTTTGAATTACTATCACTATCGCTGGTAAAAGAGTCTAGAAGACTCGCTATCTTAGACAAATCAAAGAATATTTTTTTCTTATTCATCCTTTGCATTTTCTTATGTACGCTACTTCTGGGATTACTTTCATTATTACTACAATAAGATTCAGAAAGAGACATGTGCTCTTTGCTTTTCTCCTTTTATTTTTTCCTTCCTTTAAAACTCTTATAATACCATCCAGTTCTTGGGTTTTACTTTTGTATTCAGACAACATAATAAGGTATCTTTAGGCAAGCCTTTTGCACATTCTAACTATTTTGTCAAGGATACCAGCTGACAACAATGCTCTTCAATAATTTTTTCACAGTCGTCTGCTTTCTTTTCGAAAATCAGTTTATCTGCGATAATAACATTTACCTGTTTCTCTTTTTCAAATATTTCATCGGACAGAGAAGTCATTGCAGTTGTTTTCGACTGAAGTGTATTCTTAAGACCTTCAATTTCACCTTGTGTCTCCTCTATGAAATTTTCCATTTTCTTTATTTTATCATCAAGTTCCTTTTGCAAAAGTGCACTTTCTTCAAGTTTGCATCGAGATTCTGAAAGCTCAGTATTTAAGTTTTCAATCACCTCATTTCTGTTCTCCAAAATTTTCTGAAGCCCTAGAATGAGAATCTCTTTATCCTTGAGCAGATCTTCAAATCCTTTCAACTTTTCTTTTACTTCCTCTAGTTTTGCATCTTCATTTCCTCGATCACTTATATCTTTTTCCATCGCAGCAACTACCTCTTCATAGCTTTTGCTCATTCTACTCATTTCGATCTTCAGTTCCCGTTCCACTTTTTCTGCGCTGTTTTTGAAATTGTGTAGTTTAGCATTAGCATCATTTAATCCTGACTCAGCAACTGAAAGTCTGTCTTTGAAATTTGTCATCATTTTTTCTTTCTTTTGAATTTCTTCAAGCAATGGTTTTTCTATATCTATTCCTTTATCAATTAGAGCAGTTAGACGAATTGATTCCTCTTTGAGACAGGACATATCTTTCACCATTACTTGTTCATTCTCTTCTTTTTCGGTGAGAGTTAGGTGAACATCCTCCATTTTAATTAAAGTGGTAGCTTCTTCCACTTCCAGACTAGAAGTTAAACTGCCAACAGATTCTTGAAGTGTTTCAATTTGACATGACATAGCCTGTTTAGACTCCTCGCTAAATTGACGATCTAAAGAGGCCATCATTTTTCACTGATAATTATGAATCAATTGATTTTGAAGACGTGACTTGTCGTTGGAAAGTTTCATTAAATTTGTCTCTTTCTCTTTTAACCGTTCTTGAATTTTTCTATTCAATTCTTGAAGTTTAGGCACTTTAGCCACTTCATTTTTAGCTTGTGCTCTATTTCCATTTCTTCTTTTGCTCTTATTTGAGCAGCAACTTTTTCTTCATAACTTGATTTCAACCTCTCTTCAATCTCATTTTGTTCAGAAAAGAAATGTTCCGAGTGTTTTTTTCAATTTGTCCATGAATTCTTTCAAGCTCTTTTTTTTGCCTTGTGAGCCTTTTGCACATTCTAGCTCTTTTCTCAGACAAGTCATTGCAGTTGTTGTCGATTGAAGTGTATTCCTAAGACTTTCAATTAAAAGTGCACTTTCTTCATGTTTGCATCGAGATTCTGAAAGCTCAGTATGTAATCTTTCAATCATCTCATTTCTTTTCTCCAAAATTTTCTCAAGCTCTTGAACTTTTTTTATGAGAATCTCTTTATCTTTGGGCAGATCTTCAAATCCTTTCAACTTTTCTTTTACTAATAACATACCTGTTTGGTAATAACATATTTCTTTGGACAGACCAGTCATTGCAGTTGTTTGCGAATGAAGTGTATTCTGATAACCTTCAATATAATCTTTTGCCTCCTCTGCAAATTTTTCCAATTTCTCTATTTTATCTTCAAGTTCCTTTTGCAAAAGTGCACTTTTTTCAAGTTTACATCGAGATTCTGAAAGCTCAGTATTTAAGCTATAAATCTCCTCATTTTTGTCCTCAAAAATTTTCTCAAGCTTTAGAACTTTTCCTATGAGAATATCTCGATCATCGAGCAGATATTCATATAGCTGAAATTGGAGCTTTATAAGCAATTCTTCTTTATCTTCCAGTCGAACTCCTAGTTTTGGTAAGATGTCATCACGGAATTTATCACAAAGGTTAAAAAGATCATGCCTAGTCTCTTTGTTACTAATTTGCTTGGCCAATTTCCTAACATCTTCCTGAAATCGTGCGAAAGCTTTTAAGTAAGGGTAGAGCTGTTTTTCATTTGTTTCTGAGGAAGTTTCTGTTGGAAATCCTATAAATTCTTGTTCTATTTGATTATACTCTTTGAAGGATGGAACAGTCATAATATTATTCTCATTAGCTGATTTCTGCTCACTCTTCTTATTAGGAAGAGAATTCCTATCATCTTTTGTATCTATTTTGAATATTCTATATTTTATAACTGCCCACCACATTGATATTCCAGCACATATGACCGCTATACCAGTGACAAAACTTACAATCATTTGTGAATCAGAAGACATCTTGTTATTTGATAACATCGATACATAGAACCCAGTGCCAAGTATCAAGAACCTATCAAAAATCAAAACTAATTTTAAAATTTTCAGGTATTTTTCTAGTTTTAATTAAAGAATTAAAATTATTGATCAGACAAAATAAATAGTTTTGCAGTTTACATAATAACTTTGCAATCAATTAAATAAAATTAGTTTATTCAAAACTTTCAGGAATTACTCTAGTTCCAATTCACCAATTTGACTTTTGTTAAAACTCTAAAGGAATTACAATATTTTATGTAACTATATCTACATACTTTCAACTAGTTTAAAAATTCTATTTTGATCTTCATATCTAAGATGATGTTTTTACCATTTGCTATTACAGTTTTGAACAAAAGCAGTTTCTCGTAAAAAATCAATTTTATTTACTATAACAGTACAGTTACTGTAACAGCCTATACTATAGTTAAGTTGCCCTTCTACGATAAAGATTCTAGTACAAAACTCCGGAAATAAAAATCACAAACAAAAAGAAGCCTATGTCTTTTTCTTATTTGGAGTAGTAAGAGACGATATTTTGGAATAGTAAGAAACGACGAGAGAATCAGGCAGCTAACTAAGTCCAGTATGTCCCCTGGTTTGTTCTTTACTAGTTTCCAGCCATCTCTACAGCTATGATACTAATGAAACTTACATAATCCCTACTTATGATTAATGATCTCTTATAAAAAAAATCTAATTCTAGTTTTGGGAAGTATGCAATGGGGCGTGATTGTCTCTTACTAGGCGGCTAGCTACCGTTGCAACCTGGATTGACTAAAATCATTTATTATTCTTTTAAATAGTAGGAAACGAACCTCAAACAATCAAGTAGCTAACCAAGTCGAATGCATTCAATGGTTTGCTATTCCAATGATCGTTTTTTAATGTAAATCTTTTCAAAGATATTTGATTTTTTTATCTGGGTTGCAGCGGTAGCTAGCAACCTAGTAAGAGACGATCACGTCCAATGTTAAGAAATATAAAAACCCATAGTTCCTTAAAAAGGAGTCAGATCAAAAAAAAAGTACACCATTAGAACTGCCTTGTCCGAAACCCCTGTATAGGAAACTCTCTGTCCCTTGGCTTGAACAGCAAGGGAAATATATTGGCTTGAAAATCAAGAAAAGTGGCAGCTATTACAACATTCTGCCTAAACGGGATATTTTTTTTTCTTTTGTATCCAGAGATAGCTTGCCACTGGAACATCGTAGAGGGTTGTTCAATAGCTCATTTTAAAGAAAAATTATTGGGTTAAAAACTTTTTGTACTTAAAACAATGTATTTTTAAAATAGAATCAGTTTTTTACGAAAAATTGCATATTTCATATTAAATATTGATCAATGACGTCATAATTGTATACCAGTGGTAGGATTTGAACCCCCACCTCCGAAGAGACTGGTGACTAACACCAGCGCCTTGGACCACTCGGCCAAGAAAAATATACCACAAACGGGATATTTTTTTCTTTCTTTCTTCTTCTTCTTCTTTTCCATAGATAGCTTGGCACTGGGAAATTGTAGAGAGTTGTTCAATGGCTCATTTTAAAGAAAATCTCTAGATCTAGTGCCATTTCTACTTTATTTTCTTTTAAATTAATTATTTTTTACGGAAAACTTAATTTTTTATTTCAATAAAGAACGAACTCTATTATTATAATAAAGAACGAACATTTTACCGATTATTTACTAATAACCATATATGACGTAATAAGTGACACGACGTAATATCTAAAACCTATTGTGTACTAATAACCATATATGAATTAATTACCGACGTTACGTAAAAATTGAAAATTTTATTTTATTTTTTACAGTAAAGAACGATCTCTCGCCCATAATAACTGACATATGATGGCTCCAGGGGTAGTTACATAAAGGACCGATATATCTCATCATAAATGGTGTTTGTCAATTATTACATTAAAAAAGGCTAATTGAAATAAAAAATTATTGCATACATTAGACTTAATTAGCTACTTGATCGTTTGAGGTTCGTCTCTTACTATTTCAAACAAGAAAAAGCCGTAGGTTTTTTCCTGTTAGTAATATTTTCCTTTTTGTTTCCTGGGTTGCAGTGGTAGCTGGCAACCTAGTAAGAGACAATCACGTCCAATGTTAAGAAATATAAAGAACCTTAGTTCCTAAGAAAAGGAATTCAGATCAAAACAAAAAGTACACCATTAGAAACGCCATGTCCAAAACTCTTGTTTAGGAAACTTTCTGTCATTTGGCTTGAAGAGCATCCGAGTTGCAGCGGTAGCTAGCAACCTAGTAAGAGACAATCACGTCCAATGTTAAGAAATATAAAGAACCTTAGTTCCTAAGAAAAGGAATTCAGATCAAAACAAAAAGTACACCATTAGAACCGCCATGTCCGAAACTCTTGTTTAGGAAACTTTCTGTCATTTGGCTTGAAGAGCATCCGAGTTGCATCGGTAGCTAGCAACCTAGTAAGAGACGATCACGTCCAATGTTAAGAAATATAAAAACCCATAGTTCCTAAAACATGAGTCAAATCAAAACAAAAAGCACACCATTAGAACCGCCTTGTCAGAAACCCCTGTATAGGAAACTTTCTGTCCCTTGGCTTGAACAGAATGGGAAATATATTGGCTTGAAAATCAAGAAAAGTGGCACTTATTACAACATTCTACCTAAACGGGATATTTTTTTTCTTTTTTTTCTCTTTTCTTTTGTATCCAGAGATAGCTTGGCGCTGGAACATCGTAGAGGGTTGTTCAATAGCTCATTTTAAAGGAAATTATTTGGGTTAAAAAATTTTTGTACTTAAAACAATGTATTTTTAAAATAAAATCAGTTTTTTACGAAAAATTACATATTTCATATTAAAGATTTATCAATGACGTCATAATTGTATACCAGTGATAGGATTTGAACCCACACCTCCGAAGAGACTGGTGACTAACAACAGTGCCTTGGACCACTCGGCCAAGAAAAATATCCCACAAACAGGAAATTTTTTGTTTCTTTCTTCTTCTTCTTCTTTTCCATAGATAGCTTGGCACTGGGAAATTGTAGAGAGTTGTTCAATGGCTCATTTTAAAGAAAATCTATAGATCTAGTGCCATTTCTACTTAATTTTCTTTTAAATTAATTATTTTTTACTGAAAACTTAATTTTTTATTATAATAAAGAACGAACTCTATTATCCGGGTTGCAGTGGTAGCTAGCAACCTAGTAAGAGACGATCACCTCCAATGTTAAGAAATATAAAAACCCCCAACTCCTAACAAAGGAGTCAGATCAAAACAAAAAGTACACCATTAGAACCGCCTTGTCCGAAACCCTTGTATAGTAAAATTTCTGTCCCTTGACTTGAACAGCAAGGGAAATATATTGGCTTGAAAATCTTGAAAAGTGGCAGCTATTACAACATTCTGCCTAAACGGGATATTTTTTTCTTTGTTTCCAGAGATAGCTTGGCACTGGAACATCATAGAGAGTTGTTCAATGGCTCATTTTAAAGGAAATTAATTAGGTTAAAGTTATAATAAAGAACGAACATTTTACCGATTATCTAGTAATAACCATATATGACGTAATAAGTGACATGACGTAATATCTAAAACCTATTGTTTACTAAGAACCATATATGAATTAATGACCGACGTAACGTAAAAATTGAAAAATTTCATTATATTTTATTTTCGTTTTTAGTTCAGAATCGCTAAAGTTATAAACTGCAAAAATATTTATGGTGTCTGAACAATAGTTTTAATCTTTTAATTTAGACTAGAAAAATACCTGAAAATTTAAAATTTAGTTTAATTTTTTGTTAGGTTCTTGATACTTGATACGTGACATAAACATTCAACTAATGGTTACATAATGGTTTCAATCAAGCAAGCTATACGCAAGTTGAAAAAACAGTACTACACAAACAACAGAGATAGTAACTTGAAAAGAAAAAAGCAAAGGTATTCAACCGACCAGGCGTATCGAGAAGTAATAATTGAGAGAGCAAAACGAAACAGCAAGATGTGTTATCTCAATGATGAAGATTATAGACATGCAAACATTGAGACAGCCAAACAAAAGTTCAAGGAGAGTCATCACAATGATGAAGATTACCGCATCAAATATAAGAAAAACCAAAAGCAAAGGTATTCAACCGTCCAGGTGTATCGAGAAGTAAAAATTGAGACAGCCAAACAAAAGATCAAGGAGCGTTATCAAAATGATAAACTTTATAGAGAAGCAACATTTGAGCAGGCTAGACAAACGAGCAAGGAACGGTATGATAATGATGAAGATTACCGAAACAAACATAAGAAAAAAGTTGCTACCAGAATGATGGGTAGATACTGGGGTGACAAAAAGTATAATGAAAAAATTAAATTCTCTGCGAGGTTGTACCGAAGAACGCATAAGGACAAAGGGAAAAATTACATTCAGAAATACAAGAAGATGGCAAAAATGCAGGCTGATCTTTGTAAATTGAGAAACATTTTACGCATGTTTTACCGAGATCACGAAAAGTATTCAAAATTACAGATTAAAATTCTCTTTGAAAGAGCGGATGCTGTTGAAAAGTCGGCTAGAAATTCTTTGGCAAAGCTTCATAGTAATATCCAAAAGAAATGTTGTCAGTTTAACGAAAAGCTTCCAAGGTATGGACTGGCAACTGCGGAACAGTTTATAGATGCAATGGAAAAAGTTCGACAACACAGTGAATATACAGAGGCGTACTTCTTAGAAAATTCGTATATTAATTTTGGAAGGAGCAATTGCAGTTTATGTAGCAGCAATAAAAATATATATACAAGCATACCCATCAACAGCGAAGGAAAAGCAATGTTTTTCAATTATGGAGAAAACGAGCCTGTTAGGGTTATTAGTATGCGTGTTTGTAAGACTAATGATTTAGAACAAATTCCTGGAACACGGACTCAAGAAAAAAGCATTTCTAACTGTGTTTTAAACAGTTCTTTTAGTTCTACTGAATATTTTGCAAAAAATTCTCTGTGTAGTAGAACAAACTGTCCTGAAAAGTACGAGACAACTATTGAAAAATTCTCTGAATCTAGATCTGACAAGGAAATTATGATGGCTGAAGTCACCTATAACAATCTGAGTAAACATTCAAAATCAAAAATTGGGCAGCAGGTTACTTGGCAATATCACCCTGATATCTGCAAGCTCTATCCAACGGATATTGAATTATGTCAAATTCTTTTTGATATCCTTGAAAATAATATAGCATTAAAATTTTCAACTGAAAAAGTGGTTAATTTCTACCTTGGTGGCTTGGATTATTGTGACATCAATTACAGGGACACAAGAAAGCATGGGCATTCGTTATACTGTAGCCCAAATGAGGGATGTCAGAGCTATTTGCGTTCTCTAAGGGCACTAGCTCCACAATTTCCTGTCTTGAACTGTTTCATTAATAGCGTATATAAGGCAGTATCAAAATGTAAGATTATACAACATATTAATCTACTAAAAGTCGAGGGCTCGTACAAGGAACTAAGTCATTATATAGAAGAAGTGTCAAGTAGACTCTGTCGTAATAATAGTCAAGACTTCATCTACGGTGATAGCAATATTAGAGTTTCTGTGGATGAAAATACAATAATAAAATTATTTGGTGAGAGCCTTGATAAGGTAGCTAACATCAGGGATGTATACCCCACAATGCATTGTGACAGTTGTGAGCAGATAAAGACAAAATACCAATTGAAGAGTCTAAGATTCCTTTCAAATAAGAAAGGTTTTGATGCAATGATGGCCACGATTTTAGAACACCTACAACAGGACATACCCAAAGATGACAGAGAACTACTAATTCAATGTACAGGTTGGAAAGAGGATGTCATAGATTCATTCTCTGTCTGTGATTACTGTGCTGGGAAAATGTTGAAAAGTCAGGAGAATGTCCGATCAGTATTAAATAACCTTCATATAGACTGTACACCGGAATGTATAAAGTGTTTAAATAATTTTGAAATGGCAATGATTCGATTTGTAATGCCTTGTCTTACGATCGTTAGATTAGGGCAAGTAACTGTATTGAAGAGACCTAGAACAGAACTTGTTGAAGCTCTTAAGGGGAAAATAGTGTATCTACCTGTTGATCTGCAAGCAAATGCAGATATTCAGCCTGAAAAACTTCTTAACATTGATAGTTTTGTAGTCATTGTCAATGGTCAGCCTACTTACAACAAGAATGTTTGGACTGCACTAATAGATCTGAGAAATGTCCATGAAGCACTGTTGTGGTTAAGAGAGAACAACAGTCTCTATAAAACAATACATGCATACACCCTAAATGATTTAAATAAAATACTTGAAGCACGTCTTGCTTAAAAAGCGGTTGGTGTTGATAATTTACCTGAAACACTGGAAGCTGCAATCCTTCAGAAACTGACAGAAAGCGCAAAATCTACATTGGTTGAACATTTTTCTGTCCAGCCTCTCAATTCAGCGGTTCCAAAAGACTTCATTGAAGATTTTAAGCAGATGAAAGATCTTGGTACTGACCAATTTCAAATCAAGAAACTAAAAGGTGAGAGCGAAGACTTATTTCAGGAAGAACTTGATCTAAAAGTGTTTCCAAATCTTTTTCCGAGAGGCAAATATGGCTTGCGTGACAAGGCAAGACCATTTCGGATTAGGAATGCAGAATATTTTAAATCAAGGCTTCTTAGCAGACATACTAAGTTTCGTCTTGACAAACAGTTTCTTTTTCACAGCTTCCATTTGCAAGAATTCTCTTACATGTGTAATAGCGTCGGTCATATGTTGCGGACTGTGAAACCAAATCAAAATGCTCGTCAATTTATAGACAGGCTTCATTCCCGTGATGGAAAGATGGAAGCGACTTTGTTTTCTGTTCAATCAAAAATCAGAGGATCTCAGCAGTATTTTCAATCTCTTTCCTATAAAGTAAAGTCAATGATTGAGCAATTGGGTCCACCGACTTTGTTTCTGACAGTTTCATGTGCTGAGTTGGACTCTCCTTAATTTATTGACTATTTACGGACTGTCCATAAGAACTTACCTGGTGTAGCAAAAATGACCCCAGCAGAGTTGACGTGTCTAGATCCAGTTGCAGTTTCCATGCACTTTGACAAAAAATGAACACCTCTCCGGGTTGCAGCGGTAGCTAGCAGGACTTATTTAGCTACTTGATTGTTTGAGTTTCGTCTCTTGAAAGAAGAAAAAGCCGTAGGCTTTTTCTGTTTGTATTTATAGTTAAAAAACGAACTCAAGTCCGAAGAAACTGAACACTGTGGTTCATTCATATTATCTTCATTATTATATCTAGAATGTAAATAAACAAGTTTCTTTTTTAAATTTTAAATTGAAAAGATAGTGCTTTTAATTCAACATATTAAAAGTTCTCCCCAACGGAGAATCGAACCCCCTTATCCCAGGTAACATGTGGGCATACTTACCATTAGACTATCGAAGACTTATAAAATAAAAGTTACATATAAGATATGAAAATAATTTTTTAATCCGGGTTACATAAAGGCTCGATCATCGAATTTTTGCATTAAAGAACGAACTTTAGTCCATAGTTTATATTAAAGTACGATCATTAGAAAAGCACACCATTGCATATATTGGACTGAGTTAGTTTTTCAGTTTAGAATCGCTAAAGTTATTATGTAAACTGCAAAAATATTTATGAAATCTGAGCAATTATTTATTTAATTTATTTATTTATTATAAAAAAAAAAAAAAAAAAAAAAAAAAAAAAAAAAAAAAAAAAAAAAAAAAAAAAAACATTCAAATATGTCAACAAACCCATGTGTTATTATGAATTTCTAATTGTGGATTATTGCCTCAAATAGTGAGTCAAAGACATTTTTCCACACCTAGTGTGTTATTTTCCTTATTAATAGACCCTAAAGTGTTATACTATACTTACTTACCTTGGATTTTTATTGTGTTTGATTTGTTTCTGGTTGGTGATATATAAGTGTAATTCCCTAGAGATTTCAACGTGTCCTGATTTCGACTTTTCTTTGTCGCTGTTGCCGCTCCGAAGTTGCCAATATAATTTCTTTTGGGCGAATTTGAAAAATCAGCCAAAAAGTCGGCAGCCGAAAACGTTTGGAAAGTTTGGTTATCATATTCAAAGTCCAGTGAAATTTCGTCAAAAAGCCACCAACAGACCAGAGAATTGAAGATTGTGTGATTTAAATGTGTTTGTCTAATTAGGCTAAACTTACAAGACCTCTGTCAAGAGATTTAGATAGTAAATGACTTCAGCATAGGCTTCCGTCTAGTCAAGGTTACTTTGCTGAATTTCATCGGCTGTCGAGTGAGGATTGGTTGTCTGAAGAATTATCTAGATCTAAAATCAAATTCTTTTGAAGAATTTTCCATGCAAAGCGAGCCGCGAAATAATATTCCCGATAGGTAAACGTACACAGGTTGTAAGCAGAAGAGGGGCGGGTGCCTGCCGCAAGAGCCGTACGTACCTGCTGGTATTTAGTTACCCTTAAATTGCGGGGAATAGGTGAGCAGGTCCCGACGCTTCCCTTATACTTGTGTACGCTATCCGAAAATTGCGTTGAATGCTGTGACGTGAGCAATGGGGACTCTCGTACGCAATGCTGTACTGAATTTTCTCACGCGATCCATGCAAGCGGGGAACAAAATTGAAAGCATTGTTAAGCGAGCTGTGGAATTCTTTGATCATGCAGAAATTCTTAGTGCGAAAGAGAAACTTATAACGCTTGCCAATGAGATTGGTTATGATTACGTCTATCGGAAAACGGCAAACGATTCTGATAACGTGATGGAAATGGCGAAAATCCTAGCCCTTTGCGCTAAAGAGAAAAAGCCCTTGCCTACTTTCGTAATTTTTGATCCGCAGGAAGTGCCCACCTGCCCTGATGAGGTCAGTGCCTGCGTGAGAATAAAAGTAAACGAGATGTGTCGAAAGTTTGATGCCGGATTAGGGGCTATCGCGGATAAGATCAAACTTGCATCTGAACAATGTGCTCAGCAGCTCGCCGGGGTATCGCAGCAATGTACTACCATAAGCGACGCTATTTCCCAGGGCTCACCCACTCCCCGTTCAGCAGCGAATCCGCCATCAAAGCCACTTTACTCGGTGGTTGTGAAAGCAAACGATATACCGCCTGAGTTAACGTCCCCACAATCCCGGAAAGACTTCATTGCAAAGGTTTGCCCTAGCGACGTAAGCTCCGATTCTCTTACTCTGAAACGTAGCAACGATGAATGGAAGATTCTTGTCCAGTCTCGAGATGCCGCTACCCAACTTGCAGAAGCAATGAAAAGGAAGAACATAACCACTAAAGTCAAAGTTCCCCAGTTTGTCGGTATCATGAAAAGAGTACCCTCATCAGTTAGCGAGAGTGAACTCTGTCAAATTGCTGGTTGCGACAAAGTGGCGCAATGCGGATCTACGAGAGCGTTCAAGTTATTCTATGCAAGTCGACAAACACTTGAAAACGCTATCGCGAACCCGCTGAAGATTTGTTTAGAACTGTTCAGGATTGAAGAGTTCCGCTTTCTACCGAGGAGGTGTTTCAAGTGCCATGCTGTTGGTCATTTAGCAGCTGACTGTTCGCAACCAGAAAGGTGTTCGCGCTGCGGTGGCGATGGTCACAGCTCTAGTAAGGACAACCCATGTAGTAATCCGCAAAAATGCCTAAACTGCGGCTCTAGTAGACACTCTTGCTACCATGCTGCTTGTCCCTTTAACAAAGCCCAGCCTAACACTAGCACGTAAATGGAAAATCGAATATTCTGCTGGAATATGAACGGTAAAGTGTTGGACAGAATCCCCCTTCTAACTGACCTTTCTAAAGAATATAACTGTATTTGCATACAGGAACACTTTCTGACCGATGATAGTGTAAACCTTCTAAAGTTTTCCTCGGATATGCATTACCTCGTTCAACCTGCGCGAAGATCTGGGACTCGGGGTCGTCCCTCTGGTGGCCTAGCCATAATCACGCGCTCTAACTCGGGGCCCCCCGTGTGTGTCGAGCAGAATGAATGGTTCCAAGCTGCCAAAATGCATGGCGTGTTTTTCGTAAATGTTTATTTACCAACCAATTACAATGACATCGCTTCAGAAAAGAAGTTTGCAAAAGCATGCCAGAAGCTCGGAAAGTGCCTCCTCAGTTTAGTCCAGAAATCATGCCCTGTTATAATTCTTGGTGACTTTAACTGCAATCTCGACGATCATTCCTGCCCTCGGGCTGTACTATTGCTGAACGCCTTACCAAGCGGATTTAAAGTTGCTAAGAAGGATAAGTGCTATTCCTATATCAGTACCGCAAAAACCGTCTCAAATCTTGATCATGTAGTAACTTACAAACTGGACCTAGAGTCAGTCTCGGTTGGATCTGACGGTGCCTATTCGGATCATTTACCTCTCTCTTTTGCAATACCAGCCGTCAGTCCCCAGTGTGCTCCAAAAACCAAGCCTGAGCCAGCACGTGATTGGAAAAAAGTAGTCCGTGAGCAGTTCCAGCTCAATTGTGAACAAATTTTGAAGAAAATTAAAGTGCCTTTCCACCTCCTACAGTGGGATTGTGGCCTAACAGAAAGCGAGATACGCCTGCAACTGAACATGTATTTCTACGAAATTTGCCACTCCTTGAGAGTAGCTGAAAGGGTTGCTGTCCCATTACGTAGCGTCCGACGTGGGTCGCGAGTGAAAGGATGGGCCTCTAACAGTGAGCTTGTGAAGGCAAGAGCAGCTGCCAAGTTCTGGCTGGGGGTTTGGCACGAGTGCGACCGGCCAAGAAGCGGGGTAGTCAATGAATTGCGGGTTTATACAAAACGGCGGTTCGCGAAAGAGCTACGAAAACATCGTAGTAGCCTCAAACGGGAAACAGTTTCAAAAATCATTGAAAACCCTAATTTGGTCTGGAAGCTCCGTGCCAGGCCTGTAGAAAGTACGGGACAAAATGCTAGTGATATAGATGAGGAAATATGGGTAGATTATTTTGCTGCTGAATTCTCCCCACCAGATGAAGTGAAAAATAAAAAGTTTAGCGAAGAGCTCCATCAGCTTATGACGAAAGAGCATAATTACCTCGTGATTTCTAGTGCGAAAATAACCCACCTTTGTCAAAAATTAAAGAAGAAATTATCCGCCGGTGCCGACCAAATCTGTGCTCTACACCTACTGAATGGTGGTCCAGTTCTATCGGAGCATTTAGCAATAGCTTACCAAATTATACTAACACATGGTATTGTACCGGACATTTTCTGTTTAGGTGTGATCACTCCAGTTTTGAAAAAGGGTAAACCTGCTCATGAACCATCGTCATACAGACCCATTACTGTATCATCTGTGTTTTGTAAGCTATTTGAAAAGCTCATAATTTCGGACATTAGAGCTAGTTGTAAAGTGCCTCCCCACCAGTTTGGATTCCAAGCTGGCTTAGGATGTGCCCATGCCTTGCATGTAGTTGCAAATGTTCTACTGGATGCCCACATTTCGAATGAAAGCCTAGCTATAGGTGAATATGATGTACGGCGGGCTTTTGATTCGGGTATCCATTCTCAGAATATGGTTGAGCTGAGAAAGTCCGGAGTTGACCATGCTATTGTCAAACCCTTGAACGACATGTATAGTAGGCTCAAGGTCCGTATTAAACTGTCAGGTAAATTAAGTCGTAGGTTTGCTGTGGTGAAGAAAGGTATAAAACAGGGAGCCGTATCATCACCTGATCTGTTCAACAACAGCATATCGACGGCCCAGTCAAAAGTGGCCCCTTGCTGTATTTTTAAAGGCATTGACGTGTCCCTAGTTGGGTTTGCAGATGACCTTCTAAACTTTTCAAGAATTTTGTCTTCTTTGGAATCTAACTTTAAAATTTTGGAGATGGAGTATGATGAAATCGGGTTGAGTTTTAATGTGACAAAATGTGAAGTACTGTTATTTAACTGGAATGCCTCTCAACCCGAAATCCAACTAGGGTCACAGGTGGTCATGCCCTCTAAGTCAATTGTATACCTGGGTCTGCCGATCGGTGAAACTCTTCAGCATACACGAGCACTGCTTGTAAAGCACATCGAGAAGAAGATCAGGTCAGCTTATGGAGCTTCGGTTTCCTCCAAGCGTAATCTAAATAGGTCGCTGCGTGCACAAATATTTGTTGCTGTTGCCTTACCCCATGTTCTTTACGTTTCGCCGTTCTGGAAGTTACTTACAAATTCGAATAAAGTAACTATAAGAAGGATATTCTTCAGGTACCTCAAGTTCCTACTTGAGATGCCATTAAGAACAAGTAATTCTTACCTAACGAGGCGGTATTCAGTACCTGACCCATTTACTGCGGTGGAAGCGTGTCTTGAAAAGTACCGTGATAGAGTAGAAGCGAGTAACCACCAGTGGACCGCCATTCTTACATAGTTGTATTATAGTTCCTTCGTGATTATTTTCATTTCAAGAAGTTTCGTTGTGTTTTGTATGTGTGTTTTCTTCTCTTTTGTTTTTTATCCGTCTTTTGTCAATTGTGACGGGTTTTTCCAATATATTTATTTATTTATTATTATTATTTATTTAATCTTTTCATTCAAACTAACAAAATACCTGAAAATTTAAAAATTAGTTTTACTTTTTGTTAGGTTATGGATACTAGATACGAGTTACATTAAAAGACGATCATTTTAATAACAAACCATTGTATACATTGAACTGAGTTAGCTACTTGATTGTTTGAGGTTCGTCTCTTACTATTTCAAAGGAGAAAAAGCCGTAGGTTTTTTCCTTTGGCTATTTCTGAAACAGAAGATAGTAAAGCAAGGACAGAGAAAGCGGATATTTACAATAAAGAATGGCACCTTACCCATATTAACTGAAACATAAATATTGATTATGTAATTTCCATCAGTATCATGGCTGCAGAGGTGTCTGAAACCTAGTAAACAACAAACCATTACAATAATAAAGAACATTTCATGTTAAAGATTGATCATTGATGCCATAATCATAGTTTGTTGCCAGGTCATCTCTTACTATTCCAAAGAAGAAAAAGCCGTAGGCTTTTTCCTGTTTGTAATCATATAGTAAAGAATGATAAGATGCCTATGGTTTAATAAACGGTTATATAAAGTTTATACTAAAGAACGACCTCTTTCCTATACTAAATTTTATAGGCCACTTAACTATAGTATAGGCAAGCACAGTTATATCCGGGTTTTGTATTAAAGAACGAAATGTTGTCTGTAGTAATTGATAAATTTACTAGATTTATATTAAAAGACGATCATTAGGATTTTATTACATAAGGATTATTACTTCATAAAAGGTGACAAAGATGTAAATGGTCTCGTAAGATGTAGAGGTAAAGATGGTAAAGGTCTCGTAAGGTAAAGATGTAAATGGTTACATAATGGTTAAATCAAAGCAAGCTACACACAAGTTAAAAAAAACAGCACTACACGAAAAACAGAGATAGCATCTTGAAAACAGAAAAGCTAAAGTATTCAACCGACCAGGCGTATCGAGAAGTAAAAATTGATAGTGACAAATAGCGTTATTATAATGATGTAGTTTTTATAATATCCGGGTTGCAGCGGTAGCTAGCAACCTATTAAGAGACGATTACGTCCAATGTTAAGAAATAGGCTATAAAACCCATAATTCCTAAAAAAGGAGTCAGATCAAAACAAAAAGTACACCATTAGAATCGCCTTGTTCGAAACCCCTATATAGGAAACTTTCTTTCCCTTGGCTTGAACAGCAAGGGAAATATATTTGCTTGAAAATCAAGAAAAGTGGCAGCTAATACAACACTCTGCCTAAGCAGGATATTTTTTTCTCTTTTCTTTTGTATCCAGAGATATCTTGGCACTGGAACATCGTAGAGGGTTGTTCAATAGCTCATTTTAAAGGAAATTAATTGGGTTAAAAATCTAGAGTAACAAAAATAAATTATTTCTAAAAGAGAATAAATTTTTCCACCAAAAACTGCATTTTCGATGGGTTTTCACACTGCAGTCTTTCAAACATAATCGCATACCAGCGGTAAGATTTGAACCCACACCTCCGAAGAGACTGGTGGCTAACACCAGTGCCTTAGACCACTCGACCAGGCTGCCTCTCATAAATAAATATATATGTGAATTTGGGTTGCAGCAGTAGCAAGTAACCTAGTAAGAGACGATCAGTCCAATGCTAAGAAATATAAAAGTCCAAAACTCCTAAAAATAGAGTCAGATCAAAATCCGGGTTGCAGCGGTAGCTAGCAACCTAGTAAGAGACGATCACGTCCAATGTTAAAAAATATAAAAACCCATAGTTCCTAAAACAGGAGTCAGATCAAAACAAAAAGTACACCATTAGAACCGCCATGTCCGAACCCCCTGTATAGGAAACTTTCTGTCTCTTGGGTTGAACAGCAAGGGGAATATATTGGCTTGAAAATCAAGAAAAGTGGCAGCTACTACAACATTCTGCCTAAACGGGATATTTTTTTCTTTCTTTTTTTCTTTTTTTCTTTCTTTTCCACAGATAGCTTGGCACTGGAACATCGTAGAGAGTTGTTCAATGGCTCATTTTAAAGGAAATTAATTGGGTTAAAAATCTATAGTAATTAAAATAAATTATTTCTAAAAAAGAATAAATTTTTGCACCAATTACATAAATGCTCGATCATCGAATTTAAGCTGAAACTAAGTAAAGGACAATTATGCCTCCATATATTCACAGTGATGTATAAGATTTCCCATTACATCTGTAAGCTGTTCCACAGTTTCCGATCCATACCTTGGAAGTTTTTCACTAGACATGCAACATTTCTTTTGGATATTACTATGAAGTTTTGCGCAAGCATCTCTAGCTGACTTTTCAACAAAATCTCTTCTTTCAGAGATAATTTTGATCTTTAATTTTGAATATTTTTCGTAATCCCGGTAAAACATTCGTAAAATTTATCTCAATTTAAAAAGGTCAGCCTCTGCGTTCTTTGCAGCTTGTGTAAAATGCAAAAATATCCATGGTATCCGAGCAATAGTTCGAATATTTCAATTCAAGCTAGAAAAATACCTTAAAATGTTAAAATTAGTTCTATGTTTGGTTAGGTTGGGTTGGTATGTTTGGTTGGTTAAATTAATTGGGTTAAAAATCTTTTGTAACTAAAATAAATTATTTTAAAGATAGAATAATTTTTTTCACTAAAAACTGCATTTTTTATGTCTTTTCATACTGCAGTCTTTTCAAAGATATTTAATGTTTGTACATAAATCATAATCGTATACCAGCGGTAAGATTTGAACCCATGCCTTCAAAGAGATTATATTAAAAGACAATTATTGGTTATCCAGGTTGCAGCGGTAGCTAGCAACCTAGTAAGAGACAATCACGTCCAATGTTAAGAAATATAAAAACCCATAGCTCCTAAAAAAGGAGTCAGATCGAAACAAAAAGTACACCATTAGAACTGCCTTATCCGAAAACCCCGTATAGTAAACTTTCTGTCCCTTAGCTTGAACAGCAAGGGAAATATATTTGCTTGAAAATCAAGAAAATCAAGAAATTTTAAAAAAAATTAATGGGGTTAAAAATATCCGGATTGCAACGGTAGCTAGCAACCTAGTAAGAGATGATCACGTCCAATGTTAAGAAATATAAAAATCCCTAACTCCTAAGAAAAGAGTCAGATCTAAACAAAAAGTACACCATTAGTATCCGGGTTGCAGCGGTAGCTAGCAACCTAGTAAGAGACGATCACGTCCAATGTTAAGAAATATAAAAACCCATAGTTCCTAAAAAAGGAGTCAGATCAAAACAAAAAGTACACCATTAGAACTGCCTTGTCCAAAACCCCTGTATAGAAAACTTTCTGTCCCTTGGCTTGAACAGCAAGGAGTCAGATCAAAACAAAAAGTACACCATTAGAATCGCCTTGTCCGAAACCCCTGTATAGGAAACTTTCTGTCCCTTGGCTTGAACAGCAAGGGAAATATATTGGCTTGAAAATCAAGAAAAGTGGCAGCTACTACAACATTCTTCCTAAACAGGATTTTTTTTTCTTTTTTTCTTTTTTTCTTTGTTTCCAGAGATAGCTTGGCACTGGATTACAGTAAAGAACGACATGACCATGCTAAGTGAAATAATCTATAAGTGAAATAAGCTAAGTGAAAAGACGATCATTAGAATAATAAACCATTGCATACATTCGACTTAGTTAGCTACTTGATTGTTTGAGGTTCGTCTCTTACTATTTCGGAGAAGAAAGAACCGTAGGCTTTTTCCTGTTTGTAATCAGGGGTATTTTGTTAATTATAGTAAATCCTATATCCGGGTTGCAGTGGTAGCTAACAACCTAGTAAGAGACGAGTTTGTCCAATGTTAAGAAATATAAAAACCCCTAACTCCTAAAAAAAGAGTCAGGTCAAAACAAAAAGTACACCATTAGAACTGCCTTGTCCAAAACCCCTGTATAGAAAACTTTCTGTCCTTGGCTTGAGCAGCAAGAGAAATATATTGGCTTGAAAATCAAAAAAAGTGGCAGATACTAAAACATTCTGCCTAAACGGGATATTTTTTGTTCTTGCTTTATTCTTCTTTTCAACAGATAGCTTGGCACTGGAACATCGTAGAAAGTTGTTCAATGGCTCATTTTAAAGGAAATTAATTAAGTTAAAAATCTTTTGTAACTAAAATAAATTATTTCTAAGAGATAATAAATTTTCTACTAAAAACTGCATTTCTAATGTCTTTTCATACTGCAGTCTTTTCAAAGATATTTGATTTCTTTGTGTATAAATCATAATCGTATACCAGCGGTAAGATTTGAACCCACGCCTCCAAAGAGATCCGGGTTGCAGCGGTAGCTAGCAACCAAGTAAGAGACGATCACGTCCAATGCTAAGAAATATAAAAACCCATAGCTCCTAAAAAAAGATCAGATCAAAACAAAAAGTACACCATTAGAACCACCTTGTCCGAAACCCCTGTATAGAAAACTTTCTGTCCCTTGGCTTGAACAGCAAGGGAAATATGTTGGTTTGAAAATCCAGAAAAGTGGCGGCTACTACAACATTTTGCCAAAACGGGATATTTTTTTTCTTTTCCAGAGATAGCTTGGCACTGGAACATCGTAGAAAATTGTTCAATGGCTCATTTTAAAGAAAATTAATTGGGTTAAAAATCTTTTGTAACTAAAATAAATTATTTCTAAGAGATAATAATTAAAGTAAAGAACAAACTTCCAGCCCATAGTAACTAAAATAAGATTATAATTAATGTTAAAGATTGATCAATGATGTCATAATCGTAGGTTGTAGTCAGGTCGTCTATTACTATTCTAATTAAGAAAAAGCCATAGGTTTTTTCCTGTTTGTAATACATTAAGGATTTTGGTATCTATGAGTAATTATATTACATTAAAAGACGATCATTGGAATGTCAAATCATTTTATGCATTCAAGTTAGTTATCTACTTGATTGTTTGAATCTATCTCTATTTCGTTACCACGATTACATTAAATGACGATCATTACTTGAGGTTCGTCTCTTACTATTTCAAAGAAAAAAAAGCCGTAGGCTTTTTTCCTGTTTTCCGGGTTGTAGCGGTAGCTAGCATCCTAGTAAGAGACGATCACGTCCAATCCAGGTTGCAGCGGTAGCTAGCAACCTAGTAAGAGGCGATAACGCCCCATTGTAAAAACTAAAGTAACCCATAACTCCTGAAAAAAGATTTAGATCAAAACAAGAAGTACACTATTGAAGCTACCTTGTCCAAAACCTCTATATAGCAAACTTACCGTCCTTTGACTTGAAAATCAGAGAATTGACTTTAACCACGATAATCTCCACATACGGCACCTTTTTTCTTTCCGTTGGATTTTCCTCCACAGCTAGCCGGGCCCTGGGAAATCATAGAGAGCTGTATAATGGCGCATTTTAAAGGAAAGTGCTACATCTAATCCGGGTTGCAGCGGTAGCTAGCAACCTAGTAAGAGACAATCACGTCCATTGTTAAGTAATATAAAAACCCATAAAACCTAAAAAAAGAGTCAAATCAAAACAAAAAGTACACCATTAGAATCGCCTTGTCCGAAATTCCTATAAGTGAAACTTACAGCCCTTTGGCTTGAATAACAAAGAAAATATATTGGCTTGAAAATCAAGAAAATTGACTTTAACCACGTTATTCTCCTCAAAGGGGATATTTTTTTCTTTCTTCTTCTTTTCCACTGATAGCTTGGCACTGGAACATCGTAGAGAGTTGTTCAATGGCTCATTTTAAAGGAAATTAATAGTTTTAAAAACTTTTTGTACTTAAAACAATGTATGTTTAAAATAGAATCAGTTTTTTACGAAAAATTGCATATTTCATAATAAAGATTGATCGATGACGTCATAATCGTATACCAGTGGTAGGATTTGAACCCACACCTCTGAAGAGACTGGTGACTAACACCAACGCCTTCGACCACTCGGCCAAGAAAAAAATCCCACAAACGGGATATTTTTTCTTTGTTCTTCTTCTTCTTCTTTTCCACAGATAGCTTGGCATTACAATAAAATTATAATAAAGAATGACTTCTCCCCTATGCTAAATTTTATACGCCACTTAATTATCCGGGTTGCAGGGGTAGCTAGCAACCTAGTAAGAGACGATCACGTCCATTGTTAAGAAATATAAAAACCCATAGATCCTAACAAAGGAGTCAGATCAAAACAAAAAGTACATCATTAGAACCGCCTTGTCTGAAACCCCTGTATAGTAAATTTTCTGTCCCTTGGCTTGAACAGCAAGGGAAATATATTGGCTTGAAAATCAAGAAAAGTGGCAGCTACTACAACATTCTGCCTAAACGGGATATGTTTTTTTTTCTTTTTTTTTCTTTTGTATCCAGAGATAGCTTGGCACTGGAACATCGTAGATAGTTGTTCAGTGGCTCATTTTAAAGGAAATTAATTCGCTCATTTTAATAAAAAAGTGGCTCATTTTAATAAAAAAGAAATTAAATCTATAGTAACTAAAATAAATTATTTCTAAAAGAGAATAAATTTTTCCACCAAATAATGCATTTTTGATGTCTTTTCACACTGCAGTCGTTCAAACATAATCTTATACCAGCGGTAAGATTTGAACCCACGCCTCCGAAGAGACTGGTGGCTAACACCAGTGCCTTGAACCACTCGGCCAGACTGCCTCTCATAAATTATAATAAAGAATGACCTCTTGCCTATACTAAATTTTATAGGCCACGTAACTATAGTATAGGCTAGTACAGTTATTATATTTAAGGTAAATATAGTACAATTCTCCACTAAAAGACGGTCATTGGAATAAAACCTAATACATACATTTGATTTAGTTAGCTAATTGATTGTTTGAGGCTAGGCTCTTACTATTTCAAAGAAGAAAAAGCCGTAGGCTTTTTCCTGTTTTAAATCAATTAGAAAGAGTTCTACCTTTAAAATGAGTTACGTAGTTACACTAAATTTTTACAATAAAAGACGATCATTGGAATTTTATAATAAAGAACGACCTCTTGCCTATACTAAATTTTATACGCCACTTAATTATAGTATAGGTTAGTGATTCCACAGATAGCTTGGCACTGGAACATCTTAGAGAGTTGTTTAATGGCTCATTTTAAAGAAAATTAATGTTATTAAAAACATTTTGTAATTATAAAGCAAATTATTCTTAAAATAAAATAATTTTTCTTACGATTACAATAAGGACGAATTATAACTCATAGCAGCTGAAGTATTAAATCAAACAGTTCGTGGTCATAATAAAATGCTGTCTAATGGCTCATTTTAAAGGATCTGGGTTACAGCGGTAGCTAGCAACCTAGTAAGAGACGATCACGTCCAATGTTAAGAAATGTAAAAACCCATAGATCCTAAAAAAGGAGTCACATCAAATTCAAAAGTACACCATTAGAACCGCCTTGTCCCAAACCCCTTTATAGAAAACTTTCAGTCCCTTGGATCGAACAGCTAGGGAAATATATTGGCTTGAAAATCAAGAAAAGTGGCAGCTACTACAACATTCTGCCTAAACGGGATATTTTTTTCTTTTTTTCTTTTCCACAGATAGCTTGGCACTGGAACATCGTAGAGAGTTGTTCAATGGCTCATTTAAAAGGAAATTAATTGGGTTAAAAACATTTTGTAACTAAAACAAATTATTTTAAAACTGAATAAATTTTTCCTGAATTATTTTTCCTGAATTATTTTAAAACTGAATAAAATTGGGTTAAAAATCTATAGTAACTAAAATAAATTATTTCATAAGGAGAATAAATTTTTCCACCAAAAAGTGCATTTTTGATGTCTTTTCACACTGCAGTCTTTCAAACATAATCATATACCAGCGTTAAGATTTGATTTTACAATAAAGAAAGACACCTAGCCCATGTCAACCGAAACATAAATAGGGATTATGTAATTTCTATCAGTATCATGGCTGTAAAGAAAGCTGAATCCAGGTTGCAGCGGTAGCTAGCAACCTAGTAAGAGACGATCACGTCCAATGTTTAGAAATATAAAAACCCATAGTTCCTAAAAAATTATAATAAAGATTGAACTCTTCCCTGTACTAACTTGTATAGGCAACTTCACTATAGTTAAGATATTTATAATATACATCATTATAAATTATAAAAGGTTCAAATGTTCGAATAACATTCAAGGACGTATCTAAAGGGTTTAGTGGCTTTGAACCCCCCTCCCCCAAAATGTTTTTCAGATTCATAATAACGAATATAAAATGAATAAAACAAAAATTAATATAAAAAAAATAAAAAAATGAATATGAACAACTATTTTATGTGTTTTTGAAGTTTTTATTATAATAAAGAACGATTATTTTACTGATTATCTACTAATAACCATATATGACGTAATAAGTGAAATGACGTAATATCTAAAGCCTATTGTGTACTGATAACCATATATGACTTAATGAGCGACGTGACGTAAAAATTGAAAAAAATAATTTTTATGTTATTTTCGTTTTAGTTCAGAATCGCTAAAGTTATAAACTGCAAAAATATTTATGGCGTCTGAAAAATAGTTATAATGTTTTAATTTAGACTAGAAAAATACCTGAAAATTAAAAAAAAAAATAGCTTAGTTTTTTGTTAGGTTCTTGATACTTGATACGTGACTTAAATATTCAACTAATGGTTACATAATGGTTTCAATCAAGCAAGCTACACGCAAGTTAAATTACAGTAAATTTTCAAAGATATCAAAGATATTTGATTTTTGTACATTAAATTAAAAGAAGATCACTGAAATAACAAACCATTCCATACATTGGACTTAGTTAGCTACTTGACTTTTTGAATTTCGTCTCTTACTATTTCAAAGAAGAAAAAGGCGTAGGCTTTTTCCTGTTTGTATTTATTGTTTATCTGGGTTGCAGCGGTAGCTAGCAACCTAGTAAGAGACGATCACGTCCGATGTTAAGAAATATAAAAACCCATAGTTCCTAAAAAAAGAGTCAGATCAAAACAAAAAGTACACCATTAGAACCGCCTTGTCCGCAACCCTTGTATTGTAAAATTTCTGTCCCCCGGCTTGAACAGCAAGGGAAACATATTGACTTGAAAATCAAGAAAAGTGGCAGCTACTACAACATTCTGCCTAAACGGGATATTTTTTTTTCTTTTTTTGTATCCAGAGATAGCTTGGAACTGGAACATCGTAGAGGGTTGTTCAATAGCTCATTTTAAAGTAAATTAATTGGATTAAAAATCTATAGTAACTAAAATAAATTATTTCAAAAAGAGAATAAATTTTTCCACCAAAAATTGCAATTTTGATGTCTTTTCACACTGCAGTGTTTCAAACATAATCGTATACCATCGGTAAGATTTGAACCCTCGCCTCCGAAGAGACTTGTGGCTAACACCAGTGCTTTGGACCACTCGGCCAGGCTCCCTCTCATAAATAAATATACTCGTATATGTGAATTTGGGTTGCAGCAGTAGCTAGCAACCCAGTAAGAGACGATCAGTCCAATACTAAGAAATGTAAAAACCCAAAACTCTTAAAAATATCCGGGTTGCAGCGGTAGCTAGCAACCTAGTAAGAGACGATCACGTCCAATGTTAAGAAATATAAAAACCCATAGCTCCTAAAAAAGGAGTCAGATCAAAACAAAAAGTACACCATTAGAACCGCCTTGTCCGAAACCCCTGTATAGGAAACTTTCTGTCCCTTGGCTTGAACAGCAAGGGAAATATATTGGCTTGAAAATCAAGAAAATTGACTTTAACCACGTTAGTCTTCCCAAATGGGATATTTTTTTTTTCTTTTTTTGTATCCAGAGATAGCTTGGCACTGGAACATCGTAGAGGGTTGTTAAATAGCTCATTTTAAAGGAAATTAATTGGGTTAAAAATCTATAGTAACTAAAATAAATTATTTCTAAAAGAGAATAATTTTTTCCAATAAAAACTGTATTTTTGATGCAGTGACGTCATAATTACTATATAAGAAACGTCAAAACTGTAAATGGTCTCATTCATGAATACATAACGTCATACGCCGTGACGTCATAATTACTATATAAGGAAAGTCAAAACTGAAAATTCTCTCATTCTTGATTAGAATAAAGGTTAGATCAAAGCAGGCTATACGCAAGTTGAAAGAACAGTACTACACAAACAACAGAGATAGTATCTTGAAAAGAAAAAAGCAAAGGTATTCAACCGACCAGGCGTATCGAGAAGTAATAATTGAGAGAGCAAAACAAAGGTATTCAACCGACCAGGCCTATCGAGAAGTAATAATTGAGAGAGCAAAAGAAAACAGTAAGATGTGTTATCACAATGATGAAGATTATAGACATGCAAAAATTGAGACAGCCAAACAAAAGATCAAGGAACGGTATGGTAATGATGAAGATTACCGAAACAAACATAAGAAAAAAGTTGCTACCAGAATAATGGGTAGATACTGGGGTGACAAAAGCTATAATGAAAAAATTAAATTCTCTGCGAGGTTGTACCGAAGAACGCATAAGGACAAAGGGAAAAATTACATTCAGAAATACAAGAAGATGGCAAAAATGCAGGCTGATCTTCGTAAATTGAGAAACATTTTACGCATGTTTTACCCGGATCACGAAAAGTATTCAAAATTACAAATTAAAATTCTCTTTGAAAGAGCGGCTGCTGTTGAAAAGTCGGCTAGAAATGCTTTGGCAAAGCTTCATAGTAATATACAAAAGAAATGTTGTCAGTTTAATGAAAAGCTTCCAAGGTATGGATTGGCAACTGCGGAACAGTTTATAGATGCAATGGAAAATGTTCGACAACACAGTGAATATACGGAGGCGTACTTCTTTGAAAATTCGTATATTAATTTTGGAAGGAGCAATTGCAGTTTATGTAGCAGCAATAAAAAAATATATACAAGCATACCTATCAACAGCGAAGGAAAAGCAATGTTTTTCAATTATGGCGAAAACGAGCCTGTTAGGGTTATTAGTATATGTGTTTGTAAGACTAATGATTTAGAACAAATTCCTGGAACACCGACTCAAGAAAAAAGCATTTCTAACTGTGTTTTAAACAGTTCTTTTAGTTCTACTGAATATTTGGCAAAAAATTCTCTGTGTAGTAGAACAAACTGTCCTGAAAAGTACGAGACAACTATTGAAAAATGCTCTGAATCTAGATCTGACAAGGAAATTATGATGGCTGAAGTCACCTATAACAATCTGAGTAAATATTCAAAACCAAAAATTGGGCAGCAGGTGTCTTGGCAATGTCACCCTGATATCTGCAAGCTCTATCCGACGGATATTGAATTATGTCAAATTCTTTTTGATATCCTTGAAAATAATATAGCATTAAAATATTCAACTGACAAAGTGGTTAATTTCTACCTTGGCGGCTTGGATTATTGTGAAATCAATTACAGGGACACAAGAAAGCATGGGCATTCGTTATACTGTAGCCCAAATGAGGGATGTCAGAGCTATTTGCGTTCTCTAAGGGCACTAGCTCCACATTTTCCTGTCTTGAACTGTTTCATTAATAGCGTATATAAGGCAGTATCAAAATGTAAGATTATACAACATATTAATCTACTAAAAGTCGAGGGCTCGTACAAGAAACTAAGTCATTATATAGAAGAAGTGTCAAGTAGACTCTGTCGCAATAATAGTCAAGACTTCATCTACGGTGATACGTAGCAATATTAGAGTTTCTGTGGATGAAAATACAATAATAAAATTATTTGGTGAGAGCCTTGATAAGGTAGCTAACATTAGGGATGTATACCCCACAATGCATTGTGACAGTTGCGAGCAGATAAAGACAAAATACCAATTGAAGAGTCTAAAATCTCTTTCAAATAAGAAAGGTTTTGATGTAATGATGGCCACGATTTGAGAACACCTACAACAGGACATACCCAAAGATGACAGAGAACAGCTAATTCATTGTACAGATTGGAAAGAGGATGTCATAGATTCATTCTCTGTCTGTGATTACTGTGCTGGGAAAATGTTGAAAAGTCAGGAGAATGTCCGATCAGTATTAAATAACCTTCATATAGACTGTACACCGGGATGTATAAAGTGTTTAAATAATTTTGAAATGGCAATGATTCGATTTGTAATGCCTTGTCTTACGATCGTCAGATTAGGGCAGGTAACTGCATTGAAGAGACCAAGAACAGAACTTGTTGACGCTCTTAAGGGGAGAATAGTATATCTACCTGTTGATGTGCAAGCAAATGCAGATATTCAGCCTGAAAAACTTCTTAACATTGATAGTTTTGTAGTCATTGTCAATGGTCAGCCTACTTACAACAAGAATGTTTGGACTGCACTAATAGATCTGAGAAAAGTCCATGGAACACTGTTGTGGTTAAGAGAGAACAACCATCTCTATAAAACAATACGTGCATACACCCTAGAAGATTTAAATAAAATACTTGAAGCACGTCTTGCTGAAAAAGCGGTTGGTGTTGATAATTTACCTGAAATACCGGAAGCTGCAATCCTTCAGAAACTGACAGAAAGTGCAAAATCTACATTGGTTGAACATTTTTCTGTCCAGCCTCTCAATTCAGCGGTTCCAAAAGACTTCATTGAAGATTTTAAGCAGATGAAAGATCCTGGTACTGACCAATTTCAAATCAAGAAACTAAAAGGTGAGAGCGAAGACTTATTTCAGGAAGAACTTGATCTAAAAGTGTTTCCAAATCTTTTCCCGAAAGGCAAATATGGCTTGCTTGACAAGGCAAGACCATTTCGGATTAGGAATGCAGAATATTTTAAATCAAGGCTTCTTAGCAGACATACTAAGTTTCGTCTTGACAAACAGTTTCTTTTTCACAGCTTCCAATTGCAAGAATTCTCTTACATGTGTAATAGCGTCGGTCATATGTTGCGGACTGTGAAACCAAATCAAAATGCTTGTCAATTTATAGACAGGCTTCATTTCCGTGATGGAGAGATGGAAGCGACTTTGTTTTCTGTTCAATCAAAAATCAGAGGATCTCAGCAGTATTTTCAATCTCTTTCCTGTAAAGTAAAGTCAATGATTGAGCAATTGGGTCCACCTACTTTGTTTCTGACAGTTTCATGTGCTGAGTGGTACTCTCCTGAATTTATTGACTATTTACGGACTGTCCATAAGAACTTACCTGGTGTGGCAAAAATGACCCCTGCAGAGTTGACGTGTCTAGATCCATTTGCAGTTTCCATGCACTTTGACAAAAAATGGACACCTATATTTAATGAGCTGATTTGTTCAAAGACAAATCCTTTGTTTGGTAAAATTAAGGATCATTTCTGGCGTATCGAGTATCAAAAACGAGGTGCGCCTCATGTACATTTTGTATTGTGGATTGAAGATGCTCCTATTATTGGGAAATCAACAGCGTCTGAAGTGATTCAGTATATCAATAGTATTATAACTTGTGAAATACCAAATAGATTGACTAGTCCAACTCTTCACAAACTGGTGAAAGACCATCAAGTGCACCACTGTAATACATACTGTCAAAGAAAATATAAGAGAAAAAGAGGAAGATGGGTTACGTATTGTAAGTTTGGCTTTCCTCGTCCTACAAAGGAACGAACAGAATTATATGACATCCTTGACTGCTTGGCCCATGGTACAAACCGTAAAAAGCCAAGAAAAAGAATGTATCATCTGCTTCGAAGAGATGACGAGCGTTATATAAATGACTATTCTCCTGCGTTACTTATTGCTAATCAAGCAAACATTGATGTTCAATATATTGGCCATTTGGGCTCTAAATTACCGTATTACATTACCGATTACATGAAAAAAGCAGAGAGTGTCGAAATAGAAGCAATGTGGGAGGAAGTAAATAATGCATGCAAAAGTCTTGGTCAACGAACTATGTCCTACTTGTTGAAGTCCATAAGAACCCGTCAAGTTGGAGCAGTTGAAGCTGCTGATAGGCTTCTTGGTACTAAATTGTATAGTATTTCTAGGCAATTTAGATATATTGACCTTGCGAAAAAGAGCGAGGTGAAGAGGACACTGAAAAGGTATGAGGAGCTTGAAAAGCTTGCTAAAAACGATCCACAGAGTAGTGATTTGTACATTGCCCACTGGGTTATTGATGTCTACCCTAAAAGACCGGAACATATGGAAAATATCAGTCTTTTTCAGTTATTGTCTTGGTATGAACGGGAGCGTAATGGTACTGATGATAATATGATGTTAACTGACGGGTCCTTCTACCTCAGAAAAAGGCTTTTTAAACCGTATATCATACAGCACAGAAAGGTAAACCCATTTGAAACTGACGAGAAGAAAAATGCTTACTATGGAGATCTTTTAAAATTGTTTAAACCTTGGCGAAATGAAAATGAACTAGTAGTCAGTGGAAATAACAACTACGAAACCTACTGTGTTGAAAGTGTAAACTATCCCGACATGGTAGCTTACCACGAAAAATTTGTTGTTAAGAGGAAAAGCGATATAGAATTTGAAGAAAGGGTCCGAGAACGTGCAAAAGAAATTCTGAAGGCAGAAAATATTGATGAAAACATTGAAGATGACCCAGAAAATGCAATTCAGGGAGGAGTCATTGACAGAGCAGCAGATGCTATGGAGGATTTGTTAGACGCAAACAAACAGATTTTAAATGGTGACACCAAAGACAGGTTGAAAAATGATTATGAGTCGCTCAATATTGATCAAAAGAGAGTTGTTGACAAAATTTTAGATTCAGTTACCAAGCGCAATGGTGCAACATCTTTGAAGTTGATTGTATCTGGATGTGGGGGTACAGGAAAATCTAGGGTTATCAGTGTCGTGAGAAGACTACTTTGCAACAAGTTCAAGAATGAAGATTGTCCCGTTGTAGTTATGGCACCTATTGGTATTGCTGCACATAACATAAATGGTTTAACAATACATACTTGTTTAAGTTTAGCTATTGATCAGGAAAACACCGGAAAATACACACCTCTCTCCACTGAAAAACTTCTTACTTTGAGAAAGACACTTAAGGAGACAAGACTTTTTATTATTGATGAAATTAGTATGGTTTCGTCTCTTCTTTTAACCTAAATTCATTTAAGACTATCAGAAATATTGGCAGTTGATTTGCCAATGGGAAATGCTAACTGCGTATTTTTGGGAGATTTTCTTCAATTATATAATAAAGATCAAACTCTTCCCTATACTAACTTGCATACGCAACTTTACTATAGTTAAGATTACAGTATTTATATTTTTACATTAAAAGACGATCACTGAAATAACAAACCATTCCATACATTGGACTTAGCTACTTGATTGTTTAAATTTTATAATAAATATCGAACTCTTCCTTATACTAACTTGCATTGGCAACTTCACTATAGTTAAGATTACAGTATTTATATTATTACATTGCAATAGGTATGAGAAAAAATTGCAAAACTCTGTAAACTGCAAAAATATTGAGAATGTTTGAGTAATCATATGCCAGCGGTGGGAATTGAACCCGCGCCTCCGAAAAGACTGGTGGCTAACACCAGCGCCTTTGACCACTCGGCCACGCTGCCTCTCATGTGAATCCGGGTTGCAGCAGTAGCTAGCAACCTAGTAATCCGGGTTGCAGTTGTAGCTAGCAACCTGGTAAGAGACTAATGATCGAACTCTTCCCTATACTAACTTGCTTAGGCAACTTAACTATATTTAAGATTACAGTATTTATATTATGACATTGCAAAATGTATGAGAAAAAATTGCAAAACTCTGTAAACTGCAAAAATATTTAGAATGTTTGAGTAATCATATGCCAGCGGTGGGAATTGAACCCGCGCCTCCGAAAAGACTGGTGGCTAAATCAGCGCCTTTGACCACTCAGCCACGCTGCCTCTCATGTGAATCCGGGTTGCAGCAGTAGCTAGCAACCTAGTAAAAGACGATCAGTGGAATGCTAAGAAATATAAAAACCCAGAACTCCTAAAAAATAAAGCCAGATCAAAACAAAAGTACATCATTAGAGCCACCTTGTCTGAAACCCTACTAGATAAATAATGAATGTCGTCTTAGTTTTATTAGAGCTATGACGTGAATAGAAAAACACAACATTGTGTTATAGTTAAGAACGAACTTTAGTGAATTAATAGTAATTAGTTCAATCTCATAGCTAATGAAATTTGGTAAAAATGTTTATGTATCAATGATTTCGAATAAGCTTCAAATCCGGGTTGCAGCGGTAGCTAGCAATCCGGGTTGCAGCGGTAGCTAGCAACCTAGTAAGAGACGATCACGTCCAATGTTAAGAAATATAAAAACCCATAGTTCCTAAAAAAGGAGTCAGATCAAAACAAAAAGTACACCATTTGAACCGCCTTGTCCGAAACCCCTGTATAGGAAACTTTCTGTCTCTTGGCTTGAACAGCAAGGGAAATATATTGGCTTGAAAATCAAGAAAAGTGGCAGCTATTACAACATTCTGCCTAAACGGGACATTTTTTTTTCTTTTTTTCTCTTTTCTTTTGTATCAAGAGATAGCTTGGCACTGGAACAACGTAGAGGGTTGTTCAATAGCTCATTTTAAAGGAAATTAAATGGGTTAAAAACTTTTTGTACTTAAAACAATGTATTTTTAAAAAAGAATCAGTTTTTTACGAAAAATTGCATATTTCATATTAAAGACTGATCAATGACGTCATAATTGAATACCAGTGGTAGGATTTGAACCCACACCTCCGAAGAGACTGGTGACTAACACCAGCGCCTTGGACCACTTGGCCAAGAAAAATATCCCACAAACGGGATATTTTTTTTCTTTCTTTCTTCTTCTTCTTCTTTTCCATAGATAGCTTGGCACTGGGAAATTGTAGAGAGTTGTTCAATGGCTCATTTTACAGAAAATCTCTAGATCTAGTGCCATTTCTACTTAATTTTCTTTTAAATTAATTATTTTTTACAGAAAACTTAATTTTTTATTATAATAGAGAACGAACTCTATTACCCGGGTAGCAGCGGTAGCTAGCAACCTAGTAAGAGACGTTATAATAAAGAACGAACATTTTACCGATTATCTACTAATAACCATGTATGACGTAATAAATGACATGACGTAATATCTAAAACCTATTGTGTACTAATAACCATATATGAATTAATTACCGACGTGACGTAAAAATTGAAAAATTTTATTTTGTTTTATTTTTGTTTTTAGTTCAGAATCGCTAAAGTTATAAACTGCAAAAATATTTATGGTGTCTGAACAATAGTTTTAATCTTTTAATTTAGACTAGAAAAATACCTGAAAATTTAAAATTTAGTTTAATTTTTTGTTAGGTTCTTGATACTTGATACGTGACATAAACATTCAACTAATGGTTACATAATGGTTTCAATCAAGCAAGCTATACGCAAGTTGAAAAAACAGTACTACACAAACAACAGAGATAGTAACTTGAAAAGAAAAAAGCAAAGGTATTCAACCGACCAGGCGTATCCAGAAGTAATAATTGAGAGAGTAAAATGAAACAGCAAGATGTATTATCTCAATGAAGAAGATTATAGACATGCAAAAATTGAGCCAGCCAAACAAAAGTTCAAGAAGAGTTATCACAATGATGTAGATTACCGCATCAAATATAAAAAGAACCAAAAGCAAAGGTATTCAACCGTCCAGGTGTATCGAGAAGTAAAAATTAAGACAGCCAAACAAAAGATCAAGGAGCGTTATCAAAATGATAAACTTTATAGAGAAGCAACAATTGAGCAGGCTAGACAAAAGAGCAAGGAACGGTATGATAATGATGAAGATTACCGAAACAAACATAAGAAAAAAGTTGCTACCAGAATAATGGGTAAATGCTGGGGTGACAAAAGCTATAATGAAAAAATTAAATTCTCTGCGAGGTTGTACCGAAGAACGCATAAGGACAAAGGGAAAAATTACATTCAGAAATACAAGAAGATGGCAAAAATGCAGGCTGATCTTTGTAAATTGAGAAAAATTTTACGCATGTTTTACCGGGATCACGAAAAGTATTCAAAATTACAGATTAAAATTCTCTTTCAAAGGGCGGATGCTGTTGAAAAGTCGGCTAGAAATTCTTTGGCAAGGCTTCATAGTAATATCCAAAAGAAATGTTTACAGTTGAACGAAAAGCTTCCAAGGTAACTGCGGAACAGTTTATAGATGCAATGGAAAATGTTCGACAACACAGTGAATATACAGTGGCGTACTTCTTAGAAAATTCATATATTAATTTTGGAAGGAGCAATTGCAGTCTATGTAGCAGCAATAAAAATATATATACAAGCATACCTATCAACAGCGAAGGAAAAGCAATGTTTTTCAATTGTGGCGAAAACGAGCCTGTTGGGGTTATTAGTAAATGTGTTTGTAAGACTAATGATTTAGAACAAATTCCTGGAACACGGACTCAAGAAAAAAGCATTTCTAACTGTGTTTTAAACAGTTCTTTTAGTTCTACTGAATATTTGGTAAAAAAATTCTCTGTCTAGTAGAACAAACTGTCCTGAAAAGTACGAGACAACTATTGAAAAATGCTCTGAATCTAGATCTGACAAGGAAATTATGATGGCTGAAGTCACCTATAACAATCTGAGTAAACATTCAAAACCAAAAATTGGGCAGCAGGTTACTTGGCAATGTCACCCTGATATCTGCAAGCTCTATCCAACGGATATTGAAGTATGTCAAATTCTTTTTGATATCCTTGAAAATAATATAGCATTAAAATTTTCAACTGAAAAAGTGGTTAATTTCTACCTTTGCGGCTTGGATTATTGTGAAATCAATTACAGGGACACAAGAAAGCATGGGCATTCGTTATACTGTAGCCCAAATGAGGGATGTCAGATTTGCGTTCTCTAAGGGCACTAGCTCCACATTTTCCTGTCTTGAACGGTTTCATTAATAGTGTATAAAAGGCAGTATCAAAAAGTAAGATTATACAACATATTAATCTACTACAAGTCGAGGGCTCGTACAAGGAACTAAGTCATTACATTGAAGAAGTGTCAAGTAGACTCTGTCGTAATAATAGTCAAGACTTCATCTATGGTGATAGCAAAATTAGAGTTTCTGTGGATGAAAATACAATAATAAAATTATTTGGTGAGAGCCTTGATAAGGTAGCTAACATCAGGAATGTATACCCTACAATGCATTATGACAGTTGTGAGCAGATAAAGACAAAATACCAATTGAAGAGTCTAAGATCCCTTTCAAATAAGAAAGGTTTTGATGTAATGATGGCCACGATTTTAGAACACCTACAACAGGACATACCCAAAGATGACAGAGAACAAATAATTCAATGTACAGGTTGGAAAGAAGATGTCATAGATTCATTCTCTGTCTGTGATTACTGTGCTGGGAAATGTTGAAAAGTCAGGAGAATGTCCGATCAGTATTAAATAACCTTCATATAGACTGTACACCGGAATGTATAAAGTGTTTAAATAATTTTGAAATGGCAATGATTCAATTTGTAATGCCTTGTCTTACGATCGTCAGATTAGGGCAAGTAACTGCATTGAAGAGACCTAGAACAGAACTTGTTGACGCTCTTAAGGGGAGAATAATATATCTACCTGTTGATGTGCAAGCAAATGCAGATATTCAGCCTGAAAAACTTCTTAACATTGATAGTTTTGTAGTCATTGTCAATGGTCGGCCTACTTACAACAAGAATGTTTGGACTGCACTAATAGATCTGAGAAAAGTCTATGAAGCACTGTTGTGGTTAAGAGAGAACAACAGTCTCTATAAAACAATACATGCATACACCCTAGATGATTTAAATAAAATACTTGAAGCACGTCTTGCTGAAAAAGCGGTTGGTGTTGATAATTTACCTGAAATACTGGAAGCTGCAATCCTTCAGAAACTGACAGAAAGCGCAAAATCTACATTGGTTGAACATTTTTCTGTCCAGCCTCTCAATTCAGTGGTTCCAAAAGACTTCATTGAAGATTTTAAGCAGATGAAAGATCTTGGTACTGACCAATTTCAAATCAAGAAACTAAAAGGTGAGAGCGAAGACTTATTTCAGGAAGAACTTGATCTAAAAGTGTTTCCAGATCTTTTTCCGAAAGGCAAATATGTTACAATAAAGAACAAACTCTTGCCTATACAAATTTGTATAGTGGGACATAAGGATCGATCATAAATGGTGTTAGTCATTGGTTCTTTTTTGGTCACCGGCAGCAAGGTGGCTCAGAGACTTTCTTTTAAATATAAAAGATGTAGGTTCGAATCACTGCACGGTAACGCACAATAGTAATCTGAGACTCTTGATGAAAATATTAAAATCCCCAGGCTGTAGAAAAACAGTCATTTGATTAAGAATCATGACGGTGTTGTTTTCAGTGCGACAAATTTCTCAACTGAATCTTAAGGAATCATTCCTTTATTCGATATTGATCCATTACTACAAGCGGATTTGAACCCGCAAACCTCAATCACAGTTTCATCCATTGTGCTGTAGTAAGGTATTCATTGATTTGATTTTTCAACAAAACTGTAAATACGGATAAATAGATTTTGATAAACGTATTCTAAAGGCAATTTTTAATTGAACCATTTTAAAGGGTCGATATGGTTCTTTATGAGGACTATGTAAGTTTAGATAGATAGATAGATATTTGTTTCGAGAAATTACTATCACAAGTTCTAATGGGCCGTATTTGAATCCGGGTTGCAGCGGTAGCTAGCAATCCGGGTTGCAGCGGTAGCTAGCAACCTAGTAAGAGACGATCACGTCCAATGTTAAGAAATATAAAAACCCATAGTTCCTAACAGAGGAGTCAGATCAAAACAAAAAATACACCATTAGAACCGCCTTGTCCGAAACCCCTGTATAAGAAACTTTCTGTCCCTTGGCTTGATCAGCAAGGGAAATATATTGGCATGAAAATCAAGAAAATTGACTTTAACCACGTTATTCTCCCCAAACGGGATATTTTTTTCTCTAAAAAAGGGATATTTTTTTTTCTCTAAACGGGATATTTTTTTCTCTATTTTTTTCCCAAACGGGATATTCGGGATATTTTTTTTATTCATTGATTTGATTTTTCAACAAAACTGTAAATACGGATAAATAGATTTTGATAAACGTATTCTAAAGGCAATTTTTAATTGAACCATTTTAAAGGGTCGATATGGTTCTTTATGAGGACTATGTAAGTTTAGATAGATAGATAGATATTTGTTTCGAGAAATTACTATCACAAGTTCTAATGGGCCGTATTTGAATCCGGGTTGCAGCGGTAGCTAGCAATCCGGGTTGCAGCGGTAGCTAGCAACCTAGTAAGAGACGATCACGTCCAATGTTAAGAAATATAAAAACCCATAGTTCCTAACAGAGGAGTCAGATCAAAACAAAAAATACACCATTAGAACCGCCTTGTCCGAAACCCCTGTATAAGAAACTTTCTGTCCCTTGGCTTGAACAGCAAGAGAAATATATTGGCTTGAAAATCAAGAAAAGTGGCAGCTACTACAACATTCTGCCTAAACGGGATATTTTTTTTCTTTTTTTTTCTTTTCCACAGATAGCTTGGCACTGGAACATCGTAGAGGGTTGTTCAATAGCTCATTTTAAAGGAAATTAATTGGGTTAAAAATCTATAGTAACTAAAATAAATTATTTCTAAAAGAGAATAAATTTTTCCACCAAAAACTGCATTTTTGATGTCTTTTCACACTGCAGTCTTTCAAACATAATCGTATACCAGCGGTAAGATTTGAACCCACTCCTCCGAAGAGACTGGTGGCTAACACCAGTGTCTTGGACCACTCGGCCAGGCTGCCTCTCATAAATAAATATATATGTGAATTTGGGTTGCAGTTACATTAAAGGACGATCATTGAAATAACATTATCCGGGTTGGAGCTTATAATAAAGATCGAACTCTTCCCTATACTAACTTGCAATCGCAACTTCACTATAGTTAAGATTACAGTATTTATATTTTTACATTAAAAGACAAGCACTGAAATAACAAACCATTCCATACATTGGACTTAGTTAGCTACTTGATTGTTTGAGTTTCGTTTCTTACTATTTAAAAGAAGAAAAAGCCGTAAGCTTTTTCCTGTTTGTATCCGGGTTGCAGCGGTAGCTAGCAACCTAGTAAGAGACGATCACGTCCAATGTTAAGAAATATAGAAACCCCTAACTCCTAAAAACAAAGTCAGATCAAAACAAAAAGTACACCATTAGAACCGCCTTGTCCGAAATCCCTATAAAGGAAACTTACCGCCCTGCGGCTTGAATAACAAAGAAAATATATTGGCTTGATAATCAAGAAAATTGACTTTAACCACGTTATTCTCCACAAACGGGATATTTTTTTCTTTCTTTCTTTTCCACAGATAGCTTGGCACTGGAACATCGCAGAGAGTTGTTCAATGGCTCATTTTAAAGGAAATCTCTAGATCTAGCGCTATTTGTACTTATTTTTTTTTTTAATTATTTTTTTTTTACGAAAAACTTAATTTTTTATATACAATATTAATCAATGACGCCATAGTCTTTGGATGTAGTTAGTACATAAAGTCTGGATAATCGAATTAAAGCTGAAACTAAGTAAAGAACAATTATGCCTCCATATATTCACAGTGATGTATAAAATTTCCCATTACATCTGTAAACTGTTCCACAGTTGCCGGTTCATACCTTGGAAGCTTTTCACTAAACATGCAACATTTCTTTTGGATATTACTATGAAGTTTTGCGAAAGCATCTCTAGCTGACTTTTCAACAAAATCCATTCTTTCAGAGATCACCTCCAATGTAAAGAAATATAAAACCCCCCAACTTCTAAAATTATGTCTTTTCACACTGCAGTATTTCAAACATTATACCAGCGGTAAGATTTGAACCCACACCTCCGAAGAGACTGGTGGCTAACACCAGTGCCTTGGACCACTCGGCCAGGCTGCCTCTCATAAATAATATATATGTGAATCTGGGTTGCAGCAGTAGCTAGCAACCTAGCAAGAGACGATCAGTCCAATGCTAAGAAATATAAAAACCCAAAACTCCTAAAAATTGAGTCAGATCAAAACAAAAGTATATCATTAGAACTACCTTGTCTGAAAACTTACTAGATAAATAATGAATGTCGTCATAGTTGTTAGTCTATCCAAAACCAGCACGGAGTTTTCAAAATATTTTGTTTTTCAGCTATATTAATTTATTTTATATTTTTACACTCCTGTGGTACACCTCCCCCCCACCAGCCCCCTCTAATAAAATGAAATTAAATGACTAGTAAGGTTTTAATAAAAAATAAAATAAATTTATTTATTATATTAATTTAGTATGTCGTACAATCATAGAGCTAGGTAGGGTAGTTAACTAAAATTGAAACAAATATATTCATTGCGTCGTTTTAGCAAAACTAATTCTTTTGTCTTCGGTTCTATGTAAAATCATAAAAACGAAAATATAGACATAAATGAAGCTACCATATCTTTTTGGGCTGGGTGGGGGTGTTTTACTGCATTGGTAAAACTTGGTTGGCCTCCTTTTTTCTCTTCTAAGAGGAACGAGTCTCCCTTTGGTTTTATAGTTAAAAAACGAACTCAAGTTCAAAGAAACTGAACACTGTGGTTCATTCATATTATCTTCATTATTTTAGCTAGAATGTAAATAAACAAGTTTCTTTTTTAAATTTTAAATTGAAAAGATAGTGCTTTTAATTCAACATATTAAAAGTTCTCCCCGACGGGGAATCGAACCCCCTTTTCCTAGGTAACAAGTGGGCATACTTACCATTAGACTATCGAAGACTTATCAAATAAAAGTTACATATAAGATATTATATTAAAGATCGATGTGGGTATAATGTATGATTTTGTTGTTGTTGTTGTTTAGACCAGGGCACTTCGTATCGACGGAATTGTAGCAATTTCGAAAAGTGCTCATTCGATTAAAAATAGAAAGGGCTGATGCCCTTTTTAATAGTCGAAATTGATTGGAGGGAAACTAATCCCCCTCCCACGCCCACCCTCCTATTTGCCTTTATGTTTAAAAACTAAATGATGCCTTAAGATTAAATCAAAATGCACTGTGTTAATGCTAATTCCCAATAAGGCATCTCAGCAGAATCCCAAGAACGACTGAGGGTATTATGTTCAAACTTTTGGGGCTACTTCTTCTCTTAAAATTTAACCAAGTCAAAATAGCGTAAGTGTATCCAAGCTATCAAAGAAAGTAAGCAGATTTTTTTGCGAATGGTATCAAGTTTTCCATTTCAGGTCAACTAGAGGAGGTACGAAACGAAATTAAACACTACTATTTATGTCCAGATTTTTAAACAGGTGTATGTTGTTAAAAATTGCTGAAAATTTTTCTCCAGCATACAAATAGCAGGCCAAATTATAAAGTCTTAATCCGGGTTGCAGCGGTAGCTAGCAACCTAGTAAGAGACTATCACCTCCAATGTTAAGAAATATAAAAACCCGTAGCTCCTAAAAAAAGAGTCAGATCAAAACAAAAAGTACACCATTAGAACGGCCTTGTCCAAATCCTCCATAAAGGAAACTTACCGCCCTTTGGCTTGAATAACAAAGAAAATATATTGGCTTGAAAATCAAGAAAATAGACTTTTACCACGTTATTCTCCCCAAACGGGATATTTTTTTCTTTTTTCTTTTTTTTTCTTTTCCACAGATAGCTTGGCACTGGAACATCGTAGAGGGTTGTTCAATAGCTCATTTTAAAGGAAATTAATTGGGTTAAAAACCTTTTGTAACTAAAATAAATTATTTCTAAAAGAGAATAAATTTTTCCAATAAAAACTGTATTTTTGATGCAGTGACGTCATAATTACTATATAAGAAACGTCAAAACTGTAAATGGTCTCATTCATGAATATCCGGGTTGCAGTATAATAAAGAACGACCTTTTGCCTATACTAAATTTTATACACCACTTAATTATAGTATAGGTTAGTAATTTAACAGATAGCTTGGGACTGGAACATCGTAGAGAGTTGTTCAATGGTTCATTTTAAAGAAAATTAATGGGGTTAAAAACCTTTTGGAATTTAAACAAATTATTTTTATTACATTAAGAAATTATATTTCTTAAGAAATCATCATAAATCATCTCTGTTAACAAATCATCTCTGTTAACAAAGGCAGCTCTAAACTTACCGCCTATTTCATGTTAAAGATTGATCATTGATGCCATAATCATAGTTTGTAGCCAGGTCGTCTCTTACTATTCCAAAGAAGAAAAAGCCGTAGGCTTTTTCCTGTTTGTTATCATATAGTAAAGAATGATAAGATGCCTATGGTTTAATAAACGGTTATATAAAGGGAGTGTTAGAATACAATGCTTAATCAGTAATTAAATAAAGGCTCGATAATCGAATTTAAGCTGAAACTAAGTAAAGGACAATTATGCCTCCATATATTCACAGAAAATGCATAAGATTTTTACAATAAAGAACGAACTCTTGCCTATACTAACTTGCATAGCCAACTATATTATAGGCTTGTACAGTTTTATTTAAAGTTAATATGTTAAAAATTTTTTACATTAAAGAACGAACTTTATTCCACAGTAACTGAAGTATTATAAGGGATCATTATATAGATGATGTATTTTCCTTAATGATCAAACTAGACCAGGTTGCAGCGGTAGCTACCAACCTAATAAGAGACGATCACGTCCAATGTTAAGAAATATAAAAACCCATAACTCCTTAATCCGGGTTGCAGCGGTAGTTTTACATTAAAGGACGAACTATTGTTCGTAGTGATGACTGATATTTTTAAATAGATTTCATTTATCCTGGGTGCAGTGGTAGCTAGCAGCCTATTAAGAGACGATCAAGTCAAATATTCTCAGTACAGAATCTGTAATTTCATTATGCTTGTATCAAAAGGTGATCATCAAAAGAGCTAACCATTGCATATATTGGACTTAATTAGCAGCCTGATTCTTTGAGGATCGTCTCTTACTACTCCAAAGAAGAAAAAGCCGTAGGCTTTTTCCTGTTTGTAATCAAACAGTTCGTAATCTTTATAATAAAGAACGACCTCTTGCCTATACTAAATTTTATACGCCACTTAATTATAGTATAGGTTAGTAATTCAAAAGATAGCATGGCACTGGAACATCGTAGAGAGTTGTTCAATGGCTCATTTAAAAGGAAATTAATAGGGTTAAAAACCTTTTGTAATTTTACATTAAAAGACGATCATTTGAGTAACAAACAATTACATACATTGGAATTAGTTAGCTACTTGATTGTTTGAGGTTCGTCTCTTGCTATTTCAATTATTCCGGGTTGCAGCGGTAGCTAGCAACCTAGTAAGAGATTGTAATAAAGAACGATCTCTTTCCTATATTAAATAAACCTATATTAATTAATGATATAGTAATGATATGATTTTATTGATAGCCGAATGAAAAATTAAAGAGAATGATCCCGGTTGGCTTGAACCACCATCCTTTCGGTTGAAGGCCGATCAGGCTTGCCACTTGGACTATGATTACATTAAAGGACGAGCTATAGCCCATAGTAACTGGAATACGGGTTGCAATATTTGCTTGCAACCTACCCGGGTTGAGGCGGTAGCTAGCAACCTAGTAAGAGATGATCACGCCCCATAGTAAAAAATGAAATAGTTACATTGAAAGACGATCATTGGAATAAAAAAAGGATTGTATACATTGGAATAAGTAACAGTAGAGTTGGTCAATGGCTCATTTTAAAGGAAATTAATGGGGTTAAATACCTTTTGTAATTAAACCAAATTATTTTTATTACATTAAGAAATTATAATTATGACCCTTAAGAAATCATCATAAGTAAAAATTTCCCATACGGAAATTGAACTCAAGCCAACTGGGTGAGAGCTATCCCAACCTCCAGACCATATAGGATATATTGAAATATCCGATTAATTACATAAAGGCTCGATCATCGAATTTAAGCTGAAACTAAGTAAAGGACAACTATGCCTCCATATATTCACAGCGATGTATAAGATTTCCCATTACATCTGTAAACTGTTCCACAGTTGCCGGTCCATACCTTGGAAGCTTTTCACTAAACATGCAACATTTCTTTTGGATATTACTATGAAGTTTTGCGAAAGCATCTCTAGCTGACTTTTCAACAAAATCTATTCTTTCAGAGATAATTTTAATCTTTAATTTTGAATATTTTTCGTAATCCCGGTAAAACATTCGTAAAATTTTTCTCAATTTACAAAGATCAGCCTGTGCGTTCTTTGCAGCTTGTGTAAACTGCAAAAATATCCACGGTATCCGAGCAATAGTTTGAATATTTCAATACAAACTAGAAAAATACCTTAAAATGTTAAAGTTAGTTTTATTTTTGGTTAGGTTCCAACTACCCGATGTGGGATTGACTATGTAGTTTCAGACCCAAAAATTCCATTTTTTAATATATTTTATTTTTCAGTTTATATAATAAGGAGCGAACTCTTGTCTGGACTAACTTTTATAGGTAATCCGGGTTGCATCGGTAGCTAGCAACCTAGTAAGAGACGATCACGACCAATGTTAAGAAACTATAATAAAGAACGACCTCTTGCCTATACTAAATTTTATACGCCACTTTCCGGGTTGCAGCGGTAGCTAGCAACCTAGTAAGAGACGATCACGTCCAATGTTAAGAAATATAAAAACCCCTAACTCCTAGAAATATAATCAGATCAAGACAAAAAGTACACCATAGCTTGGCACTGGAACATCGTAGAGAGTTGTTCAATGGCTCATTTTAAAGGAAATCTCTAGATCTAGCGCCTTTTGCACTTAATTTTTTTTAATTAATTATTTTTTACGAAAAACTCAATTTTTTATATACAATATTGATCAATGACGTCATAGTCGTGGGATGTAGTACATAAAGGCTCGATCATCGAATTTAAGCTGAAACTAAGTAAAGGACAATTATGCCTCCATATATTCACAGTGATTTATAAGATTTCCCATTACATCTGTAAACTGTTCCACAGTTGCCGGTCCATACCTTGGAAGCTTTTCACTAAACATGCAACATATCTTTTGGATATTAGTATGAAGTTTTGCGAAAGCATCTCTAGCTGACTTTTCTACAAAATCTATTCTTTGAGAGATAATTTTAATCTTCAATTTTGAATATTTTTCGTAATCCCGGTAAAAGATTCGTAAAATTTTTCTCAATTTACAAAGATCAGCCTGTGCGTTCTTTGCAGCTTGTGTAAACTGCAAAAATATCCATGGTATCCGAGCAATAGTTTGAATATTTCAATTGAAGCTGGAAAATACCTTAAAATTTTAAAATTAGTTTTATTTTTGGTTAGATTCTAACTACCCGATGTGGGATTGACTATGTAGTTTCAGACCAAAAAATTCCATTTTTTAATTTATTTTATTTTTCAGTTTAGAATCGCTAAAGTTATTATGTAAACTCCAAAAATATTTGATATCTGAGCAATAATTTTAATCTTTTCATCCAAACTAACAAAATACCTGAAAATTTAAAAATTAGTTTTACTTTTTGTTAGGTTAAGGATACTCGATACGAGTCATAAGAAGTGTTAATTAGATGAAAATATTATTTCTTGTTTTGTAATAAGATGCCTTCTAAGCGAGTTATTATACGTAATTTAAAAAAACAGTACTATACAAAAAACAGAGACAATATCTTGGAAAAAAAGCAAAGGTATTCAACTGACAAGGCGTATCGAGATGCGAAAATTGATAGTGACAAACAGCGTTATTATAATGATGAAATTTATAGACATGCGAAAATTGAGACAGCCAAACACAAGAGTAAGGAACGGTATGATAATGATAAAGATTACAGAGAAGCAACAATTGAGCAGGCTAGACAAAAGAGCAAGGAACGGTATGATAATAATAAAGATTATCGAAACAAACATAAGAAAAAAATTGCTACTAGAATAATGGGTAGATACTGGTATAATAAAGATCGAACTCTTCCCTACACTAACTTGCATAGGCAACTTCACTATAGTTAAGATTACAGTATTTATATTATACATCATTATAAATTATAAAAGGTTCAAATGTTCGAAGATTATAGAGTTAAAAATTTTCACACACCGGGAATTGAACCCGGGCCTGTTCAGTGAAAGTTAACTATCCCAGCCACTAGACCATATGGGACCATAAAGAAGTATGATTTAAGAGCCATATGCATATTATTATTTCACCATACCAATTATAATAAGGCCAAAACAAAATCGTCGACTTGCAACCTTACTTTTGACACATTAGTTAAATCTTCATCAGACTTAAAAAATGTTTTGCTAGTTTTACATGAAAGAACGAACCTTAGCCCATAGTAGCAGAAATAAGAATATCTAGGTTGCAGCGGTAGCTAGCAACCTATTACATAATCCGGGTTTAAGTGGTAGCTAGCAACCTAGTAAGAAACGCCAAATTAAAAGATGATCATTAGAAGAACAAACAATTGCTTATATTGGACTTAGTTAGCTGCCTGATTCTTTGAGGTTCGTCTCTTACTATTCCAAAGAAGAAAAAGCCGTAGGCTTTTTCCTGTTTGTAATAATACATTAAAAGATAACCATATGTGACGTAATAAGTGAATGCAATATTTATACACGTTCATCTTTCTATAAGTACTGCATTAAACAACGAGCTATAGCCTATAGTAATCCGGGTTGCATTATAATATTAAAATCCGGGTTGCAGCGGTAGCTAGCAACCTAGTAAGAGACGATCACGTCCAATGTTGAGAAATATAAAAACCCATAGTTCCTAACAAAGGAGTCAGATCAAAACAAAAAGTACACCATTAGAACCACCTTGTCCGAAACCCCTTGTATAGTAAACTTTCTCTCCCTTGGCTTGAACAGCAAGGGAAATATATTGGCTTGAAAATCAAGAAAATTGACTTTAACCACGTTATTCTCCCCAAACGGGATATTTTTTTTTCTTTCTTTTCCACAGATAGCTTGGCACTGGAACATCGTAGAGAGTTGTTCAATAGCTCATCCTAAAGGAAATTAATTGGGTTAAAAATCTAAAGAAAATAAAATAAATTATTTCTAAAAGAGAATAAATTTTTCCACCAAAAACTGCATTTTTGATGTCTTTTCACACTGCAGTCTTTCAAACATAATCGTACACCAGCGGTAAGATTTGAACCCACGCCTCCGAAGAGACTGGTGGATAACACCAGTGCCTTGGACCACTCGGCCAGGCTGCCTCTCATAATTTGGGTTGCAGCAGTAGCTAGCAACCTAGTAGGAGACAATCAGTCCAATGCTAAGAAACATAAAAACCCAAAACTCCTAAACATAGAGTCAGATCAAAGCAAAAGTACATCATTAGAACTACCTTGTCTGAAACCCTACTAGCTAAATAATGAATGTCGTCATAGTTTTATGTTAGACCTATGACGTGAATAGAAAAACACGACATTATGTTGTTGTTTCTGATCCGGGTTGCAGCGGTTGCTAGCAACCTAGTATGAGACGATCACGTCCAATGTTTACAGTAAAGAACGATCTCTCTCCCATAGTAACTGATACGTTACATTAAAAGACGATCATTGGAATGAAAAGTTATTGCATGCATTGGACTTAGTTAGCTACTTGATCGTTTGAGGTTCGTCTCTTACTATTTCAAAGAAGAAAAAGCCGTAGGCTTTTTCCTGTTTGTAATATTTTCCTGTTTGTTATCAGGGTTACAGCGGTATTACGTAAAGGACCGATATAACTTATCATAAATGGTGTTTATCAAGTATTATTAGAGTAAAGAACATCCGGGGTGCAGCGGTAGCTAGCAACCTAGTAAGTAACCTAGTAAGTCCTAAAAAAAATATAATAAAGAAACTAAAGAAAATTAAACAAGATCTGTCCTTATATCGCAAAAAAATATTAAAAAGCCTGTCAGATGAGAAAAACTCCTGTCCTCATTCTAGTGTCATGGAATCTACCACCTTGGATAGGAATGCACATTTTGACACAGTATTGCAACAGCAGAAATTGAATGTGAAGGATCCGGGTTGCAGCGGTAGCTAGCAACCTAGTAAGAGACGATCACGTCCAATGTTAAGAAATATAAAAAACCATAGTTCCTAAAAAAGGAGTCAGATCAAAACAAAAAGTACACCATTAGAACTGCCTTGTCGGAAACCCCTGTATAGGAAACTTTCAGTCCCTTGGCTTGAACAGCAAGGGAAATATATTGGCTTGAAAATCAAGAAAAGTGGCAGCTACTACAACATTCTGCCTAAACGGGATATTTTTTTTTTTTTTTTCTTTCTTTTGTATCCAGAGATAGCTTGGCACTGGAACATCGTAGAGAGTTGTTCAATGGCTCGTTTTAAAGGAAATTAATTGGGTTAAAAATCTATAGTAACTAAAATAAATTATTTCTAAAAGAGAATAAATTTTTCCACCAAAACTGCATTTTTGATGTCTTTTCACACTGCAGTATTTCAAACATTATACCAGCGGTAAGATTTGAACCCACGCCTCCGAAGAGACTGGTGGCTAACACCAGTGCCTTGGACCACTCGGCCAGGCTGCCTCTCATAAATAATATATATGTGAATCTGGGTTGCAGCAGTAGCTAGCAACCTAGCAAGAGACGATCAGTCCAATGCTAAGAAATATAAAAACCCAAAACTCCTAAAAATAGAGTCAGATCAAAACAAAAGTACATCAATAGAACTACCTTGTCTGAAACCTTACTAGATAAATAATGAAGGTCGTCATAGTTTTATATTAGAGCTATGACGTGAGTAGAAAAATTACATTAAAAGACAATCATTGGAATAACAAATAGTTACTGAAGTAATAAAAGGACTCCTTATATATATTGTTATTTTAATTATATTCCTTAATAAATCATAAGGTAAAGAACGAACTCTAGGCCATAGTAACTAATTTAATTTTGAAAATTATAGTAAAGAACGAACTCTTTCCCTTAGTTACCTATGTCTTGTCAAATTAGCTAATTAATTTCACCTGATTTTGTTTTAAAAATAATTCCAACACCGGGATTCGAACCCAAGCTAATTGGTTGAAAGCCAACTATCCTAAACCGCTAGACCATTTGAGATATGTGTAAAAAGCTAATTAATTGTTTTTTGATACCTTATAGCATAAATTTCATCGAATATAGCTGAATCCGGGTTGCAGCGGTAGCTAGCAACCTAGTAAGAGACGATCACGTCCAATGTTAAGAAATATAAAAACCCATAGCTCCTAACAGAGGAGTCAGATCAAAACAAAAAGTACACCATTAGAACCGCCTTGTCCGAAACCCCTGTATAGGAAACTTTCTGTCCCTTGGCTTGAACAGCAAGGGAAATATATTGGCTTGAAAATCAAGAAAAGTGGCAGCTACTACAACATTCTGCCTAAACGGGATATTTTTTTCTTTTTTTTCTCTTTTCTTTTGTATCCAGAGATAGCTTGGCACTGGAACATCGTAGAGGATTGTTCAATAGCTCATTTTAAAGGAAATTAATTGGGTTAAAAATATATAGTAACTAAAATAAATTATTTCTAAAAAAGAATAAATTTTTCCACCAAAAACTGCATTTTCGATGTCTTTTCACACTGCAGTCTTTCAAACATAATCGCATACCAGCGGTAAGATTTGAACCCACGCCTCCAAAGAGGCGTGGGTCCTTGGACCACTCGGCCAGGCTGCCTCTCATAAATAAATATATATTTGAATTTGGGTTGCAGCAGTAGCTAGCAACCTAGTAAGAGACGATCAGTCCAATGCTAAGAAATATAAAAACCCAAAACTCCTAAAAATAGAGTCAGATCAAAACAAAAGTATATCATTAGAACTACCTTGTCTGAAACCCTACTATATAAATAATGAATGGCATCATAGTTTTATATTAGAGCTATGACGTGAATAGAAAAACACGAAAATATATTGTTGTTTCTGAAGACGTCATGAAATAATATCATTGCGCCATGACGTCAATAAAATCATTACGCCGTGACGTCATAATTACTACTTAAGAACGACAAAGATGTAAATTCTCTCATTATTGATTAGATACTGGTTAGATCGAAGCAAGCTATATGCAAGTTGAAAAAACAGTACTACACAAACAACAGAGATAGTAACTTGAAAAGAAAAAAGCAAAGGTATTCAACCGACCAGGCGTGTCGAAAAGTAATAATTGAGAGAGCAAAACAAAACAGCAAGATGTGTTATCTCAATGATGAAGATTATAGACATGCAAAAATTGAGACAGCCAAACAAAAGTTCAAGGAGAGTTACAATAAAGAACGACACTTAGCCCATGTTAACTGAAACATAAATAGGGATTATGCAATTTCCATCAGTATCATGGCTGCAGAGGTGTCCAAAACCAAGTAAAGAACAAACCATTATAGTAAAGAACATTTCATGTTAAAGATTAATGATTGATGCCATAATCATAGTTTGTAGCCAGGTCGTCTCTTACTATTCCAAAGAAGAAAAAGCCGTAGGCTTTTTCCTGTTTGTAATCATATAGTAAAGAATGATCCGGGTTGCACCGGTAGCTAGCAACCTAGTTAGAGACGATCACGTCCAATGTTAAGAAATTTAAAAACCCATAGTTCCTAAAAAAAGGAGTCAGATCATTACAATAAAGAACGAAATCTAATTACATTTTGCAATCATGAAATATAAAATATAGTAATATAAAATATTACTAAATAACCATATATGACGTAATGAGCGACGTGACGTAAACATTGAAAAAATCGATTTTTATTTTATTTTCGTTTTCAGTTCAGAATCGCTAAAGTTACAAAATGCGAAAATATTTATGGTATCTGAGCAATAGATTTAATCTTTTAATTTAGACCAGTATAATAAAGAACGACCTCTTGCCTATGCTAAATTTTATAGGCCACTTAACAATAGTATAAGCTAGTAAAGGAGTGATATAGTTCATTATGGTAATGAACGAATTCTAGGCCATACTAACTAATTTAATTTTGAAAAGAAGAAATTTACATAAAGGACCGATATAGTTCATCATAAATTGTATTTTTTAATTAGGTTTTTTATATTTATAATAAAGAACGACCTCTTGCCTATACTAAATTTTATACGCCACTTAATTATAGTATAGGTTAGTAATTCAACAGATAGCATGGCACTGGAACATCGTAGAGAGTTGTTCAATGGCTCATTTTAAAGGAAATTAATTGGGTTAAAAACCTTTTGTAATTAAAACAAATTATTTTTATTACATTAAGAAATTTTTATTATAAAGAACGACCTTTTGCCTATACTTAATTTTATAGGCCACTTTACTATAGTATAGGCTAGTACAGTTATATTTAAAGTCAATATATCAAAATTTTCCATTAAAAGTAAATCATGGAATAAAAAACCATTACATACATTTGATTTAGTTAGCTACTTGATTGTCTGAGGTTCGTCTGTTACTATTTCAAAGAAGAAAAAGCCGTAGGCTTTTTCTTGATTTACAAAAAGGAACAAACTGTAACCAATAGTAACTGTAGTACTAGATCAAAAAGTTCGTGGTCATATAAAGAGATGTCTAATGGCTCATTTTAAAAGAAATTGCTGTATATAGAAACCTTTTGTAACTAACAAAAATAATTATTATTATAAAATAAATTGTTACGATATGGTAAAAAACTAACTCTAGGCCATAGTAATCCAGGTTGCAGCGGTAGCTATCAACCTAGTAAGAGACTATCACGTCCAATGTTAAGAAATATAAAAACCCCTAACTCCTAAAAAAAGAGTCAGATCAAAACAAAAAGTACACCATTAGAACCGCCTTGTCCGAAACCCTTAAAAGGAAACTTACCGCTCTTTGGCTTGAATAACAAAGAAAATATATTGACTTGAAAATCAAGAAAATTGACTTTAACCACGTTATTCTCCACAAACGGGATATTTTTTTCTTTCTTCTTCTTGTTCTATTCCACAGATAGTTTGGCACTGGAACATCGTAGAGTTCCTTTTTCCTGTTTTACAAAAAGGAACAAACTGTAACCAATAGTGACTGTAGTACTAGATTAAAAAGCTCGTGGTCATATAAAGAGATGTCTAATGGCTCATTTTAAAAGAAATTTCTGTATATAGAAACCTTTTGTAACTAACAAAAATAATTATTATTATAAAATAAATTGTTATGATATGGTAAAAAACTAACTCTAGGCCATAGTAATCCGGGTTGCAGCGGTAGCTAGCAACCTAGTAAGAGACTATCACGTCCAATGTTGAGAAATATAAAAACCCCTTACTCCTAAACAAAGAGTCAGATCAAAACAAAAAGTACACCATTAGAACCGCCTTGTCCGAAACCCCTAAAAAGGAAACTTACCGCCCTTTGGCTTGAATAACAAAGAAAATATATTGGCTTGAAAATCAAGAAAATTGACTTTAACCAAGTTATTCTCCACAAACGGGATATTTTTTTCTTTCTTCTTCTTGTTCTATTCCACAGATAGTTTGGCACTGGAACATCGTAGAGAGTTGTTCAATGCCTCGTTTTAAAGGAAATATCTAGATCTCGTGCCATTTGTACTTAATTTTTTTTTTTTAATTAACTATTTTTTACGAAAAACTTAATTTTTTATATACAATATTGATCAATGACGTCATAGTCGTTGGATGTAGTTAGTATTACATAAAGGCTCGATCATCGAATTTAATTTAGTCAAGCATACATTCTTATCTCGAATTTTGCGATAAGGATTTCTCAGAATTTTTCACTAACAGTGCCAACATTCAGAGCAGGCCTCCCGTTATCTCATGCGAAAATTTATAAGTGAATTTGAAGTGACATTATGTCTTATAAACGAGGTTTTGTTATGGATTATAATAAACATTTGGATGAGATTTTTATTTGTACTCTAATGGTACTGAACCGTTTATTGATTATTGATTATGCATATAACTGGGCAGATATCATTATTATGAGAGCGCTACTTTTTTCTTCCTTAGTGGTTGAAGATCATGAATAAGTTTTAACGGCTATTCCCCCAATGCTGCCAACTACATGATCAAAGTCATAGGTGTTGTCATTGTTAACTATAGTTATAGATGGTGATGTTTCTTTTCCAACAAATCACTTCTTAGCTTCTAAGCAACTTCCCATTGATTGTATGAAATTTGTGTTTGATGTAGGAATCGAACGTGAGACTCATGATTTCTTATGGTTAAAGAATGACACGCTACTCGACTGAGCAAACAAGCCATTGAAAATACTATCATTTTAGAAATACATTCTAATGCATTCAATGCATTGTTTCCGAGAGGTTGGCCAACTGCTGTTAAGCATCGCAATATCGTAACAAATTTGCACAATCGATTTATCAATTGAATTTTCGGTAAGAGTTGACAGTGATCTGTTTCTGGGCACTACTTTGGGTATCTTCTTGAGAATATAAATACCACGATGATTTGCATGCTGGACAGACGTATTCTTTTAATGGTTAACGGACTTTTGCGACCAGCCATGGAATACCAGTGAGGCAGCCATATGTAAAAAAAATCTATAAACCATGTTCACTGGATTGCATTTAAAAAAAAATCGTTTTTTATTCTAAGAAGAAAGGGGAGCTCCTGCAGGGGGGGGGGGCATTAAGTGGGTACTAGGGGCCATAGATGGGTTCTTGGAGCCCTGGGTGGTGAATCGGAGTCCTAGATGAGATTTTGGGGGCCTAAACTCATGCGCAAGCCCGGTAAGGAAAATCGATTTGCAAAATATCACTATATATATATATATATATATATATATATATATATATATATATATATATATATAATATATATATATATATATATATATATATATATATATATATATATATATATATATATATTATATATATATATATATATATATATATATATATATATATATATATATATATATATATATATATATATATATATATATATATATATATATATATATATATATATATATATATATATATATATATATATATATATATATATATATGTTTGCGTTTATCGCAAAAAAAAAATCTTTGCGGAATCCACAAATCCGCAACGATTTTCCGCAATCCACAGCATGTGGGAACGAAGGGAAAAGTTACGAAATATTTACGTTTTTAAGAGTTTGGACGTTACCAAAGTTTTGGTCTTGTGGCAACCTTAAACGGGTCCAGTGTACTTTTTGTTCAACTTTCTGTCGACATTCAGGTATGCCGTCGTCAGTAGAATTTTACTAAACCTAGTAAAAAAAAAATCTAGTAAATTTATTAGTAAATTTATTAGGATCTAGTAAATTTCACGAAATCTAGTAAAAACTAGTAAAAAATCATGATTTATTGTAAACAAAACTTTTTTTTTATTTTACATTAAGGAACGAACTGTAGCCCATAGTAACTGAAGTAATAAAATGAATCATTATATACAAGATTATTTTAATTATATTTTATAATAAAGAACAAATATAAAGTTATTGTAATCACATTTACAAAGTTACTGTTTACAATATGCTGAAAAGATACAAGGGGATTAATTTTTCTCGTATAACCATATATGACGTAATAATTGAATGCAATATTTATACAAATTTATCTTTCGACAATAAATTTTTATTTTATTTTTCAAACAGTTCGTGGTGACCAACAGTATAGTAAGAGCGACCCGGCTCAATAGTAACCGAAACTCTAAAAAAAATGGAATTTTGAAACCAACAGATACATCAAAAGAGCCTTAGATACATCAATAGATACATCAAAAGTTACGAGCCTTAGAAAATTTGCTTTATTTTAGAAAAAAGGGGAAACACCCCCTAAAACTCATAAGATCTTAATGAAAATCACACCATCAGATTCAGCGTATCAGAGAACCTAACTTTAGAGGTTTCAAGCTCCTATCTGCAAAAATGTGGAATTTGGTATGTTTTGCCAGAAGAAAGATCACGGATGCGTGTTTCTTTATTTTTTTTTCCCAGGGGGAATCGTATCGACCCAGTGGTTCTAGAATGTCGCGAGAGGGCTTATTCGAACGGAAATTAAAGTTCTAGTGCCTTTTTTAATCAAAAACAAAAATAAAATAAAAATACAATCACTTTTTACAAAAAAACTGCATCTTTGATGTCTTTTCATACTGCAGTCTTTTCAAAGATATTTGACTGTGGAAGCAATGATTTCATAAAGAATCTTGTTAAAGATTGATCAATGATGTCATAATCGTAGGTTTTAGCCAGGTCGTCTCTTACTATTTCAAATACTATTGAAAAAGTAAAAGATCAGCTCCAAAGAAGATTAGGACTTAGTTCAGAAAATTTACTCGTTGTTTTCGATTTACAGTAAGGACTGAAGTCTATCTCATAGTAACTAATGCAACGGGAAAAAGGAAAGAGGTCTATGGTATATATGACGTCATAAAAGGTTACATTTGATTCTACATTAAAATACAATCATTGGAATAACATTTCACTATCCGCGTTGCAGCGGTAGCTAGTTAAATTTAATTTTTAGTCCGGGTTGCAGCGATAACTAGCAACCTAGTAAGAGACGATCACGTCCAATGTTAAGAAAAATAAAAACCCATAGTTCCTAACAAAGGAGTCAGATCAAAACAAAAAGTACACCATTAGAACCGCCTTGTCCGAAACCCCTGTATAGGAAACTTTCTGTCCCTTGGCTTGAACAGCAAGGGAAATATATTGGCTTGAAAATCAAGAAAATTGACTTTAACCACGTTATTCTCCCCAAACGGGATATTTTTTTCTTTTTTTTTCTTTTTCTTTTCCACAGATAGCTTGGCACTGGAACATCGTAGAGGGTTGTTCAATAGCTCATTTTAAAGGAAATTAATTGGGTTAAAAATCTATAGTAACTAAAATAAATTATTTCTAAAAGAGAATAAATTTTTCCACCAAAAACTGCATTTTTGATGTCTTTTCACACTGCAGTCTTTCAAACATAATCGTATACCAGCGGCAAGATTTGAACCCACGCCTCCGAAGAGACTGGTGGCTAACACCAGTGTCTTGGACAACTCGGCCAGGCTGCCTCTCATAAATAAATATATATGTGAATTTGGGTTGCAGCAGTAGCTAGCAACCTAGTAAGAGACGATCAGTCCCATGCTAAGAAATATAACAAAAGTCCTAAAAATAGAGTAAGATCAAAACAAAAGTACATCATTAGAACTACCTTGTCTGAAACCCTACTAGATAAATAATGAATGTCGTAGCTTTATATTAGAGCTATGAAGTGAATAGAAAAACACGAAATTATATTGTTGTTTCTGATGACGTCATGAAATAATATCATTGCGCCTTGACGTCAATAAAATCATTACGCCGTGACGTCATAATTACTACTTAAGAACGACACAGATGTAAATTCTCTCATTCTTGATTAGAATAATGGTTAGATCGAAGCAAGCTATACGCAATTTGAAAAAAAAGTACTACACAAACAACAGAGATAGTATCTTGAAAAGAGAAAAGCAAAGGTATTCAACCGACCAGGCGCATCGAGAAGTAAAAATTGAGAGAGCAAAACAAAGGTATTCAACCGACCAGGCGTATCGAGAAGTAATAATTGAGAGAGCAAAACAAAGGTATTCAACCGACCAGGCGCATCGAGAAGTAAAAATTGAGAGAGCAAAACAAAGGTATTCAACCGAACAGGCGTATCGAGAAGTAATAATTGAGAGAGCAAAACAAAGGTATTCAACCGACCAGGCGTATCGAGAAGTAATAATTGAGAGAGCAAAACAAAACAGCAAGATGTGTTATCACAATGATGAAGATTATAGACATGCAAAAATTGAGACAGCCAAACAAAAGATCAAGGAGCGTTACTGGGGTGACAAAATCTATAATGAAAAAATTAAATTCTCTGCGAGGTTGTACCGAAGAACGCATAAGGACAAAGGGAAAAATTACATTCAGAAATACAAGAAGATGGCAAAAATGCAGGCTGATCTTTGTAAATTGAGAAACATTTTACGCATGTTTCATCGGGATCACGAAAAGTATTCAAAATTACAGATTAAAATTCTCTTTGAAAGAGCGGATGCTGTTGAAAAGTCGGCTAGAAATCCGGGTTGCAGCGGTAGCTAGCAACCTAGTAAGAGACGATCACGTCCAATGTTAAGAAATATAAAAACCCTTAGTTCTTAAAAAAAGAGTCAGATCAAAACAAAAAGTACACCATTAGAACCGCCTTGTCCGAAACCCCTGCATAGTAAAATTTCTGTCCCTTGGCTTGAACAGCAAGGGAAATATATTGGCTTGAAAATCAAGAAAAGTGGCAGCTACTACAACATTCTGCCTAAACGGGATATTTTTTTCTTTTTTTTTTCTTTTTTTTTTCTTTTTTTTGTACCCAGAGATAGCTTGGCACTGGAACATCGTAGAGGGTTGTTCAATAGCTCATTTTAAAGGAAATTAATTGGGTTAAAAATCTATAGTAACTAAAATAAATTATTTCTAAAAGAGAATACATTTTTCCACCAAAAACTGCATTTTGATGTCTTTTCACACTGCAGTCTTTCAAACATAATCGTATACCAGCGGTAAGAATTGAACCCACGCCTCTGAAGAGACTGGTGGCTAACACCAGTGCCTTGAACCACTCGGCCAGGCTGCCTCTCATAAATAAATATATATGTGAATTTGGGTTGCAGCAGTAGCTAGCAACCTAGTAAGAGACGATCAGTCCAATGCTAAGAAATATAAAAACCCAAAACTCCTAAAAATAGTTAAAATAAAGAACGACATCTAGCCCATGTTAACTGAAACATAAATAGGGATTATGTTTTTTTCCATCAGTATCATGGCTGTAGAGATGGCTGAAACCTAGTTACATTAAAAGACGATCATTGGAATAACAAACAATTGCATACATTGGAAATAGCTAGCTACTTGAATGTTTGAGACTCGTCTCTTACTATTTCAAAGAAGAAAAAGCCGTAGGCTTTTTCCTGTGTGTAATCAGTTTATTATCATAGGCAGCGCGCTAGCACTGCCTGAGTAAAGAACGATGTGGTCACAATGTGTTTTTTTTTCTTCTTCAGTCATCCGGGTTGCAGCGGTAGCTAGCAACCTAGTAAGAGACGATCACGTCCAATGCTAAGAAATATAAAAACCCATAGCTCCTAAAAAATCCGGGTTGCAGCGGTATTATAATAAAGATCGAACTCTTCCCTATACTAACTTGCATACGCAACTTCACTATAGTTAATATTACAGTATTTATATTATACATCATTATAGATTATAAAAGGTTCAAATGTTCGAAGATTATAGAGTTAAAGATTTTCCCACACCGGGAATCGAACCCGAGCCTGTTAAGGGAAATATAATAAAGAACGACCTCTTACCTATATTAATTTATATTCTTTATAAATTATATAAATGAATATTCTTATTAGCTTGTGTAAACTGCAAAAATATCCATGGTATCCGAGCAATAGTTTGAATATTATAATAAAGAACGACCTCTTGCCTATACTAAATTTTATACGCCACTTATTTATAGCATAGGCTAGTAATTCCGCAGATAGCTTGGCGCTGTAATATCGTAGAGAGCTGTTTAATGGCTCATTTTAAAGGAAATTAATGGGGTTAAAAATCCGGGTTGCAGCGGTAGCTAGCAACCTAGTAAGAGACGATCACGTCCAATGTTAAAAAATATAAAAACCCCTAACTCCTAAAAACAGAGTCAGATCAAAACAAAAAGTACACCATTAGAACCGCCTTGTCCGAAACCCCTATAAAGGAAACTTACCGCCCTTTGGCTTGAATAACAAAGAAAATATATTGGCTTGAAAATAATGAAAATTGACTTTAACCACGTTATTCTCCACAAACGGGATATTTTTTTCTTTCTTTCTTTTCCACAGATAGCTTGGCACTGGAACATCGTAGAGAGTTGTTCAATGGCTCATTTTAAAGGAAATCTATAGATCTAGCGCTATTTGTACTTAATTTTTTTTTTACTAATTTTTTTACGAAAAACTTAATTTTTCATATACAATATTAATCAATGACGTCATAGTCTTTGGATGTAGTTAGTACATAAAGTCTGGATCATCGAATTAAAGCTGAAACTAAGTAAAGAACAATTATGCCTCCATATATTCACAGTGATCTATAAAATTTCCCATTACATCTATAAACTGTTCCACAGTTGCCGGTTCATACCTTGGAAGCTTTTCACTAAACATGCAACATTTCTTTTGGATATTACTATGAAGTTTTGTGAAAGCATCTCTAGCTGACTTTTCAACAAAATCCATTCTTTCAGAGATAATTTTAATCTTTAATTTTGAATATTTTTCGTAATGCCGGTAAAAAATTCGTAAAATTTTTCTAAATTTACTAAGATCAGCCAGCATTGTTGCCATGTTTTTGGACTTCTGATTACAATAAAGAACGTGAGTAGAGTAGATCACTACAATAAAGTAGTGAGAATCTATATATAGAAGCCTGCCGCGTGCCGGAGCCCGGCGGCGAGAGCGTCGGGAACCCGGTACTATATATATACATCAGACAAATGACAATGAGAATATATGCAAGACTTCCATAGTCTGAGTGCCGGGGCCCGGCCTTGAAATCGCCTACATGGTTTACTTTAGCTGCTCAGATTGGTCTTGTCACGCTTGATGGTCTAAGCTGTTCATTTGTCCTTTAGACATTATGAAACTATTTAAAACATATTTAGTAAATAGACTAATTACAATTGGTATTTTATACTGAGCCGTGTTCCTTCTGTAATGTTTCATGCCTCATAGATGTAATTCCGGTCATTCAATTTCATTAAGTTTATTTTGTTGCGTTGAAAACAGTTAAGCTTACTGGTGTTTATTCTATCGTATCTCTCTTTTTATGCTATAAGTGGATTCAACCTAATAGGAAATAAAACTTTCAGGTATGCCTTTACTTTCAATAAAAAAAATTAATTTTTTATGAGACACCATAAATATTATTCCAGTTTACATAATAGCTTTAGAGATTCGGAAATGAGAACTAAGATAAAATAAAGTTTATCTAAAAAAAATGTAAGATAGTGTTAAGTTCAATTCAAAATTATGTTGGCGCATGACATCATTGCAATACTGATTTATATAAATATGACGTCACTCACACGGATCTTTTTTCCAAAATTGAGGCTTTTAACGAATTTTCTCAAGCTTTTGTCTTCTATACATTTTTTTTTTTGGCCAGAAAATCCCAGGATATCATTTTTTTCTGAAAAAATGAGCCGTTTTCGAGAAAAAATAATTAAATACAGAATTATTGCTCGTTTATAAGCATAGTATAAATATAAGGATCCTACAGCCTCCAAATTTCAAACACAAATATAAATTAGTACTGGTCTTTTATTAGCATAAAATTTAAAAATAATAAAAGCTCTTCAAAAACATTTAATACAGAAAAATCTTTGCAACATACTTAAAAATTGCTACATACAACGCTAACATTTTAGTAAAAAATCTTACCATTACGTAGTTTCAACGAAACCTAAAATTCGACATGAAATCCTGACTAGGCCCTACTTTTTTAAAATGTGATCCAACTCTAAGAGGTCAAACCACTTCAAAAAATTTTTTCAAATTAATACATTTTCTCTTGTCTTTATATACTTTTGTATTTACCTATCCTAGTTCCATAGTAAACCCCTACAAAATTATTAATCTATATTATACTGTCAAGAACTAACAAATGATTTAAATCAAGCCAGAGTGTTCGGGTGCTTAATTAGGTGCACACAGGTTAAATCCTCTGGAGAATCGAAGGACTGCTCACGTGGTAGAGGGAAGATAGAAAGCACGGGAAAATTGTATTTTTAACCAAGTATTCCAAAAATGTTAGTAGAACCCTCTTTTTTTTGGAAAGGGGGGGGGGGAGCGCCAGCTGAAAGACGACTAGGTACATGCGAAAAAAAACAATACATTGTAAGGGATTTCTGTGAATCTTCATATGGGAGTAATGGGGATAGCACATACGTGAAGCTTTCCCTCGCATATGTGCCTTTATTTTAGAGCGCATTCTTGTAGGGTGGGGTTTAGTTTTAGCCATTATAATAAAGAACGACCTCTTGCCTATACTAAATTTTACACGCCACTTAATTGTAGTATAGGTAAGTAATTCAACAGATACCATGGTACTGGAACATCGTAGAGAGTTGTTCAATGGCTCATTTTAAATATAATAAAGAATGACACCTAGCCCATGTTAACTGAAAGCTTTTTCTTTCTCCTCAGCTAGCTGGGCACTGGAAAATCATAGAGAGCTGTATAATAGCTCATTTTAAAGGAAATTGCTACATCTAGTGCTTTTCGTAATTAAAAATAAAATAGTTTTTAAAGTAGAATCAATTTTGTCAAAAAACTTCATTTTTGATGTATTTTCATACTGCATTGTTTCCATTTTGTAGTAAAGAACGAGCTCTAAATAATGGTTGTACCTATAGCTGCAATCAAGTAAAAGACCAACCAAAGCATGTAGTAACTAAAAGTTTAAAATATGTTTTGAAAAATCATAATTGCTTTAGTTGACACAATCTAGTGAAAGGTGAACCAGAGCCCATAGTAACAAAAAAGTGAAAAAGCACGTTTTTGAAAATAGTAATAAAGACCGAATTCTAGGCCATAGTAACTGAAATGTTAAAATAAATCATCATATTTATTTTTGCTAAATCAACAATTTTATAGTAAAGAACAAGCTCTAAATGATGGTTGTAGCTATAGCTGCAGCAATAAAGTAAAAGACAAACCGAAGCCCATTGTAACTAAAAGTTTAAAACATGTTTTGAAAAATCATTATTGCAGTAGTTTGCACAACCTAGTGAAAGGCGAGCCAGAGCCCATAGTAACCAAAAAGAGTTACTGATCAGGATTGCAGCGGTAGCTAGCAACCTAGTTAGAAACGACCACGCCTCATAGTAAAAACTAAATCAAACAGTGCGTGGTAATGAACTGTATAGTAAGAGCGACTCGTCTCAATAGTAACCGAAGCTCTAAAAAATAGAATTTTTATAATAAAGAACGACCTTTTGCCTATACTAAATTATATAGGCCACTTAACTATAGTATAGGTTAGTAAATTTACATTAAAAGACGATCACTGAAATAACAAACCATTCCATACATTGGACTTAGTTAGCTACTTGATTGTTTGAGTTTCGTCTCTTACTATTTAAAAGAAGAAAAAGCCGTAGGCTTTTTCCTGTTTGTATTTATAGTTAAAAAAATTCCTTTATCAGAATCAAGTCAAGATTTGATACAACGGTATGGGCTCACAGTGCTCGAGAAATAGCCTTACCACTTAGAAGATGAGGAACTGTATAGGAAGCGTACATCAATTCAAAGATTTATTTTAGTCCAGTTCCATCGATGAAAGATCCAATGGCACCAACAAAACTCATGAGGGTATGGAATCCTCCTAGTCTAACCACTGCTTATGTAACGCTGCTTCCAAGTCCTCTGCAGCAATAATGCTCATCGACTTCCACCACAACGGTTAGTCAAAGGTTACGACCAGAGTAAATCCATACCGTTCATCTTGATGGGCAATGAATTTCAGTGTGGAAAGGATACAATCCTTGTCGCTTGAAGAAAGATCGATCATAGGATGAAAAAAAAAATTGGCTTTACCAGAATGGTCTCCAACCATGACTGATTGCACAGTTCAACTCCGACCTGGCCTAGGTTGCATGAGAGGCCATGACGTAAGGCAAAGAGTCTCTAAGTTTGAAATCTTATCTTCTTCGAATCCTGGACGAAGAAGATCATTTTACATTGCCAAAATGACAGAATCGTCTAACTTTGAATGGAAGATTCGGATTCTTCCAGCTGCGATTATCTCCTATGTGGTAACCTCTAACCTAGGGATACTATTTAAGGTAACTTTTAGTCCTGGGGTTACAGCAACAATGAATCCCATGCAATGAAAGGTGTTCCTACAATCAAGAGTACATATGCTGTGATCAACGTTGTCCACCCCGTGTCAGACCAGACTGTCAGAAGTAATCCTTGCAGTTCGATTCCATAAGAAACGGCAGCATTTCTTTCAACCCTCGAAACTTCAAAATAGGAGGGAAAACCCCCCAGCAAATTCAAGGTATCAAGAGTTTGGAGGAATAGTGATGACGCATTTGAAGAGCCACTCCAAGAAGCAAGGGAAAATGACTAGGCGTGGATGCACAGTCACGGGTGAATGGAACTAAAAGATTAACTAGAAGCCAAAATTGATCAGTAAGCGTACTGCTTAAACTTATTTCAAACTCAAATGTCGGCAAAATGGGTTAGCTTGTTCTTGTGCATCTGGACGTCTAGTGAATAATTTCTCACCAAGAGCACTGAATAACATTGCAGATGTGGGACAATTTTGAAATGTGTGCAAAAATATTTATTTGACTGGGTGTGCGTGACGAGGGGGGGGGGTATAATGTGCTAGATACTAGGACACATCTTTTTCCTACCATTTTGGCATAGGAAGTGTGAATCTTCTTTTTGTAGATCCTACTTCGCGTAATATTGAACGTAAATTAATGCACACTTTATCTCGCACATAAATGTGTTTGTGTGTGCAAGAGGTGGAGGACGAAGAATCGGGGATGGTCAAAACACAGAACTGAGTCCATATTCGTAATCTATGTACCAGATTTAATTATCACCAACTTTTCAAAAGTGCAAGTTAATTTATTTTTAAGTCAAAAAACGTTAACTTATTTTTAAGTAGAAGAAAAGACAAAAAACATCAATTTCGCCTCGATTGATTTTGAAAGGTTTCTTATATGTTCTAGAGAATGTTTTCCGGTTTGAATGATACCAAAACCAAACTATTGTAATTTTTTTTAGGAAACCCCCAAAATTAATTTAGATTGACTGTACTAATATGCAGTTATGCAGTTTTGGCAATTTATATTAAAGAACGAACCCTAGCCCATATTAAGTGATTTATGGTATCCGAGCAATAGTTGGAATCTTTTAAAATTTAAGTAACATTATATAAGTAATTATATAAGTAATAACATTATATAATAAAATAAGTAATCTTTTAAGTAACATTAAAATTTTAAAATTAGTTTTATTTTTGTTAAATTCTATTTACATTAAAAGACGATCATTGAAATAACAAATCACTGTATACATTCGATTTAGTTATCTACTACTTGATCTTTTGAAGTTTGTCTCTTTTTATTCCAAAGAAGAAAAATCCTTAGGCTTTTTCATGTTTGTAATAATTTATGTTACGATAAGGAACGAATTGCAAGCCATAGTAGCTGAAATATCAAAACAAACAGTTCGTTTTTATTATAAAGAGCTATCTAATGGCTCATTTTAAAGGGAATTGCTGTATATAGATTACAGTAAGGACCAAACTCTATCTCATAGTAACTGATGCAACAGGGAAAAGAAGAAGAGGTCTGTTGTATATATGACGTCATACAAGGTTACATTTGATTTTAAATAAATATGAACAGCTAAAACAGAAAGCCTGAAAAATGTCTTAGGCAATGTTTACAGTAAAGAACGAACTATAGCCTATAGTAATAGACTTAAAAAAGGGAAAAGCCCTTCGGAAAAAAAACTAGCGCAACGCCCAATAGAATCTTCACAACCTGCAAAAAGTTATATTATAAGCCAATGTCTTAGAGACAAAGCTTATGCATCTACATCGATTTCCTTGCAACACGTGGGATTGAATCTACCAACCTTCCGTCAGAAGGTGCGGCTTTATCCAAAACACCATCGCAAGGTATTATTGACAATAATTCTTCTATAACTTTATTAATTTACTTTAACCAGTAATAATTTAATGGCTAATGTATATAGTTAAACTAAGGTGAACGTGAATACACAACATGGTGCCTTAAAGTTTGAGCACCAAATGGGGCCCCAAAAGGTAACCCAAAATTTAAAATATATTCCTAAGAAAAGCTTAGCAATTTTTTCTTTACCTCAGATAGCGGTGCACAGAAACATCATAGAGAGCTGTTTCATAGCTCATTTTAAAGGAAATTAAAGGGGTTGAAAACATATTGTAATTACGAAAAATATTTATAAAGTATAATAAACTTATTTACGAAAAATTGTATTTCCTGGTCAAGATTGATTAACTTCATAATCGTAGGTATTTTAATCATAAAAATAGAAAGCTGTTTAATGGATCATTTTAAAGGAAATTGCTGTGTATAGAAACCTTTTGTGATTAACAAGATAATTTTAATATAAAATAAATTTTCACGATATCAAACAGTTCGTGGTAACAAACTGTATAGTAGGGGAGACTTGTCTCAATAATAATCGAAACTATAAAAAAGAAAATTTTGATACCAATAGATACATCAAAACAATTGTATTTTTATGCTGATTTTAAATATATAAGTTTCATTAAGTTCAATTTCGAAAAAAGGGGACCCCCCCCCTAAAAGACATAAGAGTCTTAATGGAAATCACACCATCGGATTCAGCGTATCAGAGAATATTACTGTAGAGGTTCCAAGCACCTATCTGCAAAAATGTGGCATTTGTTTGTTTGTTTTTTGCCAGGAGAAAGATCACGGGTGCGTGTTTATTTGTTTGTTTTTTTTTTCTTTATTTTTACCAGGGGTGATCGTACCGACCCCTTGGTCCTAGAAGTTCGCGAGAGGGTTCATTCGATTATATTAAAGAACAAACTATTGTCAATAGTATATAAACAAAGAGCAAACGCTACGCCTTAATAATACATAATTGTATTATGAAGCAAATCACTTTAGTTAAATAAAGTGTTAAAATAAACGCCAAAAACATTTGTGTGCAATAAGAAGCCTAAGTCCTAACTTTTATTGAGCCTTCAGATAAATACAGAATTAGTTCCTTGGAAGGAAGGGGGTGGGGGGAATTGATATTTAATCCCTCATTATTTCCGGAAGTACTTCTCGTATCTATGCTCTTATTATGAAAGTCAAGAGTAACATTACTCTCCGCGGGGAAGCATTTTTCAGGGGAATTTTCTGGGGGCAATTGAAATTTGCAAATGTTCTATTTACTTTGAAAGTAAAGGTGAAACAAGCCCACCTTTCTCAATAACATATACTATGGATGAATTGCTAAACTTACAGACATAAGAGATAAAATCCTTACATAAAAAAAAATCTCTATCACAAGCCCACAAAGGGCCCAATTCGGAATTTGGAGTCGACAAATCATATGGTTGCACTAAAACTGGCAAAAATACAAAAAAAAACAACAAGAAAAAAAATCATAACGAATAATCATTTATGAGTCAATAATTTAAATGTAAAAAATCAATTAAAAAGATTGAACTAGTCAATCTCAACTTAAACAAATACAAGTCAGAAAAAGAATTAAAAGGGACATTAAAAAAAGGGGGGGGGGCAAAATAAGCGAATAAATACAAAAATAACGAGATATGAATGTATATAAAAATTAAAAGGGATACTAAAAAAGTGTCAATAATTTAACAGCATTAAGTCAATAAAAGAGTTAAGAAGATAAAAACTGGTCAAAAAAAAGGGGACGAAAATAAGTGAATGAACACACAAAAAAGAGAACAAAATATAAAAATCTAAAAATTAAAAGTGAAACTAAAGAGAGAGTAGAGGGGGGAAAGCAAATGAGTGCAAGAACCTGGGCAGCACCATCAGCCAATAAAAAAAAGAAAAAAAGGGAGAAACTAGTGGGATATTTTATTCATTGTTCCTGTGATGAAGTGGACCAAAGTTTTTCTTTCATATCTGGAAGTAACAAAGTAAATAGGGGACAAAATAGAGATGGGCTCAGAAACAGCTCGAGGCGGTCGTAATCTGGATGGGGAGTGACGTTTGGGGAAAATGCTTGCTGTCTGAAGGTTTGTTATTGCATTTTTTTTTTGCAAAATAGAAAACCTTCCTTCATAACAAAATCGTCCTTCGCTCAAGGGTTTTTAAACTAGCTTTGTTTTAGGAGCAGAGAGTATGGCACCTTGTCTTCTTCGAAAATTATTCGCAAGGTTCTTTTTGGATTGATTCAGTTTTTTCCGATTTTGTGCGAGAGATTCCAGGGTGCCAAACTGAACCCTGGTTAAAAAAGGGTTTATCACCAGAGCACCTTCTAAATCTTTTCTGGGAAAAAAATTTGATATTTATCAATTAGCTTTTTGTGGAATGTAGCCATTTTCTCATGATCAAGATAAATATCAGACCAATCTTCAGTATTCAGCCACATACCAAAAGAAAGAAGACCAGAATTTTGAAGAGAGCGGCAGGCGCCATAAATTATTGAGAAAGAATGCTTAAAATTTGAGGACGGGGATAAAATAATCAAAAGATGATAACTCTTTTGGAGCTTGAAACCTATATAGCATGGTTCTCTGAAATGCTGAATCTGATGGTGTGATCAAAACTTTTGGTTCTATTTTTTGAGGTTTTTGCCATTGGACTCTTGGTACTCGGTACGCGGATGGCTTCTATATATGGATTTTTTATATGGATTTTGTAATGGTAAAAATTGGTTCTTTACTATAATTAATTAAAAAAAAACTTTCCACAAAATAAGTTTTTCAAAGAAAAGTAAAGAACTCCATTAAATAAAAAATGAGCAAAAATGGAATCAAATAACCTACCAAGCGTGAAACCACCACAAATCAGCATCGATAAATAAATGAAACCCAAAACGAACAGAAATTACAATAAATAACCGAGTCAAACTCAAAACGAGCAGAAATTAACATAAGTTGGGCTCAAAACCCCTATGCCTTCCCAAGGCCAGAACATATTATAGTAAAGAACGACCTCTCGCCTATACTAAATTTTTCAGGCTACATAACTATAGCATAGGCTAGTACAGTTATAGCCCCTAGTAACTGAAGTAATAAAAGGATTCCTTATATTTATTGGTATTTAAATTATATTCCTTAATAAATCATAAGGTAAAGAACGATCTCTAGGCCATAGTAACTAATTTAATTTTGAAAAGATTACGGCAGAAACCTAAATGGTTGTATAAGTTAGCTATAGAGGGTCTAAGCTAAGTTGTATAAAGAAGCTAAGTAAGCTAAGAGGGTGTATGTTGTTAAAAATTGCTGAAAATTTTTCTCCAGAATACAAATAACAGGCTAAACTGTAAATTCTTAAAAAAAAGAAAAAAATTTAAATTATTATTCGCCTTTTCTCTGAAAACACTATGTCAATATAAAACGAACAGAAATTAATTAAAAAAACTTTTTCCACAAAATACGTTTTTCAAAGAAAAGTAAAGAACTCCATTAAACAAAAAATGAGCAAATGTAAAATGAAATAATCTACCCAGCGTGAAACTATCACAAATCAGCATCGATTATTAAATGAAACCCAAAACGAACAGAAATTACAATAAATAACCGATTCAAGCTCAAAACGAGTAGAAATTGAGATAAGTTGGGCTCAAAACCCCTGTGCCTTCCCAAGGCCAAAACATACTTTGCACTTGAAAAAAGTACTGAAAACAAAATACAAATGAATGTGCATTGTCAGTTTAATATACATATACTTATATTGAGAAAACAAAATGTTAATATTACTTAATTTATTAAAGTTATAAAGGTAAACACATTTAAATTTTTTCAGTAAAATACAAATTATGATCTGGTCTTGGGAAGGCTTAGGGGCTTTGAGTCCAACTTAAGTTAATTTCTGCTCGTTTTGAGTTTGACTCGGTTATTTGTTGTAATTTCTGTTCGTTTTGGGTTTCATTTATTTATCGAGCCTGATTTGTGGAAGTTTCACGCTTAGTAGATTATTTCATTTTATTTTTACTCATTTTTGTTTGGTGGAGTTTTTTACTTTTCTTTGAAAAACTTATTTTGTGGAAACTTTTTTTTAATTAATTATAATTTAAAAGCCTTGGTGGCCCAGTTGGTAGAGCGTTAGTCTCATAACACTAAGGTCGTGAGTTCAAGACTCATCTGGGGCAAATTTCTCCATTAATTTTAAATGGAAGTTGCTGGTTTCTCGGAAAGCATGGTTTTATAGCAAACTTTTAGTCTTATAATAGTATTCAGTTATTAGGGGCTTTACTGTCCGTTCTTTACTGAAAAGGTAATATTCATAACTAGCTACCACTGCAACCAAAATACTGTGAAATTGCAAACAGGAAAACGCTTAGGCTTTTCCTTAATTGGAATAGTAAGAGACAACCTGGATACAACCTGTGAATATGATGTCATTGAACAATCTTCGATATGAAATATGAAGTTTTTCTTAAAAAACCGATCATGTTTTAAAAATTAATTTTTTCATTACAAAAAGTTTTCATCCACGTCAATTTCCTTAAAAATGAGTCATTAATCAACTCTATCTGGTGTTCCAGTGAAACTCTGTCTGAGAAGGAAAAGCACTGCCTATGATTAACTTGACTGATCCTTTATACAATGCAACCCGGACAACAATTACTATGGGCTTGAGTTCGTTCTTTACTATATTTTTAAGAAAAAGTGTGTTTTTCTTCAACACTGTTGTAGCTTATATTATCTAAGTGTTTTTGTAATTGAAAAAATTCGGGTTGCAGCGGTAGCTAAAAGCCTAGTAAGAAACGACAACGGTTCTTAATAAAAAATTTCGTAAAAAAATTTAAAAATTAATTTTTTCAATTAAAAAAGGTTTTCAGCCACTTCAATTGTCATTAAAATTAGTGATTAAACAGCTCTCTATGATGTTCCAGTGCAAGTCCGTCTGAGCAGGAAAATAAAAGTACTGCCTAACATTAACTTCATTGATCCTTTATACAATACAATTGAAAATATACTCCCTTGTCAGCCGGGAAATCGGAAAATTCTTAAGGAAAATTCATCATTTATACAATGATTCCTTATAATATTTTTATATTTATATTTATAATATTTTTTGAAGGAGTTAAGTTATATTTTTAAATTTTTTCTTTACTATAATTACTATGGGGCATGATCGTCTCTTGCTAGGTTGCTAGCTATCTTCGCAACCCGGATTCCAGTAACTATGGGCTATATTTCGTCCTTTAATGTAAACATCAAAAATGCAGTTTTTAGTGGTAAAATTAATTCTCTTTTAGAAATAATTTATTTTAGTTATAAAAGACTTTTAACCCAATTAATTTACTTTAAAATGAGCCATTGAGCAACTTTCTACGATGCTCCAGTGTCAAGTAATCTGTGAAAAAGAAAGAACAAAAATATGCCGTTTAGGCAGAACTTTGTAGTAGGTGCGACTTTTCTTGATTTTCAAGCCAATATATTTACCTTGCTGTTCTAGCCAAGGGACAGAAAGTTTTCTATAAAGGGGTTTTGGACATGGCAGTTCTAACGGTATCCTTTTTGTTTTGATATGACACTTTTTTAGGAGTTAGGGGTTTTTATATTTCTTAACATTGGATGTGATCGTCTCTTACTAGGCTGCTAGCTACCTTGCAACCCGGATGAGCCATTGAACAACTCGCTACGATGTTCCAGTGCCAAGCTATGGAATATAAAGTTTTAATATAACTTTACCAGGAACTGTTTGATTGCTTCAAAAATCAAATATCTTTGAAAATACAGTAGTATAAAAAGAAATCAAAAATGAATTTTTAGTGGAAAAATTTATGCTGTTTTAAAAAGAATTTGTTTTAGTTACAAAAGGTTTTTAACCTAAGTAATTTCCTTTAAAATGAGCCATTGAAAAACTCACTACGCTGTTCCGGTGCCAAGCTATCTGTGAAAAAGAAAAAAGAAAAGAGAAAGAAAAAAAGATGCCGTTTAGGCAGAATGCTGTAGTAGCTGCCACTTATCTTGATTTTCAAGCAAATATATTTCCCTTGCTATTCAAGCCAAAGGACAGAAAGTTTCCTATACAGGGGTTTCGGACAGGGTGGTTCTAATTGCGTACTTTTTGTTTTGATCTGACTTTTTTTTAGCCGTTATGGTTTTTTATATTTTTTATCATTGGACATGATCGTCTCTTAGTAGGTTGTCTTCAATGTAACTTTGACAATAATTTGATTTAAATTGAAAAGTTTTTAACCCTATTAATTTAATTTAAAATGATCCATTGAAGAACTCTTTACGATGTTCCAGTGCCAAGCTATCTGTGGAAGAAAAAAAGAGAAAAAAACAGATGCCGTATAGACAGAATGCTGTTGTAGCTGTCTTTTTTCTCTATTTTTGCTGTTCAAACCAAGGAACATAAATTTTCCTGATCGTCTCTTATTAGGTTGCTAGCTACCGCTACAACCCGGGTAATTAATCAGACCGATTCCTTATATACTTTTTATAAGTTTAAGTATATTAAATAATTTATTATCATGTTTTATATATAATGTATTTTTCATGAGTCTCCAAAAGTACAATGGCAAGCAATCCTACTTGTTACGCGGGTTTGAATCCAAGTTAGAAGGAATTTCTAATTTGTTGACTCCAAATATAACTGTAAATACATTCTTAGACCACACTGGCTATACATGACAAATGAAACTCAGAGAGGAAAGAAACTAGCAAAATGAAAAATAAAATCAAAAAGGGTGAAAAAACGAGGATTTTGTCAGCCAGTGGCAAACCATGAAGAAGACGAAAAATAAGCAAATATTTCGACAAGGACCTCCGCAAAGTCATTATCAGTACTAAACAAAAAAGAAGATAAAGAAAAAAACAAAATATAATCTTTATTCATGGTTTCCCACCGGCTGACAAAATCCTTGTTTTTTCACCCTTTTTGATTTTACTTTTCATTTTGTCAGATTCTTTCCTCTCTGAGTTTCATTTGTCAAATATAATTGTATAAGACTATACTATAGTTAACTGGTCTATACAAGTTAGTATAGGCAAGAGTTGGTTCTGTATCATAACAACCCAGAAAAATTGAATATAAATAGGAAAAAGCCGACGACTTTTCTTCCTTGGAATAGTAAGAGACGAACCTCAAAGAATCTGGCAGGTACCTAGGTCAAATGTATGCAATGGTGTGTTCTTGTAATGATCGTCTTTTTGTAAAACATATTCAAAAGTTCGTTACCAAGAACTGTTTGATTACTATAGGCAACAGATCGTTCTTTAATATAAGTTTTAATCCCATTGATATTAAAAAAAATAAATTACAAACAGGAAAAAGCCTATGGCTTTTTCTTAATGGGAATAGTGAGAGACGACCTGACCACATTCTACGATTATGACGTCACTACTCAATCTTTAACATGAAATAATCAATTTTTCGTAAGAAATTGATTTTATTTTAAAAATAATTCGATTGAAATATAAAATTTTGTAACCTTATTAAAGTCCTTTCAAATGAGCCATTGAAGAACTCTCTACAATGTTCCAGTGCCAACCTATCTGTGGAAGAAAAAAAAGAAAAAAAGATGCTGTTTAGGCAGAATGCTTTAGTAGCTGTCCCTTTTCAATATTTTCAAGCAATTTTGATCTGAATCTTTCTTAGGAGTTATAGTTTCTTAGGATTTCTATAAGTTTTAGTGTATAAACGAATTTATTGTCATGTTTTACACATAAGTATTTTTCATAAGTCTCCAATAGTTCAATGGCAAGCAATCCCGCTTGCCACGTGGGTGCCGGGGGTTCGAATCTCAGTTAGAAGGAATTTTTAATAGGAATAGTAAGAGATGAACCTTAAAGAATCAGCCAGGTAACTAAGTCGAATAAATGCAATGGTGTATTCTTGTAATATTCGTCTTTTAGTGTGACATATTCAAACAGCTCGTTACCACGAACTGCTTGATTACTATAGGCAGCAGATCGTTCTTTAAGGGGGCGCCAGTCCAAAGCCATTTCGGCCGATTGGAGCCCTTTTCCTGGTCGGCAAAAAGGCTTAAACACAAAGGTATCAGATTTCACACAGACTTGAGTAAACAAACTCGAAGAGGGCGACTTCCAGGGGTTCCTTACGCTTTCAATATTAGTTACATTTTATGATAGATACTTTCACGGAGTGTAATAGGTAGGCGATTGAGTTAGGTGATTGAATGGTTAGGCGATTAAGTTAGGTGATTAATTATGGAATAAAATGGCTTTGGAAAATGACAAATGAATTACTAAATGTATACATCTATGATCCTACGTATGTCTCCCAATCCTGTCTGCCTTAAGTTTATCAGCTTATCGGAATTTGTGCCCGGCATAGATGACTTATGAATTCTCCTCTTTTTGATTAAAACCAGTATATCCCGTCTATATTATGCCTATATTTGAAAAATCAACTAAATTTGTATTCTTACACTGGCAAAAACAGTTCCCGAATTTCCATGCTTCTCGGCAACCTTCCATCAACTATTTCTGACAATAACGCTTCAAAATAAAATTTTGTCAACTTTGGGCAGCATCTTATTTTTCCAGAATTCTTTGTCACGGCCAATCTTCTCAGTATACATTTCCCCCTCCCCCAAAAAACTACGAAATATACAAAATCTACGTCACAACACTCCAACTGCATTTGAATTTGATAGTAATAGTCATGCATTTTTTTTAGCTTGATTTCGCTTTCACCATTCTTTTCAAGAGAAAAGAATGTCCTTCAGGTGAGAGGGCTCTCACCTGAAGGAAAAATTGCTCTTCCGTCCAGACTGGCTCCTAGAAACACATATTTCCTATGGATAAATAGCCCGGTAGGGTTCACTTTGCAACCCATTTTTCTCTCGAAAGCTGCAATAGCCATGGGTTCATACATATGCCCATGGTCCATTGCCTTTATCGCGTTGGGCTTTGGATAAAGTAGCTGTCGAACCAACGGAGCTACAGTTTTCACTCGCCTTTTGCAAATGGCACCAGCTACTGAGGCGGTGATCCTATTTTTTCTATTTCTAGCCAGACATTATCAATGCTATTTCCCTGAAGCCTTGTGGCTTCTACAATATGGAGGATTTCAGCTTCAGTACACTGTAAACGGTACAGAAAATCTGTTTTTGCAGTTTTATATGCATCAGGATCAAGATCGGGAGCGCTTGCGTTTGGGCCGTAGTTTCTGTCTGCTTCGACGCTTGCCATTATCCTTTTCCCAGGGACCCTTGGTGAAGTCTTAGAGAAAAGTCACTTTCTAGCTGTAAATTGTTTTCTTCAAATAGCGGCCCTGGCTCGCTGTTCCGCAAGTCTCTTCAATTGCCTGCTTGGATTAGATCCGACACTCCTCCGAAATATGTCAAGGCAGGCTGAATGATCTTTTGTATATCAGATTCCTGCTGCTGTAACACGAGTTGTGTAACTTGCACTCTTGCTTACCATAATACTTTTGCCGCCAATAAGCCGGGAAACTATGCTCATAAAAGATTCTGCCAGATTGCCTGTGCTGTTACCAATTACTAATCGCGCTCTCCTAGTCAGGGTATGGAAGGCTGAATAAACATGGCTGGGAAAAATGCTGCTCGGAGTATCTTCACCATTTAACTTTACAATTTTCCCTGAAAATTGACAGTGTGTTGGACACTGCCTATGGTCACCACGAAAAAAATGTAGTGGAATTTCTTTTAGCGCGCTGATGAGCTCTTTAACACCTTTTTTCTCTGTGGTGGTGGACGCAATTGCATTTCTAGCAAAGTCACACATTTTCTTTATTATTGCGCCACTTAGAATTTTTTGTATTCAGCATTTTCATGCTGCTTTTTGTATAATCTATTTTTCAGGCATTTGCGTGCATGATTGGCATATTCAATCTTTTCTACGTTTCTGCCATATGGTACTTTTGCTATTATTTCAGAATGCGTACTCAAATCACCATCGGCAACAAATCTAGCGTATCTTAGGCGATGCATGGTCGGTGCTATTCAGAATGCGTCGATCAGTATATATTGACTCCATACATGTACTTGGTCCATGCCATTTCATGAAGCATGTGTGGTCAAGAGAAGATATAATTCCTTGGTTTCGATATTTCATACATACACTACAATACTTGTTTCTAATACCCAAATGTAGGAGTTTTTTGAATAAAAGCCTATGACTACTCCACAAACAGATAGTGCAGTATACCTTTTTCCGTAGCTTCGTGTGCACCAGCTCCCATCAATTATAACGCACGTCTCTACCTCTCCACTAGGATGAATTTTCTCGCCTGCTTCGAGCGCAATTATACGCTCAGTTTTGCCGTTATCAATAAGATATTCATGTAGAGTTTTGTCCAGTTCTGCACCAATTTCTTTTTCATATTTTGTAAAGATTTGCTGGGATGGGGCATTTATCCCTATCGCAGAAAAAAGTTCTTGAACCTGGGCATGAGTCATACTTCCATTTATTGCATCAATCACAGCCTCCTTGTTCAAATTTACTGTTCCGGCTTCAATTTTTTGCATCTTCCTCGTCGTGGTAATACCGCCATAATTCTTTCTTTTGCGCTATTTGTCTATAGACTGCTCTAGGTTTTTTTTTTACTTCTTTGAGGTGCGACAGGCTTTTCAGTGTGAATTGTAGTTTCCTCATGGAATGACTCGCATTTGAAGATAAGCAGTGAGCGTAACCCAGCTCTGTATTCTTTAGTAAACATCATATTTGAGATTAAGGTGATGTCTTGGCACCTGTAAAAAAAAAAAAACTTAAAAAAGGAAGAAAAAATATATAATAAAAATCTTGTTGTAATTGGCGAAGATAAAGCAGTAGTATTTGAGTATCACTAAGAATAGGTAGAAGATTGCAGATGAAAGTGCCACAGTGAATCAATAAAATCAAATTATATTAAATTAAATAAATGAAGGATTCTAAATAGACTATGGAAGCCTCTGATTTGCAATTAAAAGGTAAACAAACTAGAAAAAAAATGCTCAAAAATAATCTTGCAAAAAATAAAGATATCCCAGACAACTGTTTCACCATAAAAGTATGTAGTTGTAGTTCACTAACAGATATCATATAGTTTAAACGCGCAGAAGAAGCAACTTTTTTTCTTGAGAGCCTAATAAGCGCTCCACAATATAGGATTAATTTGTCGACCGGCAACTACCGTCGGAACTTACTGTTATTTTGGAAAGGAAAGGGCCCAAAGAACTATCCAGGCCCGTAAATTGGGGGGTGCAGGGGAGGTGGGCATTTGCCCTCCTCCCCCTGATTCTAGAAAAAAATTGTTTTTAGTCCTAATTCTTCTTAATGTACCCAATTGTATTGCATTTACCACTTTGCTTGCTGAAATAGCCTGGCGTTTTTCAACATCCGATAGTTCTGAGCCCATTCTATTGGTCAATTTTTGGGTTCTTATGCTTCTAAGTTAAATTTGGATTTAAAAAACATGCCCCATTTCGAAATTGAATTGGAAAAATGTATCTTTGCCAACCAAATTGCAGACTTCGAAGCTCCCAGCACTTTCTAAATAAGAATTCGCATCTTAAAAATAAGCATCTCGTAAATAGAAGCTAGTCTCAAAGTAAGCAAAATAAAATAAATATACATGTGTTCATTTCTTATTTAAGATGTGCTTCTCAAGCGTTTTAATCAGGCCTGTCATTTGGGTGGTGGACTGCCCCCACCCTGAGTCTTTTGATTTATTTTGAGGCAAAACATCCTTAAAGTAATGCTGCAAGAATCTTGCAATTTCCATCCATCTTTGGTAATCTTTCTATCTCGCGATCCTTGGTTTGTTTGGTTTCTTTTCAGACTGCTGTCAGTTTCTTGTAGTGCTCTGTGTAGGACACCCCAAAAATATTTTCTTTTTTCTGTTGTTTTTATTTTGTAAATTCTTCTTTTAAAAAGGCCATGCAATTCAGGCAACAAAAAGGATGATTTGGTGCATAGGATTTTGTCAATTTCTTTTTTCATCTTTTCTCATAGCAATTACATTTGTATGAACAAACTGCTCTTCCACCAAGGAAGTAATCATATTTTCAACCCTTCTCGGGCTCGAAAGTGCTTTGATAATAGAGAAAAATGCAAGAAAAATGACAGTTCATAATGTGGATTTCAGAAAATTTTGCCACTCCGCGGCAAAATCAAATTGAATCAAATGCTATTATATTAGTTTTTATTTATGACTGTAAAATGGGTGACCTGAAAGCAAATATAAGAAAAATATACTTTTTAATGTGACGAACTCTTCTGGCACTTCTTGGCAGAAAAGATATAAAAATAGCAAATAATCAATCATGATTCTGGCATGATGAGAGCTGGGGTAGCCTATCCAGGTAATTTGAATATCTTTCTTAACCAAATCATAAATATTCGAAATAAATGCCACTGATCTAAAGCCCATTAACCGTATAATACACATAGGCCCTCCCCATCCCCTCCCCCAAAACCTAAAATTAGGCGCCTGGTCGTATGTAGCTCGAGAAATCCAGCTAAAATACTAAATTTTGGTGACGGTTTCAGCCCTGCGGGCCGAAAATATTTCCATGATTTTTACCGAAGTGGCTTCCTCCCCCTGAAAAAGGTGAAATGACGGGCCGGGAACTATCAAATATTATTGACTAGTTATAAGTGATACAATAGATATGGAACTTATAATAGAACTGGGGACTAGTTACAATATAACTGGTTCAATATTATTCAAGGAACTACCACATAAGCTATGGCAGTTCCTTGTAGGCTACTAGCATTCATTAGAGGACCTAAAATAAACAAAGAAACTCACATGTGGCCAAGCACGAGCTTCTCGTAATTTTCAAGAAGATACGGCAGGTCAACAATCCAGCGCAAACCTTTGAGCAGTTCCGATTGTAGATTTCGTCCAGAAGTGATAGTTTTCATCGACTCAAAGAGTTCGGTAGGGGGGTTTGCAGAACTTAAACTTGATCCTTTTCCAAAATTTGACTATTTTAGAATTGGGTCTAACACCAAATGCTGGAACAAATACTTAGGCAAACTTGCCCTACCTCTTCCACGGTAGGCTAAATTCAATTTTTCACGATGGACCTGAACATTGGGCAAACCCAACCAACGCTTATTTCTCATTTTCCCCATAGTTGTCAAACTTGATTGTTGAATTCACAATTTCCCAGTACATCCAACTTATTCGCGCAATTTGTCGAATATCCATCTCTCATGCTAACGCTTTCAAATTATACACACCAAATAAATCATTTCAATCACTAAAGCTTCACTAAATCAAAGTCCAACTGACTGCTTTTGAACAAAAGGAAGCGTGAACCCAATCAGCATAATTTATGCGCCCATATCCGTTTGATTCCAAGTATTTTAGGCTCTTCGTGGGGTGATAAGCAGTTTGAAACGTTGGTATGTAAAGTATTCGAAGGGACTGCAGTCAGCAAGTGTTTTTATAAAAATATGCTGCAACTGCTTCAATAAAATGTTTTTCGCTGCATTTTTAAGTACCAATTACGACAATATTGACTGCAGCGATCTTGCAGGAAAATCCATAATAGGTTTTAGAGTTTTTTGGGATTTCAGGAAAAATAGGTGTCGGCTTTAACATTTTGCTAAATCAAAATGTTCACCTGATTCTATTCTATTAGAAAAGACTGAGACTGCCTAACTGCTTCAACTTTTAATGTCAGTCTAACTCAAAACGCTTACTATGGGAGAGATAGGAAGGTGGCTTCAAGTATGGTCACCCCTTAATATACTGAGGTCGTTAGTTTAAGCGTCACCTAGGAAGACATTTTAAATTAATTTTAAATGGATAAACCGGATTACGTAAACCCTGATTACAAACAGGAAAAAGCCTACAGATTTTTCTTTTTTGGAGTAGTAAGAGATGTACCTCAAAGAATCAGGGAGCTAACTAAGTCCAATCTGTGCAAAGGTTTGCTCTTCTAGTGATCTTCTTTAAATATAACTATCGCTGCAACCCGGATTCTTACCTATAGCATAGATTTATTATCGTTCTTTACTATAAAAAACTCAAACAATCAAGTAGTTTTTTTTTTTTTTTTTTTTTTTTTTTTTTTTTTTTTTTTTTTTTTTTTTTTTTTTGTTTAAGGGATATGTAATATGGGAAAGGCAACAGTGTGTTTCAGTTTTAGAGCAGTACCAGAAAATATAGCCCAAGAGATTTTAGAGTTGGATATATATCGATGGCTAAAATCTCTAGACCTGAATGCTGGAAATTTGCGAGCGATAGATTCTGGTGATTTAGAAAGCTTGGCATAGTCCGTGTCACGCTGGCGTCCCCCATTATTGCAGATACAATGTGCGAACAATGGAACGAAGAAGACCTAAAATTTAATTTCAATAACGAAAAATATCCTGTTACGTGCGACAGAGTAGGGAAAAGACCAGTGGTGGTTACTCTGAGGCGCGTACCGGGCGAGGCAACAGAGCAGGATATCGCAGCGGTCCTTGCAGGCTATGGAGAAGTTTTAAATATCCGGAGAAAAAAATACGAAGAAGTAGGACTAATTGAAGTTTTCACTGGGCGAGCCACAGCTTTGATGAATATAACAAAAGATATTCCTCCATCAATCATGTGGAAAAATCAGAAAATATTCGTTCGTTACGAAACGCAGCCCAAATTGTGCTTTATCTGCCATGAGGCTAGCCACGAAGCTGAGAACTGCCCCCCAAAAAAGAAAAACTCGAACTGGATCAGTGGTTTGGAACCAAGAGAACAGTACATCATTAACAGATCACCCCGATTTCCTCCCACTACCACCAAACCCCACGAATCACCAAAAGCAGCAAAACTTGCGAGGAATCACTCCAGTAGTTTCAAAAATGCCTGACTTTCGAACTCCAGAGATCCAAAAGCTTACCCCGTCACAGGCAGTAGATATGGTCCTACAAGCTGTAGGAAACTTAACCAACGAACAGACCACAAACCAAACAGAAAAAAAAACCGGAAAGTACAGAAAACAGGAAAGCGGAGCCTAAAGGGGAAGTAACTAAAGAGAAACCAAAAAGAGAAATTCAAAGACCGATAGCGAAAAGAAAAGGCACAGAAAAGACTGAATGCGGGGAATCAGTCCTTCCTGCCCCAGAAAAGAAAAAAGAAACTCCCAAAAGACAACTTAGTAATTCTTCACTAATAGAAGAAAGTGAGAGGCCTGAAAAGAAAAAAGGGGCAAATATACCTAAAAGGAAATGAACTTGAACATAGGAACATTGAACTTAAATGGTTTAAAGCAGTTGAAGTGACAAGAAATGTATTTAGATTACCTAAAGAGATCAAGCTGGGACGTCCTAGCCCTAAAAGAACTAGACACTCCGAAAATAAAAAACTTACAAAAGTTACGATACATGCTTTTCACCGCAGGCGCAACACATGACACAGGCTTCATTATAAAAGAGGAATTAGAAGTGAATCCAGAGGATTTTGGATACGAGGAAGATGGTAAAATATGTTCTATGAAACTTAGTAGAATGACCCTTGTAAATGTACACATGCCATCAGGCACCAATAATGCAAAGGAGAGAGTTTTTGTAACTGAAACAATACTACCAAAGTACACACCACCAAATGGAAAAATAGTCTTACTGGGAGATTTTAACTGCGTATTAAGAGAAGACGACATTTCGGTAAAAAATAAGAAAATTGCATGTAGACGTATCAATGAAACGCTTAAAAAATTTATTCAGACTTACAGTTTACTAGATGTGTGGATAGAAAAAAACAATAGCCTATCTTTTACAAGAGTGAGAACTCGCAGCGCAAGCCGTATTGACAGAATTTATGTAACATCCGGAATGAAAAAATGAATTAGTCAAGTGATACACGAACATGTAACTTTTTCTGATCACTATGCTGTGCGAATGATTGTTGGAAAACAAACAAAAGATCAAATAATAAAGCCTGTTTTTTGGAAGCTGCACCCAGACTCGCTTAAAGATAAGTGGGTAAGGAATCAAATCAAAGGAAAAATCCTGGATTTTATGGGAAAAGAAAAAAAAATCAAAAAGTCAACTGGATAAGTGGTTGAAGATGAAAAGGGAGATAGCAAATTTCATACAAAAACTAGAAAGAAAAATAAAATCAGAAAAAACGACACATGAGCGTCATTTGAAAAGAGTTCTCACACAACTTAAAGCGGAAATAGATGGGAATGAAAACAACACTATTATCGAGTATCAGGAAATTAAAAATGAACTTAAAAAACTGGAAAATGAGCGTTTTGAACATTGGAAAAAAACCAATCGACTAAGCAAAATATATGAAGGGGAGCAAATTAGTCTAGCAATGATACAGAAAGCAAAAATAAAAAGAGAAGAAAATATAATGAAACAAGGATCATTCTGGATCATATTAAAAAATATTAAAAAATATTTAATTAAACAAAATTAAAAATATTTTCATTTTTCTCACACTCCAAAAATTCATGAGATAGTCCATCTAGTACAACCTCTGAACAGAGGTGACACCTTGGGTTTTCACTTCTAATAAAACGCGCAATTCTATCTCTATACGGCATAATCCTATGTATTATCATAAACATAACTTCTCTCACCTTTGTTTCCATGGGGAAGGCGTGGAGGCTACTAAATGCTGTTTCAAAATTTATAAAAGGTTCTTTTTCCTTTACATGATAAATTGGTTCATTTTCTGTCAATTTCAGCAAATTTCCAATTTCGCGTTTTTTCATTTTTTCCTCTACTTCTAAAAGGCCAGTTTCTTTTGCCTGTTGTATAACTTTAAAAATGTTTCGTGCATACATTTGGATCTTTGTTTCTGGAAAATCTTCATTCAGTGCTTTTATTAGCCACTCTCTTGTTAAAATAGAATGATTTCCTCCATTTAGGGAGTCAATGGTATTTCTTATTAGGAGGTTCTTGCAGGCTGACCGAGAATCCAAAACTCCATTTCCACCTTTATCTTTAGGTTGATAGAGCGTTCCCTTGTTTAGTTTTTCAACCTTACCATGCCATACAAACCTCCAAAAATTTTTCTCAATTTCTGCCGCCAGGGAATCCGGGAGGGGGGTTATGGGTGCAAGATAGAGGAGTCGGGGGATGCAATACATGTTGATGTATGTTTGTCTTTGGAATACTGTTGAAGACCGATTTTTTTCATTGCCATTTAGCATGTACTGAATTTCTGCTACTTTCTTAGACCATGCCTTCTGCCACATGTTTCCTTCTGTGCTAATATTAACTCCAAGTATTTTCGTCGACGTCACGACTGGTAACCAAGAAACATTTTCCAAGCTCTTTTTCCATTTTTCATTATCACTTAGAGGTAGCATGTTGCTCTTTTTCTTGTGGATCTTTAACTTATAATGTTGTTCATACCATCTCAGGGCTCGAGTTACTTCTAGTACATCTTGAGATCCATTCGCTAAGAAAGTTGCGTCGTCTACATAAGCCGCTGACTTGAGTACCTTGGCCTCGCGAATGGGTATACCTGTAATACGTGTTTCAATATATTTTATTAAAGGATCAAGGTAAATCTCAAAAAGATACGACGAGCTCGGGTCTCCTTGTCTTAAACCAATTTCAAAGGGGAATGGTCTGGTCTTTTCTCCATTCAAAACAATCTGGCCTGTAGCATTTATATATAGGTTCTTAAGAAAATTTATAAACTCTTTACAAAAAGGAAATTTCTCTTTCATCAAAAGCCATAATATTTCTCTCTCTACCGAGTCATATGCTTTAAATAAATCTATGCAGATTAATACCCACGAAAGCTCACGTTTTAAAAGCCCTTCTTCTTTTTCCAGGAATAGATCTCTCAGCATTCTAAGTATATGCTGTATTTTCCGGCCTTTTATCCCACCGTATTGAGTCTCTCCTAATATCTTCCCAATAATCTCCTTTAGACGATTAGTCAATATTTTTTAAACTAATCAAGTATCGCAGGGCAGTAGCGAAATCGGTCTCCAATTTTCCAGTTTCTCTGGGTCTCATTTTTTTGGGACCAAAGTAATCACTGCTAGTGTTTGGGTTTTGTCTGCTCCTTTTTTTATCATTTCATTCATCACCCCTAAAAGCATTTCAGATATTTCACTATAAAAGAGTTTGTAAAACTGATATCCGAGGCCATCCTTTCCTGGGGCTTTTCCGCTCTTTGTTTCTTTCAGAGCTTGTTTTAGTTCCTGTTCCGTGATATTCTCACATAAAAGTTCATTTTCATGGTCGGCTACTTCATTAGTGACGCAGAAACCTTGTAAAAAAAACCTCCAATGTCCAGATTCTCTTTTCTTTTATAGATCTTTCGGTAGTAGTCCCGGACTTGCACACGGATTTGTGTTTCTTCTTCGATTATTTTTCCATCATCTTGTTTCAACAAGATGTTTCGGTCTTCAACAGTATTCCAAAGAGCAACATACATCAACATGTATTGCATCCCCCGACTCCTCTATCTTGCACCCATAACCCCCCTCCCGGATTCCCTGGCGGCAGAAATTGAGAAACATTTTTGGAGGTTTGTATGGCATGGTAAGGTTGAAAAACTAAACAAGGGAACGCTCTATCAACCTAAAGATAAAGGTGGAAATGGAGTTTTGGATTTTCGGTCAGCCTGCAAGAACCTCCTAAAAAGAAATACCATTGACTCCCTAAATGGAGGAAATCATTCTATTTTAACAAGAGAGTGGCTAATAAAAGCACTGAATGAAGATTTTCCAGAAACGAAGATCCCAATGTATGCACGAAACATTTTTAAAGTTATACAACAGGCAAAAGAAACTGGCCTTTTAGAAGTAGAGGAAAAAATGAAAAAAAGTGAAATTGGAAATTTGCTGAAATTGACAGAAAATGAACCAATTTATCATGTAAAGGAAAAAGAACCTTTTATAAATTTTGAAACAGCATTTAGTAGCCTCCACGCCTTCCCCATGGAAACAAAGGTGAGAGAAGTTATGTTTATGATAATACATAGGATTATGCCGTATAGAGATAGAATTGCGCGTTTTATTAGAAGTGAAAACCCAAGGTGTCACCTCTGTTCAGAGGTGGTACTAGATGGACTATCTCATGAATTTTTGGAGTGTGAGAAAAATGAAAATATTTTTAATTTTGTTTTTGAGATAGTAAGAAATTTAGGTGTGAGTATAGAAAGTGAGGAGGATAAAAAAAGGATTATAAAGTTAGATATAAGGTAAAAAATGGAGGATAAAAAGAAAAATATGGTGTGTTTTATAGTAGGAAATTTATTCCGGTATGTATGGAGTAGAAGAAAAAGGAAGGAAAAAATAAATATTGATATTTTTAAAAAGTTTTTGGATAAAGAATGAAATGAACATTTATTAAATCATGTTTTATTTTTTTTATTTTTTATTTTTTTTTTTTTGGAATTTGAGCAGTTGAAAAGGGTTTTTAGAAAATGAGGAAATAAAGGAAAAAAATAAAAATGAAAAACTTTGTCTAAGTGTTGAGTGTATGTTTGTGTAAGATGATGTTCAGACAAAGTTTTTTATTTGGGCGTTTTTGAGGTAAGAGAGAGTAATTTGGGAGGATGGGATTATAAGGTAAACAGAGGGATTTTGGAAGCAAATTAAAGTATTTTCTTGGAGTTTGAAAGTTGGTGCCGCCGTGGAAGGCGTTCCCTATACCGGAAGTGCACCCTGCAAAGCGGCTAGGCAAATGTTGTATTAATGTTGGTTAATTGGTTGTAGAATGCCCCCAAATGAAATCTGTAATGTATTAACTGCTCAAATTTATAGTTTAATTGTTATGATTATGTAAAGTTAAAAAAATTTGTAGGTTTTTTTTAATTTTTTTTTTTTAGTGTAGCCTAGGTGGTACATAAATGTAGTTGTCAGTTTTGGAAATAATGAAGTTAGTACCACTGAGAGGAGAGGAGGTGGGTTTAAAAAAAAAACAATCAAGTAGCTAACTAAGTCCAATGTTTGGAATGGATTGTTATTTCACTGATCGTCTTTTAATGTAAACTGCTGCAACCCGGATCAACATATATAGTTATGAGAGGCAGCGTGGCCGAGTGGTCCAAGGCGTTGGTGTTAGCCACCAGTCTCTTTGGAGCCGTGGGTTAAAATCTTACCGCTGGTATACGATTACGATTTATGTACAAAAATCAAATATCTTTGAAAATACTACAGTATGAAAAGACATCAAAAATGCAGTTTTTAATTGAACAAAATATTCTCTCTTAGAAATGATTTATTTTAGTTACAAATATTTTTAACCCGATTAATTTCTTTTAAAATGAGCTATTGAAAAACTCTCTACAATGTTCCAGTGCCAAGCTATCTTTGGATAACAAGAAAGAAAAAAGAAAAAACTATCCCGTTTAGGCAGAATGTTGTAGTAGCTGCCACTTTTCTTGATTTTCAAGCCAATATATTTCCCTTGCTGTTCAAGCCAAGGGACAGACAGTTTCCTATGCAGGGGTTTCGGACAAGGCGGTTCTAATGGTGTACTTTTTGTTTTGATCTGACTCCTTTTTTTTTTAGGAACTATGGGTTTTTATATTTCTTAACATTGGACGTGATCGTCTCTTACTAGGCACCTAGCTACAGCTGCAACCCGGAAATGCTATACAGTGTTATAGAGAAAGGCATTTTCTCGTACAAAATTGATTCTTGTGATTATTTACTTCTTATATTATATTCTTGCCGAAAGATAATCGTGTATAGATATTGCAATAACACTTTACGTTAGATATGGTCATAATCTATACAATTATAGTGCCATTCATCAAACTTGTACACTAAAATTCAGTTATTTTGTCAAAATTTATTATATTAAAAAAACTATTTTATTTTTAATTACAAAACGCACTGGATAATGCAATTTCCTTTAAAATGAACTATTATACAGTTCTATATGATTTTCCAGTACCCAGCTAGCCAAGGGGGAAAAACAGAAAGAAAAAAGATTCCATATATGCAGTATATTGTGGTTGTAGCCAATTTTCTTGATTTTCAAGCCAATATACTTTCCGTGTTGTTCAAGCCAAGAGACAGAAAAATTTCTATACAGGGGTTTCGGATAAGATGGTTCTGATAGTGTAATTCTTGTTTTGATCTGACTCTATTTTTCTTAGGAATTATTGGCTATTTTAGTTCTTACTATGGGGCATGGTCGTCTCTTACTAGGTTTCTAGCTACCGCTGCAGAAAAGATTATTTATTTAATCTACCGCTAATTTTACTGTTGTCTAGAGTTCGTTCTTTATTATAATAATTTAATCTGAGAAAATAATAATGGACAAATTATAAAATAAAACCTAATTGACAAATACCATTTATGATGAACTATATCGGTCTTTTATGTAATAGCAAGAGACGAACCTCAAACAATCAAGTAGCTAAATGAGTCAAATGTATGCAATGGTTTATTATTCTAATGATCGTCATTTAATGTAAAATAGATTATTTCAGTTAGCATGGTCATATCGTTCTTTACTATAATTATATTTCTTAACATTGGAGGTGATCGTCTCTTACTAGGTTGCTAGCTACCGCTGCAACCCAGATATATTCAACAGTTGAAGAAATTATTCTAGCTGCATTTAACAAATTATTTTTTTGTTAAAACCGCCCAAAAATTACTGCATTTTGCATAATAATGGATAATTTTATAAATAAAAAACTAATTGCCAAATACCATGTATGATGAACTATATTGGTCCTCTGCGTAATCTCACTAGGCTACTAGTTACTGCTGCAACTCGGATTCACATATATAGTTATGTGAGGCAGTGTGGCCGAGTGGTCAAAGGCGCTGGTTTTAGCCACCAGTCTCTTCGGAGGCGTGGGTTCAAATCTTACCGCTGGTATACGATTATGATTTGTGTACAATAATCAAATACCTTTGAAAAGACCCAAGTATGAAAAGACATAAAAAATTCAGTTTTTAGTGTTAAAATTTATTCTCTTTTAGAAATAATTTATTTCAGTTACAAAAGATTTTTAACCCAATTAATTACCTTTAAAATGAGCCATTGAACAACTCTCTAAGATGTTCCAGTGCCAAGATATCTGTGGAAAAGAAAAAGAAAGAAAAAAATATGCCGTTTAGGCAGAATGTTGTAGTAGCTGCCACCTTTCTTGATTTTCAAGCCAATAAATTTCCCTTGCTGTTCAAGCCATGGAACAGAAAGTTTCCTATACAGCGTTTTCAGACAAGACAGTTCTAAAGGTGCAATTTTTGTTTTTATCTGACTACTTTTTTAGGAACTATGGGTTTTTATATTTCTTAACATTGGACGTGACCGTCTCTTACACATATAATATAATAATATAAAAATAAAAATAATTAAAATATTTAAAATTTTCAAGAATTATTCTAGTTTTATCTAACAAATAAATTTTTTGTTAAAACCCCCCAAAAATTACTGCATTTTAAATAATAATGGATAATTTTATAAACAAAAACTAATTGGCAAACACCATGTATGATGAACTATATCGGTCTTTTATGTAATCTCACTAGGCTGCTAGCTACTGCTGAAGCCCGGATTCACATATACAATTATGAGAGGCAGCGGGGCCGAGTCGTCAAAGACTCTGGTGTTAGCCACCAGTCTCTTCGGAGGCGTGGGTTCAAATCTTACCGCTGGTATACGATTATGTTTTATGTACAATACTCAAATTTCTTTGAAAAGACTATAGTATGAAAAGACATAAAAAATACAGTTTTTAGTGTTAAAATTTATTCTCTTTTAGAAATAATTTATTTTAGTTATAAAAGATTTTTAACCCAATTAATTTCCTTTAAAATGAGCCACTGAACAACTCTCTAGATGTTCCAGTGCCAAGCTATCTGTGGAAAAGAAAAAAGAAAGAAAAAAATATGCCGTTTAGGCAGAGTGTTGTAGTAGCTGCCGCTTTTCTTCATTTTCAAGCCAATATATTTCCCTTGCTGTTCAAGCCAAGGAACAGAAAGTTTTCTATACAGGGGTTTCGGACAAAGCGGTTCTGAAGGTGTACTTTTTGTTTTGATCTTACTCCTTTTTTAGGAGCTAAGGGTTTTTATATTTCTTAACATTGGACGTGATCGTCTCTTACTAGGTTGCTAGCTACCGCTGCAGCCCGAAAAAAAACAATAGCTGCTTCCTTTATTGATAACACAATAAATATGTATTTAATTAAGAGCTTAACCTTACCCAGTAGTATATAAGAATTATTAGCCTCTTCTAAAACCCACTCTCATCCAGAGGGGTACTGTCAACTTACCAGTTCTTATCAAACTACCCGCATCTCGTCTACTATCATGAAAGAAAACTGAGCCGCATGACACCTAGACTTTTCCAGAGCCTGACGTCATCACCTTCATCATCAGTTTCATTGCTGCTGTCGTCATTTCTGTCATTGGGGATTATTATTTTCCGTTCCTTTACTGAAATCCATACTGTATTACAAACAGGAAAAGGCCTATGGTTTTTTCTTAATTCGATTTGAAAGAGACGACCTGACAACAATCTACAATTATGACATCATCGATCGATCTCTAAAACGAAATTATAATCGTATTTAAGTATTATGGGCTGGAAGTTTGTTCTTTATTGTACGTCTCTTACTAGGTTGCAAGCTACCGCTGCAACTCTGAATTTTGTTCTTTACCGTAAAATTGAGAAGGATCGCTCTTACTATACAGTTTGTTATTAGTATAGGCTAGAGCTCGTTCTTTATTATAATTAACATTGGACGTGATCGTCTCTTACTTGGTTGCTAGCTACTGCTGCAACCCGGATAGTAAAAAATGTTGTTATGAAAGTAATATGATTTTATAAAAACTACAGGTAACTCAGTAAAGAAGGTACAATTTTCTGCAAAATTAATTACTTTTGTAATCAAAAATAAAATACTTTAAATAGTATTTTATTTTTAATTACAAAAGTGACTAGATGTTGTAATTTCCTTTAAAATGAGCTGTTATACAGCACTCTATGATTTTCCAGTGCCCAGCTAGGTGAGGAGAAAAAAAAACCGGAAAGAAAAAAAATATCCCGTTTGTGGAGAATAACGTGGTTATAGTCAATTTTCTTGATTTTCAAGCCAATATATTTTCTTTGTTATTCAAGCCAAAGAGCGGTAAGTTTCCTTTATAGGGGTTTTGGACAAGGCGGTTCTAATGGTGTAATTTTTGTTTTGATCTGACTCTTTTCTTAGGAGTTAGGGGTTTTTATATTTCTTAACATTGGACGTGACCGTCTCTTACTAGGTTGCTAGCTACCGCTGCAACCCGGAAATAGTTAATATGTGCCGTGGTTTGTTCTTTACTAGGTTTCAGCTATATCCGATGAAATTTATGCTATAAGAGATCATAAAACAATTAATTAGCTTTCTATATATATCTCATATGGTTTAGTGGTTTAGGGTAGTTGGCTTTCAATTAATTGTCTTGGGTTCGAATCCCGGTGTGGGAATTATTTTTAAACAAAATTAGATGAAATTAATAAGCTAATTTGACATGACATAGTAGGTAACTAAGGGCAAGAGTTCGTTCTTTGCTATAACAACCAGAATGACGTCAGTTACAACTTGGAATTCGTTTTATGTTATATCATTACAAACACGAAAAAGCCTACGGCTTTTTCTTCTTTGAAATAGTAAGAGACGAACCACAAGTAACTACCCCTGGAACCACCATATATCAGTTACTATGCATGAGCGATCGTTCTTTACTGTAAATTTTCCAGTGCCCAGCTAGCTGAGCAGAAAGAAAAAGCGGAAAGAAAAAAATATCCCGTTTGTGGAGAATAACGTGGTAAAAGTCAATTTTCTTGATTTTCAAGCCAATATATTTTCTTTGTTATTCAAGCCAAAGGGAGGTAAGTTTCCTTTATAGAGGATTCGGACAAGGCGGTTCTAATGGTGTACTTTTTGTTTTGATCTGACTCTTTTTTTAGGAGTTAGGGGTTTTTATATTTCTTAACATTGGACGTGATCGTCTCTTACTAGGTTGCTAGCTACCGCTGCAACCCGGATACCATGGATATTTTGCAGTTTACACAAGCCGCAAAGAACGCATAAGGGCAAAATTAAAAATTATATTCAGAAGTCCAAAAACATGGCAACAATTCTGGCTGATCTTAGTAAATTTAGAAAAATTTTACGAATTTTTTACCGGGATTACGAAAAATATTCAAAATTAAAGATTAAAATTATCTCTGAAAGAATGGATTTTGTTGAAAAGTCAGCTAGAGATGCTTTCGCAAAACTTCATAGTAATATCCAAAAGAAATGTTGCATGTTTAGTGAAAAGCTTCCAAGGTATGAACCGGCAACTGTGGAACAGTTTATAGATGTAATGGGAAATTTTATAGATCACTGTGAATATATGGAGGCATAATTGTTCTTTACTTAGTTTCAGCTTTAATTCGATGATCCAGACTTTATGTACTAACTACATCCAAAGACTATGACGTCATTGATTAATATTGTATATAAAAAATTAAGTTTTTCGTAAAAAAAATTAATAAAAAAAAAATTAAGTACAAATAGCGCTAGATCTAGAGATTTCCTTTAAAATGAGCCATTGAACAACTCTTTACGATGTTCCAGTGCCAAGCTATCTGTGGAAAAGAAAGAAAGAAAAAAATATCCCGTTTGTGGAGAATAACGTGGTTAAAGTCAATTTTCTTGATTATCAAATCAATATATTTTCTTTGTTATTCAAGCCGCAGGGCGGTAAGTTTCCTTTATAGGGGTTTCGGACAAGGCGGTTCTAATGGTGTACTTTTTGTTTTGATCTGACTCTGTTTTTAGGAGTTAGGGGTTTTTATATTTCTTAACATTGGACGTGATCGTCTCTTACTAAGTTGCTAGCTACTGCTGCAACCCGGATTAAGTGGCGTATAAAATTTAGTATAGGCAAGAGGTCGTTCTTTATTATAAACCTATACAATAATTAAGTGGCGTATAAAATTTAGAATAGGCAAGAGGTCGTTCTTTATTATAAAAAATATAAATACTGTAATCTTAACTATAGTAAAGTTGCGTTTGCAAGTTAGTATAGGGAAGAGTTTGATCTTTATTATACTGGAAACAAAGAAAAGAGAAAAAAAATATCCCGTTTAGGCAGAATGTTGTAGTAACTGCCACTTTTCTTGATTTTTTAGTACTGATTTTTTAACTTGCGTGCAGCTTGCTTTGATCTAACCATTATGTATTCATGAATGAGACCATTTGCAGTTTTGACGTTTCTTATATAGTAATTATGACGTCACTGCATCAAAAATACAGTTTTTATTGGAAAAATTTATTCTCTTTTAGAAATAATTTATTTTAGTTACTATAGATTTTTAACCCAATTAATTTCCTTTAAAATGAGCTATTGAACAACCCTCTACGATGTTCCAGTGCCAAGCTATCTGTGGAAAAGAAAAAGAAAAAAAAAGAAAAAAATATCCCGTTTGGGGAGAATAGCGTGGTAAAAGCCTATTTTCTTGATTTTCAAGCCAATATATTTTCTTTGTTATTCAAGCCAAAGGGCGGTAAGTTTCCTTTATGGAGGATTTGGACAAGGCGGTTCTAATGGTGTACTTTTTGTTTTGATCTGACTCTTTTTTTTAGGAGCTACGGGTTTTTATATTTCTTAACATTGGAGGTGATCGTCTCTTACTAGGTTGCTGGCTACCGCTGCAACCCGGATTGTCACTATCAATTATTACTTCTCGATACGCCTGGTCGGTTGAATACCTTTACTTTTTTCTTTTCATGATGCTATCTCAGTTTTTTTTATTTAAAAAAAAAAATAAAACGAGCCTGTTTTGCACCGTTTGTTTTGCAAACGAGTGGGTTGCATTGGTAGCTAGCAACCTAGTAAGAGATGATCACGTCCAATGTTAAGAAATATAAAAACCCTTAGTTCCTAAGCCAAGAGTCAGATCAAAACAAAAGTACACCATTAGAACCGCCTTGTCCAAAACCCTTGTATAGAAAACTTTCTGTCCCTTGGCTTCAACAGCAAGGGAAATATATTGGCTTGAAAATCAAGAAAAGTGGCAGCTACCACAACATTCTGCCTAAACGGGATTTTTTTTTCTTTCTTGTTATCCAGAGATAGCTTTGCACTGGAACATCGTAGAAAGTTGTTCAATGACACATTTTAAAGGAAATTAATTGGGTTAAAAACCTTTTGTAACTAAAACAAATTATTTTAAAAAAGGATAAATTTTTCCACTAAAAACTGTATTTTGATGTCTTTCCATACTGCTGTCTTTTCAAAGACATTTGATTTTTGAAGCAATCAAACAGTTCGTGGTAAGGTTGTATTTTAAACTTTATATTCCATAGATAGCTTAGCACTGGAACATCGTAGAGAATTGTTCAATGGATCATTTTAAAGTAAATTAATAACATTCAAGGAGGTATCCAAAGAGTTTAGTGGGTTTGAACCCCCCTCTCCAAAAATGTTTTTAAGATTCATAATAACGAATATATAATGAATAAAACAAAATTGAATATAAAAAAATATACACAAAATGAATATGAACAACTTTTATATGCGTTTTTGAAGTTTTTATTATAATAAAGAACGAATATTATGCTGATTATCTACCAATAACCATATATGACGTAATAAGGGACATGACGTAATATCTAAAACCTATTGTTTACTAATAACCATATATGACTTAATGAGTGACGTGACGTAAAAATTGAAAAAATTAATTTTTATTTTATTTTCGTTTTTAGTTCGGAATCGCTAAAGTTATAAAATGCAAAAATATTTATGGTGTCCGAACAAAAATTTTAATCTTTTAATTTAGACTAGAAAAATACCTGAAAATTTAAAAATTAGTTTAAGTTTTTGTTAGGTTCTTGATACTTGATACGTGACTTAAACATTCAACTAATGGCTACATAATGGTTTCAATCAAGCAAGCTACACGCAAGTTAAAAAAAACAGTACTACCAAAAAAACAGAGATAGTATCTTGAAAAGAAAAAAACAAAGGTATTCAACCGACCAGGGTTGAATATCGTGGGAATCCTGGGATCCATTCCCACTTGGGAATCGTGGGAAGCCCAAGGCTTCCCATCAATCGTGGGATGCCTTGGGCAATCAGGTGGAGGTTGTGTATGCTATCCCTCTCCCTCCTGGTTGATCTCAGGCTCTCTATGAGAAGCTACTAACCAGTTAGAAGATGTGAACGATGAATAATAAGGAGTTATTACTGACGGTTAAATTAAATAACCCTACAATATGAGGGCCCACTGGTCAACTGTGGTGACCTGTGATGCGTTTTATCTCATTGGTCATTATAGTCTGACCGGGGGAGCTTCCATGAAAAGAATAACTCATTCCTCTATGAAAAGTGACCCGCAAAAATTACACCACATTACCCCTTTCATTAGAAGTACCTAACAAAAGTGACCGCACAAGAATATGCAATGAAGATGGAAAGGAAGTCTGATACGTGGGGAATAGGTTGGCGCGGGGCGGGTACGCGGTTTAATTGATTCCGTGGACAAGTGCCAGGCCAAGGTATTTCTTACAAAGTACAACTAAAACAGGAAGAAAAACGCTAAAAGATTAATAAAATTAATTGCGTGATCCACCAGAATTACCCTACCTAACCCCCACTATTAGAAAAAATGTGATAACACAAGTGACCATACGGGAATATGCGATTTAGATGGAAAGGAAGTCCGATACGTGGGGAATGCGTTGACAGGGTGCCGGATCATGGTCTGATTTTTTTTGTGTTCAGGCACCGTGCCAGGGTATCTCTTATGAAGAACAACTCGAACAAGAAAACAAACCCAAGGATACCAGTAAAAGTTAAACACAATAAATTAAAAAGGCCAAGTAAACAGCTATATGTAATAACAAACATCATAAAATTGAAAGTGCCTAACTATTGCATAATCATTACTATACCTCAAATTACTATAATTATTTTGAATAATACTACCATTAAGTAATCATTTATTTTATAATCACTGATAAATTTTATATAAGAACACATTTGCAGACACGGTACGTGAGTAACCGTCAACCACTGGTTAAGTGAAACGACGAAACGAGTGACTACACGGTACGTTGCTTATATTAACCTAAAATCTAGTAGAATAAATAAAAAAAAAGTAACCATGATGAGATACCCAAGCCATCAACAATTAAATAATCGTAGACTAGAAAATGTAACCTCATGGAATCTTAGGAAAAGAAATAGTGTAGATAAAATTAATGATTCATTAAAAGAATGGGGAGTTATTGAAAATTCATTAAGAGAAGGGAACTCATCAGAACAGTAGAAAATCTCGACTGTCCAAATCTATATTATCTTCTGAAATCTCAAAGGACAATCTTGGAACAAAGAATGATCCTAAGATTAACGGTAAGCTTAGTGCATTATAACTTTAGTGCACGTGCAATGACAAGAACGCTAGAGCACACTAGACTAAGTGCCAACCTAGCCTTCCGAATTTTAATACAAAATATTCCAACAACAATACATAGCCCGTTGTCTAATTATATCGCCGACAATATTTGGTACGATCAAGACGATGACAACATAACTACAATTTGGCCCATTAAATTTCTCTCCATACTAATAGACCGAGGACACATGTTAAAGGGTGAAAGCTTCCTTAAGGCATTAAACGTCATCTGTCTAAATAACACGTATATAAATCCAATAAACTCTTCAACGGGATTCGCCATTTTTCACGTTACCCCAAGAGAATATAAAGACATAAAGAAATAAACCCTGAGTTCTTTCTAAGAAGACGAAAATTTTGGAAGAAAAATATTCCCTGGTTTAGACGTAATCGTGCGTGAGCAACTATGCTGTTGCCAATCACACGTAAACTTAAGTTTCTCCGTAGTAAAAATAATAAATGACCAATTGTCCTTATCTCAGCTGTGCCGGAAAGTCATTCGACAAAATATGTGAAAAAATGACATAATGGCCACACTGGAGGGCCTGCACCTCCCAAACCAATTATTAGTGTATTTAATGTACTTAAATTCACCTGAAGGTGGAAAAAGTAATATAATATTTGAACTCATGTTTCTCAGCTCAAATGTTTCGTCCTAGGAAGATTATCGACTTCTCGATATGCTCGATATGCCCAATATTGATATGGGTTTGAACCCCCATATCAATATACTAAACCCTTTGAATAGGTATCCAAAGGGTTTAGTGGGTTTGAACCCCCCTCTCCAAAAATGTTTTTAAGATTCATAATAACGAATATATAATGAATAAAACAAAATTGAATATAAAAAATATACACAAAATGAATATGAACAACTTTTATATGCGTTTTTGAAGTTTTTATTATAATAAAGAAAGAATATTATACCGATTATCTACCAATAACCATATATGACGTAATAAGGGACATGACGTAATATCTACAACCTACTGTGTACTAATAACCATATATGACTTAATGAGTGACGTGACGTAAAAATTGAAAAAATTAATTTTGATTTTATTTTCGTTTTTAGTTCGGAATCGCTAAAGTTATAAACTGCAAAAATATTTATGGTGTCCGAGCAAAAATTTTAATCTTTTAATTTAGACTAGAAAAATACCTGAAAATTTAAAAATTAGTTTAAGTTTTTGTTAGGTTCTTGATACTTGATACGTGACTTAAACATTCAACTAATGGTTACATAATGGTTTCAATCAAGCAAGCTACACGCAAGTTAAAAAAACAGTACTACCAAAAAAACAGAGATAGTATCTAGAAAAGAAAAAAACAAAGGTATTCAACCGACCAGGGTTGAATATCGTGGGAATCATGGGATCCATTCCCACTTGGGAATCGTGGGAAGCCGAAGGCTTCCCATCAATCGTGGGATGCCTTGGGCAATCAGGTGGAGGTTGTGTATGCTATCCCTCTTCCTCCTGGTTGATCTCAGGCTCTCTATGAGAAGCTACTAACCAGTTAGAAGATGTGAACGATGAATAATAAGGAGTTATTACTGACGGTTAAATTAAATGACCCTACAATATGAGGGCCCGCTGGTCAACTGTGGTGACCTGTGATGCGTTTTATCTCATTGGTCATTATAGTCTGACCGGGGGAGCTTCCATGAAAAGAATAACTCATTCCTCTATGAAAAGTGACCCGCTAAAATTACACCACATTACCCCTTTCATTAGAAGTACCTAACAAAAGTGACCGTACAAGAATATGCAATGAAGATGGAAAGGAAGTCTGATACGTGGGGAATAGGTTGGCGCGGGGCGGGTACGCGGTTTAATTGATTCCGTGGACAAGTGCCAGGCCAAGGTATTTCTTACGAAGTACAACTAAAACAGGAAGAAAAACGCTAAAAGATTAATAAAATTAATTACGTGATCCACCAGAATTACCCTACCTAACCCCCACAATTAGAAAAAATGTGATAACAAAAGTGACCATACGGGAATATGCGATTTAGATGGAAAGGAAGTCCGATACGTGGGGAATGCGTTGACAGGGTGCCGGATCACGGTCTGATTTTTTTGTGTTCAGGCACCGTGCCAGGGTATCTCTTATGAAGAACAACTCGAACAAGAAAATAAACCCAAGGATACCAGTAAAAGTTAAACACAATAAATTAAAAAGGCCAAGTAAACAGCTATATGTAATAACAAACATCATAAAATTGAAAGTGCCTAACTATTGCATAATCATTACTATACCTCGAACTACTATAATTATTTTGACTAATACTACCATTAAGTAATCATTTATTTTATAATCACTGATAAATTTTATATAAGAACACATTTGCAGACACGGTACGTGAGTAACCGTCAACCACTGGTTAAGTGAAACGCCGAAACGAGTGACTACACGGTACCTTGCTTATTATATTAACCTAAAATCTAGTAGAATAAATAAAAAAAGGTAACCATGATGAGATACCCAAGCCATCAACAATTAAATAATCGTAGACTAGAAAATGTAACCTCATGGAATCTTAAGAAAAGAAATAGTGTAGATAAAATTAATGATTCATTAAAAGAATGGGGAGTTATTGAAAATTCATTAAGAGAAGGGGAACTCATCAGAACAGTAGAAAATCTCGACTGTCCAAAACTATATTATCTTCTGAAATCTCAAAGGACAATCTTGGAACAAAGACTGATCCTAAGATTAACGGTAAGCTTAGTGCATTATAAATTTAGTGCAAGTGCAATGACAAGAACCCTAGAGCACACTAGACTAAGTGCCAACCTAGCCTTCCGAATTTTAATACAAAATATTCCAACAACACAACATAGCTCATTGTCTAATTATATCGCCGACAATATTTGGTACGATCAAGACGATGACAACATAACTTTAATTTGGCCCATTAAATTTCTCTCCATACTAATAGACCGAGGACACATGTTAAAGGGTGAAAGCTTCCTTAAGGCATTATACGTCATCTGTCAAAATAACACGTATATAAATCCAATAAACTCTTCAACGGGATTCGCCATTTTTCACGCTACCCCAAGAGAATATAAAGACATAAAGAAATAAACCCTGAGTTTCTTCTAAGAAGACGAAAATTTTGGAAGAAAAATATTCCCTGGTTTAGACGTAATCGTGCGTGAGCAACTATGCTGTTGCCAATCACACGTAAACTTAAGTTTCTCCGTAGTAAAAATAATAAATGACCAATTGTCCTTATCTCAGCTGTGCCGGAAAGTCATTCGACAAAATATGTGAAAAAATGACATAATGGCCACACTGGAGGGCCTGCACCTCCCAAATCAATTATTAGCGTATTTAATGTACTTAAATTCACCTGAAGGTGGAAAAAGTAATATAATATTTGAACTCAAGTTTCTCAGCTCAAATGTTTCGTCCTAGGAAGATTATCGACTTCTCGATATGCTCGATATGCCCAATATTGATATGGGTTTGAACCCCTATATCAATATACTAAACCCTTTGGATAGGTATCCAAAGGGTTTAGTGGGTTTGAACCCCCCTCTCCAAAAATGTTTTTAAGATTCATAATAACGAATATATAATGAATAAAACAAAATTGAATATAAAAAAATATACACAAAATGAATATGAACAACTTTTATATGCGTTTTTGAAGTTTTTATTATAATAAAGAACGAATATTATACCGATTATCTACCAATAACCATATATGACGTAATAAGGGACATGACGTAATGTCTAAAACCTATTGTGTACTAATCACCATATATGACTTAATGAGTGACGTGACGTAAAAATTGAAAAAATTAATTTTTATTTTATTTTCGTTTTTAGTTCGGAATCGCTAAAGTTATAAACTGCAAAAATATTTATGTTGGCCGAATAAAAATTTTAATCTTTTAATTTAGACTAGAAAAATACCTGAAAATTTAAAAATTAGTTTAAGTTTTTGTTAGGTTCTTGATACTTGATACGTGACTTAAACATTCAACTAATGGTTACATAATGGTTTCAATCAAGCAAGCTACACGCAAGTTAAAAAAACAGTACTACCAAAAATACAGAGATAGTATCTTGAAAAGAAAAAAACAAAGGTATTCAACCGACCAGGGTTGAATATCGTGGGAATCATGGGATTCATTCCCACTTGGGAATCGTGGGAAGCCCAAGGCTTCCCATCAATCGTGGGATGCCTTGGGCAATCAGGTGGAGGTTGTGTATGCTATCCCTCTTCCTCCTGGTTGATCTCAGGCTCTCTATGAGAAGCTACTAACCAGTTAGAAGATGTGAACGATGAATAATAAGGAGTTATTACTGACGGTTAAAATAAATGACCCTACAATATGAGGGCCAGCTGGTCAACTGTGGTAACCTGTGATGCGTTCTATCTCATTGGTCATTATAGTCTGACCGGGGGAGCTTCCATGAAAAGAATAACTCATTCCTATATGAAAAGTGACCCGCAAAAATTACACCACATTACCCCTTTCATTAGAAGTACCTAACAAAAGTGACCGTACAAGAATATGCAATGAAGATGGAAACGAAGTCTGATACGTGGGGAATAGGTTGGCGCGGGGCGGGTACGCGGTTTAATTGAATCCATGGACAAGTGCCAGGCCAAGGTATTTCTTATTAAGTACAACTAAAACAGTAAGAAAAACGCTAAAAGATTAATAAAATTAATTGCGTGATCCACCAGAATTACCCTAAAATGACATAATGGCCACACTGGAGGGCCTGCACCTCCCAAACCAATTATTAGCGTATTTAATGTACTTAAATTCACCTGAAGGTGGAAAAAGTAATATAATATTTGAACTCAAGTTTCTCAGCTCAAATGTTTCGTCCTAGGAAGATTATCGACTTCTCGATATGCCCAATATTGATATGCTCGATACGCCCAAGTTCAAAGGCGGCACTGCCGGTTGATGCACCCATATTGAAATTAAAACCCAATATTAGTGGAAGAAACTGTATACATAAATAATCTCGTTGAAATAAAGAATCAAAGAACCCTCTAATATTACCTGAAGGGTTATATCTATGTAAATTGATTACTTTTGTTATGTAAAGAGAAAAAAAGTGCGTTATTTGAATAAACCAGTAGTGTATTAATATTTATAAAACTATGAATTACAGTGAATATCACGGGGTCTAAACACATTGTTAATATATTGACAAAAAAAGGTAGTTTCTCGAAAGTCTCTATACCTTTAAGTCGAGTGCAAACTCGTTAAACTAGAGTACGGAACTTTAGGGAATCGAATTACGTTTGAATACACAATTAGTCAGGTGCAAGGTGGCATCGGTAAAAAAGTAGTTCAACTTTGACCTGAAGTTACCTTGTTTTCCATTCAAAGTAAATATTCATTATTGGTTAATATGGAGCTTTAGATGACTCGAATTACGTCGAACGAATGAGTACCTGTTTTATGAGGAAATACCGGTGAAAAGGTAGTTTGACCTCGACCTAGAGTGTACCATGACTATAACTAATCTTGAAAAAAGTTAACTAGACAAAAGTCAATAGAAACTACCTTTCATTTCAGAACAATGGCCAAAGCAATGGCCAAAATACAGAGTTCATATGTATAAAGCACGCAAAAGAAAATGTCATATACTCAGCGGCAATGATCATTGTGAGTAAATCAGGGGAAGAAGTCTTCACGAAAAAATGGGACGTCAAGTATGATTTAAGGAAATTTGACGTGGAATCCTATAAATTCTGTCTAAGTTTCGCAAACACACCCAAATATCGACCAGCGAGAGGAAAATTAGGAATAAAATATAATGACAGAAAGGGCAAGTACCTCCATTTTTTTCAGCATGAAATCAGAAAATTACAAAAACAATAAACATGACCCCCTCCAAGAAATAAAATACTACAAACAATATCTATATAATCCAAGAAGCGTAATATATAAAGGGAAAAGAAAAGAAATTATTTTTAAAAGAATAAAAACTTATGAATCAAAAGCAACGAAAAAATTAAAAAAAAACCGCCTCTATTAAAATAATTTGGGATGACATAAATCAAAGACAACCCACGCACCCCCTACGTTATAAGAGAAATTCTTGAATGAAATCAATTAAAATAACCATCCCCCCAGCCTAAGAATCAGCCGTGTGTCTACCATAAGAAATCAACAAATTCTATGACCATGAATTTCAATCTCGCCTTGTTTCCTTCCCCGAAAGAAAAAAAGAGAAAATCCCATATAATAGGAATCTAAATTCTAGTTCGATTATCAATCATAAGAATTCTTCCTATATTATATTTAATGAAATATATAATTCCAGAAACAGCAAAAAGGATGTGGCTAACAAATTTCATGATAATCTTCGTTGCCCGAACTATAGCCCAAGATATCGTAAAGCTTGGAATAATATTTAAACATGAGAATTCATTACTGGAAAATTCGTTAAACATGAGAATTCGTTACTGGCAAGTCAGAACGCCTGGAAAATATTTATGAAACTGGATCCCAAACCGTTTGAAACCCTGTTTCAACTAGTCATCAGACTAGAAAGGAATACTAATGAATTGAAGGACTTTATATTCCAATTCTTAAAATCGGACAAGAGCCTGCAGGCACCACCCCAAACAATATCGACAAACCAAGAACCCCACACATGGGTACATACCTGAATTAATGATTACCTAGAGAACCACCCCGACCGCAATGTCGTAAAACTACATAAAATCCGACAATAACTATCATTTGATGGCAAGGTCCCAAACATTAAATCCTAAGGACCAAGAATAACCCTGGAGTCAATCCCTCAAAGATTATATATCTTAAGCCCCCAATTATGTTGAACCAAAACCCCAAGCTTAAGTTTTAACCCTATCCAATCATTATTGGATGTCACGAAACCAAACCATCCTCCATGGGAATAAGAATCAATCATAATAAATTTTGCGAGAAGAATATACTGTACGTGCAAATCTTCCGAAAATAAAGTGTTAGACAAGAGACCAAACCAAGTTATCTTAGCCAAAATCCCAATTACTAAGCCCTCAGTGATTGTGTATCATTTAAACGATAATCAAAGACAATACGTCAAACATAGAATCTGAGATAAAGTTCTGTTCCAACCATAGTTACCCTTACAAGGCGTAACATAATAGAAGGACTAAATGTGAACAATTTACGGGAAACACAGACTTTACGAGTATTAGATATTCCCGAGAATAAAAGTTCCCAAGAAGAGATACCCAGCCCAGCGATCAAGAAACACATTTCATGTAATCAATTCCCCAAATGTCATGTACCTAGGAAACAGTTCAACAAATCTATGACATCAACCATCGTATATGACGTAGCAAACCACGCATGGACAATTTTGTGCAAGTAATCATATGTATGAACAACATAAACACTTATCCCAAGGAAAAAGTGCCAAAAAACGAAACACCACCAAGACAAACCATAAACAATTAGCCAACCCAGTAATTAAGAGTGATAACGTATGTGAGTATTATAGACACGTAGAATGATGAAGTAAGTATGAAGATCTTACGTATCTAACTAGTAACTTTAGTGAATATTGAGAAAATATTAATGTGTCAAACTTTTTATTTGCAAATCATTTAATCCATATATATCAGTGGTCTTGAAGTCAGTTACTTATCGTATCATTATATCGTCAGGTGGAAGCATAGTAAAGTATTAAAAAAGGCAAATATGTACAATTTTTAGTGATAAAATAGTCACAAAAGTAGAGCTTAATTAGATAAAACCATGTAGAAGTATTAGCATATCAGGTGAAGGAATTTTATGATTAGGTGAAGGAATAATAATATAATTGTATCATTATAGCGTCAGGTGGAAGCATAGTCAAGTATTAGAAAAGGCAAATATACCCCATTTTTAGCGTTAAGATAGTCGCAAAAGCGGATCTTAATTAGCTAAAACCACGTAGAATTATTAGCATATCAGGTGAAGGAATTTTAATATTAGGTGGAGGAATAATAATTATCATGTAATCATATAACCTAATGTGTTAGTCAATAGAAACTCTTTGACCCTTTCACCAAATAAAGTGAGTAGGTAATGGACTTTAAAGTAATGTCGTCATATATGTAGTCTCATAGAGAAATTGGGAATATATAAAAAAAATCCAGTTTACCAAAGCAGAATTAAGTCAAGTAATAAGTACTAAGTTAAATTCTTTGAAAGAAAGGTCAAAATTTGAAAGAGTAGAAAGAATAGAATAACAAAACGATGAGGACATCGTTAAGAATGGGAAGGATGATATGTAATGGGATCAATTTTCAAAAATATTCCGATTAAAGTTACCCAAGTGAAATTACATCACCCAAAATATAAACCTGAAAATTCAAGTAACCTACAGATCGAGCAAGTCTCAAGCGTTCAATTTAAAATAGTGAAACAAATGTATTTTATTACATTATTACATTTATACATTATTACATTTTTTATTATTACATTATTACATTTTTTTACATTATCATACAAAAAAATAGCCACTCCAGATGCCAAATATTTTTGTGACATCTAATTGCATTGTTCTGAAAACTAAGTTTAGAACTCTGTATCTCAATGTAACTAAATCGTATTGTCCTTTAACAACTTTCACAGAAGTAAATTATAAGTCTTCTGGAAACTAAGTGGCACCTTGCTAGCAAAATGTTACGATGTAAAACTTTGTTTGTTCTGAAAAATTCCAAAGTGATATCTTAAAAGTCATAAATTTTATTTGAACCCAAGTAACCCATTGGTATATCACTACCCAATAGTAATATAGGACGTATCCGTTGGAACCAATAAAATCAGGGTAGTGTGTTTTTTAGTAAAGCCTAAACGTAACCTCTGGCGAGATTGCAGAGAGTAGATAGTTGGGACTTAGCAATTTTGCGCCAGTCTTTATTGAGTCTTAGAGGAGTCTGTTTAGGAGTCTTTTATCAGTCTTATGACAGTCTTTTGGAACTGATTGTGAGTCTTTATGTGAATTTTAAGCAATTCTAAAAACAATTTCATTGAACGTTATTTGTTTTGCCCAAGTGAACAACTTTTAGTGTCTTTTATTGCAAAGTGCTTTTGATATTCCCACCAAGATCTGTAGCAACTATGTGAGTAAAAATAAATACATTACTTTCTTATTTTATTCTCTTTATGTTAGTATTTCTCAAGAGAGTTAGTCCTTGTGGCTCCACTCGCTCTCAAGGGAACCTGAAACCCTTCAATCTGATTTCGACTCAGCATGGCCGTTAATACAAGCTCCCAATTTGAACCGCTAATTTAAGCTCCCCACACGCGAAATTCCACCTCCACTCAGGCATGCTACTCACAAACCATCAACTAAGAGTTTAACTGAAAATTACCCATAGAAATAATCAAATGAGGAATTCATATGCAAAAAAAGAACCTAAAGTAGAAGAACAAGAACACCCTTTTTATTAAGAACCCCTTTTTATTAAATCTCCCCTTTTATAAAGAAACCCCCCCCCCCATTAGATAGTTTGGCCTGCTCTTTGTATGCTGGAGAAAAATTTTCAGCAATTTTTAACAACATACACCCTCTTAAAAATTTAGACACAAATAATAGTGTTTAATTTAGTTTCATACCTCCTCTAGTTGACCTGAAATGGAAAACTTGATACCATTCGCAAAAAAAATCTGTTTAATTTCTTTGATAGCTTGGATACACTTTCACTATTTTGATTTGGTTAAATTTTAAGAGCAAAAGGAACCCCAAAAGTTTGAACATAATACTCTCAGTCGTTTTTGGGATACTGCTGAGATGCCTTATTGGGAATTAGCATTAACATAGTGTATTTTGATTTAATCTTATGGCAATATTTAGTTTTTAAACAGAAAGTCAAATGGAAGGGTGGGCGTTGGAGGTAGATTAGTTTCCCTCCAATCACTTTCGACTATTTAAAGGGCATCAGCCCATTCTATTTTCAATCGAATTAGCCCTTTTCGAAGTTCCTACGACAACTCCTTCGATACAAGGTGCCCTGGTCTAAACAACAACAATAAAAACAAGTAATACTTTATACTCACATCGATCTTTACTATAAAAATGTCAAGCCTTCCAATCGCTTTCAACAATTAAAAAGGGCACTAGGCCTTTAAATTTCCAATCGAATAAGCCCTTTTTGAGTTTCTATGACAACTCTTCCTATAAACACCTTATTTATACCCAGGGTATAAATTACAACTCTTACCCTAAGGGCTGTGAGGGTGGTTGTTATCCTCTAAGACCTAATTTTCAAAACTCTCAACTACGTTAAACAAAATGACTATCTCAAAATTTTGATTAGATGTGTCTGGGAAAAGGGTGGCCGTGAGAGGTGCGTTAGTCTTTCTCCAATCACTTTTAACTATTAAAAAAGGCACTAGCCCTTTCAATTTCCAATCATATGAGCCCTTATGAAGTTTCTACGACAACGCTTTAAATAAAAACCTTATCTGCCTCCAGGGCATAACTTAAACTTTTCCCTGGGGACTCTGGAGGTTTTTTCATCCTTAAATACATAATTTCCAAAACTTTCAACTATGTTGAACAAAATGGCTATCTCTAAGCTTTGCTTGAATGCGTTTGGGGAAATGGTGGGGGTGAGAGGGGGGTTAATTACTTTCCACTTATTTTCGACCATTAAAAAGGGCAATTTCACCCTTGCCCTGAAAATTGTGGGGGGAGTGTCTTGCTCAAAGGTATAATTTCCTGAACTTTAAACTGCGAGGAACAAAATGATTATCTAAAAATTTTGATTGGATATGTTTGGGGAAATGGTGGGCGTGTTAGGGTTGTTAGTTGCCTTTCAATCACTTTCAACTATTAAAAAGGCTACTGGCCATTTCAATTTCCAACCGAATGAGCCCTTTTTGAAGTTTCTACGACGACGCGTTCTGTAAAAACCTTATATGCCCCCAGGGTATTACTTACAACCCTTGCCCTTAGGGCCGTGGGGGAATGTCCTCCTCAAAAACATAATTTCTATCTGGAAATCCACAACTCTGAACAAAATGGTTATGTAAAAATTTTGATTGGATGTGTTTAGGGAAAAGGTTATTGAGAGAGGGGGGCTAGTTGCCCTTAAATAACTTTGGACTATTAAAAAGGGCACTAGACCTTTGAATTTCAAATCGAATGAGCCCTTATGAAGTTTCTACGACAACGCTTTAAATAAAAACTGAATCTGCCTCTAGGGCATAACTTACAACCTTTTCCCTGGGGACTCTGGGGGGTTTGTCATCCTTAAATAAATAATTTCCAGAACTTGAAAGTACGTTGCACAAAATGGCTATTTCTAAGCTTTTCTTGAATGTGTTTGGGGAAATGGTGGGTGTGAGAGGGGGGTTAATTACTTTCCACTCATTTTCGACCATTAAAAAGGGCAATTTCAATTTCCAATCAAATGAGCCCCTTTTGAAATTTCTACAACAATTTTCTATAAAAACCTTATTCCCCCCAGGGCATAACTTACAACCCTTGCACTGAGTGCTCTGATGGGGCTATTATCCTTAAATATCCAATTTCCAGAATATTTGACTACGTTGAACAAAATAGATATCTCAAAATTTTAATTGGATGTGTTTGGAAAAATGGTGGGCGTTAGAGGGGATTAGTGGCCCTTCAATCACTTTTGACTATAAAAAGGGCACTAGCCCTTTCAATTCTCAATTGAATGAGCCCTTTTTGATGTTTTTACAACATTGTTTTCTATAAAAACCTTACATGGTCCCAGGACATAACTTCGAACCCTTGCCCTGAGGGTTGTGGGGGGGATGGGTTGTCATCCTTAAAGACCTAATTTCCAAAACTTTAACTGCGTTGAATAAAATGGCTATCTAAAATTTTGATTGGATTGGTTTGAGTAAAAGGTGGGTGTGAGGAGGCTAGTGGCCCTCAAATTACTTTTGACTACTAAAAAGGGCACTAGCCCTTTGAATTTCAAATCGAATAAGCCCTTTTTTCAAGTTTTTACGACAAAGATTTCAATCTAAACCTTATATGCCCCCAATGCAAAATTTACAACCCTTGCCCTGAAAACTGTGGGGGGAGTGTCCTTCTCAAAGGTATAATTTCCTGAACTTTAAACTGCGTGGAACGAAATGACTATCTAAAAATTTTGATTGGATATGTTTGGGGAAATGGTGGGCGTGTTAGGGTTGTTAGTTGCCTTTCAATCACTTTCGACTATTAAAAGGCTAATAGCCATTTCAATTTCCAACCGAATGAGCCCTTTTTGAAGTTTCTACGACTACGCGTTCTGTAAAAATCTTATATGCCCCCAGGGTATAATTTACAACCTTTGCCCTTAGGGCCGTAGGGGAGTGTCCTCCTTAAAAACATAATTTCTATCTGGAAATCCACAACTCTGAAAAAAAAGGTTATCTAAAAATTTTGATTGGATGTGTTTGGGGAAAAGGTTGTTGAGAGAGGGGGGTTAGTTGCCCTTAAATCACTTTGGACTATTAAAAAGGGCACTAGACCTTTGAATTTCCAATCGAATGAGCCCTTATGAAGTTTCTACGACAACGCTTTAATTAAAAACCTTATCTGCCTCTAGGGCATAACTTACAACCTTTTCCCTGGGGACTCTGGGGGGTTTGTCATCCTTAAATAGATAATTTCCAGAACTTTCAACTACGTTGAAGAAAATGGCTATCTCTAAGCTTTGCTTGAATGCGTTTGGGGAAATGATGGGTGTGAGAGGGTGGTTTGTTTCTTTCCACTCATTTTAGACCATTAAAAAGGGCAATTTCAATTTCCAATCAAATGAGCCCCTTTTGAAATTTCTACAACAATTTTCTATATCAACCTTATTCCCCCCAGGGCATAACTTACAACCCTTGCACTGAGGGCTCTGATGGGGCTATTATCCTAAAATACCCAATTTCCAGAATATTTGACTACGTTGAACAAAATAGATATCTCAAAATTTTGATTGGATGTGTTTGGAGAAATGGTGGGCGTTAGAGGCGATTAGTGGCCCTATAATCACTTTTGACTATAAAAAGGGCACTAGCCCTTTCAATTCTCAATTGAATGAGCCCTTTTTGATGTTTTTACACCATCGTTTTCTATAAAAACCTTACATGCTCTCAGGGCAAAACTTCGAACCCTTGCCTTGAGGGTTGTGGGGGGGGGGATGGGTTGTCATCCCTAAAGACCTAATTTCCAAAACTTTAACTGTGTTGAATAAAATGGCTATCTAAAATTTTGATTGGATGGGTTTGAGTAAAAGGTGGGTGTGAGGGGGTTAGTGGCCCTCAAATTACTTTTGACTACTAAAAAGGGCACTAGCCCTTTTAATTTCAAATCGAATAAGCCCTTTTTTCAAGCTCTTACGACAAAGATTTCAATCTAAACCTTATATGCCCCCAGGGCAAAACTTACAACCCTTGCCCTGAAAACTGTGGGGGGAGTGTCCTTCTCAAAGGTATAATTTCCTGAACTTTAAACTGTGTGGAACAAAATGACTATCTAAAAATTTTGATTGGATATATTTGGGGAAATGGTGGGCGTGTTAGGGTTGTTAGTTGCCTTTCAATTACTTTCGACTATTAAAAAGGCTACTAGCCATTTCAATTTCCAACCGCATGAGCCCTTTTTGAAGTTTTTACAATGACGCGTTCTGTAAAAACCTTATATGCCCCCAGGGTATAATTTACAACCCTTGCCCTTAGGGCCGTGGGGGAGTGTCTTCCTCAAATATATAATTTCTATCTGGAAATCAACAACTCTGAAAAAAATGGTTATCTAAAAATTATGATTGGATGTGTTTGGGGAAAAGGTTGTTGAGAGAGGGGGGCTAAGTGCCCTCAAATCACTTTGGACTATTAAAAAGGGCACTAGACCTTTGAATTTCTAATCGAATAAGCCCTTTTTCAAGTTTCTACGACGAAGATTAACTTATAACCCTTGCCTTGAAGACTGTTGGGGAGTGTCCTGCTCAAAGGTATAATTTTCTGAATTTTAACTGCTCGGAACAAAATGGCTATCTCAAAATTTTGATTGGATGTATTTGGGGAAATGGTGGGCGTGAAAGGGGTGTTAGTTGCCTTCCAATTACTTTCGAATATTAAAAAGGGCACTAGCCATTTCAATTTCTAATCGAATGAGCCCTTTTTAAAGTCCATCTGACAACGCGTTCTAAAAAACTTTATGTGCCCCCAGGGAATAACTTACAACCCTTGTTTTCAGGGCTGTGAGGGGGTTGTCATTCTCAAAAACCTAATTTACTGAACTTAAAACTATGTTGAATAAAATGGCTATCTCAAAATTTTGATTGGATGTGTTTGGGGAAAATGTGGGCGTGAGAGGGGGGTTAGTTGCCCTCCAATCACTTTCGACTATTAAAAAGGGCAATAGCCCTTTAAATTTCCAATCGAATGAGCCTTTTTTGAAGTTTCTACGACAACGCCTTCTATAAAAACCTTCAATGCCAAAAGGGAATAACTTACAACCCTTGCCGGGTAGGCTGGGGGGGGTGTCCTCCTCCAAAAAATCATTTCTATCAAGAAATTGACTACGCTGATCAAAACGGCTATCTCAAAATTCTGATTGGATGTGTTTGGGGGAATGAAGGGCGAGGATGGGGGGCTAGTTGCCCTCCAGTCCCTTTTGACTATTACAAAGGGCACCAGCCCTTTAAATTTCCAATAGAATGAGCCTTTTTGAAGTTTCTACAACAACGCCTTCTATAAAAACCTTAAATGCCCCCAGGGTATAACTTACAACCCTTGCCCTGAAGGCTCTGGGGGAGTGTTCTCCTCAAAAACATAATTTCTATCTGGAAATCAACTACGCTGAACAAAATGGCTATCTCAAAATTTTTATTAGATGTGTTTCAGGGAATGGTGGGCGTAAAAGGGGTGTTAGTTGCCTTCAAGTCACTTTCGACAATTTTAAAAGGACACAAGCCACTAATTTCAATTGAATGACCCCTTTTCGAAGTTTCTACGACAAATTCTTCGATACAAAGTGCCCTGCCCTAAAGAAAAAAAAAATAAATGATACATTATGCCGACATCATTCTTATATGCCCTCAGGGCATAACTTAAAACCCTTGCCCTGAGGGTTGTAGGGGAGTGTCCTCCGTGAAAACATATTTTCTATCTTGAAATCAACTACGCTGAACAAAATAACTATCTCAAAATTTTGATTGGATTTATTTGGGGGAATGATGGGCGTGGGGGGGGGCTAGTTGCTCTCCATTCACTTTTGACTATCAAAAAGGGTACTAGCCCTTTGAATTTCCAATCGAATGAGCCTTTTTTGAAGTTTGTACGACAACGCCTTCTATAAAAACCTTAAATACCCTCATGGCATAACTTAAAACCCTTGCCCCGATTGTTGGGGGGGGGGGGAGTGTCCTCCTTAAAAACATGTTTTCTATCTGGAAATCAACTACGTTGAACAAAACGGCTATCTCAAAATTTTGATTGGATGTGTTTGGGGGAATGGTGGGCGTGGAGGGCTAGTTGCCCTCCAATGACTTGGCTATTAAAAATGGCACTAGCCCTTTGAATATCCAATCGAATGAGCCTTGTTTGAAGTTTCTACAACAACGCCTTCTATAGAAACCTTATATGCCCTCAGGGCATAACTTAAAACCCTTGCCCCAAGGGTTGCTGGGTGGTGTCCGTCTCAAAAATATATTATCTATTTGGAAATCAACTACGCTGAACAAAGTGGCTATCTCAAAATTTTGATTGGATGTGTTTGGGGGAATGATGGGCGGTGGGGGGGGGGGCTAGTTGCCCTCCAATCACTTTCGACTATTAAAAAGGGTACTAGCTCTTTGAATTTCCAATCGAATGAGCATGTTTTGAAGTTTCTACGACAGCTTCTTCTATAAAAACCTTTATGATCCCAGGCCATAACTTAAAACCCTTGCCATGAGAATTGTGGGGGAGTGTCCACCTAAAACACATATTTTCTTTCTGAAAATCAACTACACTGAACAAAATGGCTATCTCAAAATTTTGATTGGATGTGTTCGGAGGAATGATGGGCGTGGGGGGGGGGGCTAGTTACCCTCCAATTACTTTCGACTATTAAAAAGGGATTTAGCCACTCCAATTTCCAATCGAATTAGCCCTTTTCGAAGTTTCTACGACAACTCCCCGATACGAAAGGCCTGGGTGGAGAAAAAAAAACATTGTGCCCACATCGTTCTTTATTTAGGCAGCGCTAGCGCGCTGCCTATGATATAATTTTAATAAAACACGTTACAGTCAGTGTAACTAAAATAAAACATTCCAGTTTTTGAATCTTTTTCATAGTTGAAAGTGATTGGAGGGCATCAAACACCCCTCTCACGCCCACCATTTCCCCAAATACATCTAATCAAGATTTTGAGATAGAAATTTTGTTCAACGTAGTTGAAAGTTCTGGAAATTAGGTATTTCCCAGTGTTGTCGTAGAAACTTAAAAATTTACTCATTGAATTGAGAATTGAGAAGGCTAGTGCCCCTATTAATAGTCAAAAAAGATCTAAGGGTGAACGCCCCCCATACCCATTGTTTCTGCAAACACTTCCAATCAACATTTTGATATAGTAATTTTGTTCAACGTAGTTGAAGGGTCAGGAAATTATCTTTTTAAGTAAGACACCCCCCCCCCCCCAGAAACAACCCTCAGGGCTAAAGTTTTAAATTTTTCCCGGGGGCATATAATGTTTTTACAGAAAATGTTGTTGTGAAAGCTTCAAAAAGGGCTCTTTCGACTGGAAATTGATAAGGCCATTGTTTTTTTTAATAGTCGAAAGCAATCAGAGCGAAAATCGCCCCCCCCACGCCCAACATTTCCGATCAACATCTTGATATAACCATTTCGTTCAACGTAGTTAAAAGGTCTGGAATTTTTGAAAGTGAAATCTGTCCCCCCCCCCCATTGTCCTCAGGACAAGGGTATTATGTTATGCCCTTGGGGCATATAAAGTTTCTATAGAAAGTTGTGTCATAGAAGCTTCAAAAATAGCTCATTAGATTGGAAATTGAAAGAATTCTCGCCTTTATATTAGTTAAAAGTGATAAGAGGGCAAATGCACCCCCCCCTTACGCTTATCATTTTCCCAAACAATTCCAATAAAAATTTTGATATAGCCATTTTGTTCAGCCCATAAAAAAGGTCTGGACATTAAGTCTTTGAGGATAAAAAATCACCCCAGCCCTCAGGGCAAGGGTAATCAGACGCACTAGTGTTTTTTTTTAAGATTTAAAGTGATCACAAATTCTTTTAAATGTTTTCACTTTTATAACTTTAAGAAATACAAAATTAATTAAGATTTTAGGAATAAAACTCAGCATATATAGGCTATATTAATCGGTCACTGCACATTTTTTTCAGTAAATTCATTTGAATTTTTTCAGCAAAGTAAAAATTATATTCTGGGTTTTCGAAAGCATAGGGGTTGAAACCCTACCCAGATTAATTTCTGCTCATTTGAGTTTGACTTATTTTAATTTCTGTTTGTTTTTAGTTCCATTTATTTACTGATATTGATTTGTGGTAGTTGTATGCTTTGTAGATTATTTGATTCTATTTTGTTCCTTTTTAGTTTAATGGAGTTCTTTACTTTTCTTTGAAAAACCCATTTTGTGCAAAGAGTTTTTGAAAAAACCCTCTTAAGAGACACTTGGATCAACTGAGCCATGAAATCTGCCAGAATATTAGCTCAAGCCGCAGCAAAGATGACTCTGGGACTGTGAGATCGTACATTGATTGCCTGAAGGAGACGTTCCACGACATTAGGCCTGAATGCATTGTCAATTACGAGGAAACCAACCTGCCGGATAATTCTGGACCAGTGAAGAATATCTTTAAACCCAAAGTAAAAAATCCCGAGCTAGTAATGAAACAGACGACATCAGCAGCATCTATAATGGTGGTAGCTACTGTTAGTGGAGAACTTTTTCCGCCGTATGTTGTCTTTAAATCAGACAAGTTCTGGGACGCGTGGATTGAAGGAGCTCCAGAGGGTTTAAGTTCAACTGATCAAAGTGTGGGTGGTTTGATTCAATTTGTGTCCCTGATTTCTTTGAGTTATTTATTGTCCTATAGCCAAAGAATTTCGGCCCGGATGAACCAAAAGTTTTGATCTGTGAAAATATTTCATCGCATATGGATGTGATGGTCTTGCGTCTTTGTACTGAACACAACACCAGATTTGTTTGTCTCCCATCAACTTCAACCCACCTTCTTCAGCCGCTAGATGTTGCCCTGTTTGGTCTGATGAAACGCGTATAGTGGAAGGTCCTAACAGAACATAAGACGCAGTATCCAAAGAAATCGACAGTTTCCAAAGAGTAATTTAAGACCCTAATCGCTTGACTATGGGATGATATGGGGGAAACATCTGCAGAGATTAAAAATAATGGATTCAAGGCTTATTCAGTATTTCCCATAAACAGAGATGCTGTCATTTTTTTTCCAGGAGTATAACTTTATTTACACATAATTTACAAAAAAGAAACGCCAAGGAACCTTTCGGTTTGTTAGGCCAACTCCAACATCCAACACATATTTCAATATAAATAGACAAAAACAATATCCCCCGCCAATGGGCTGAAAACACAACCAAAAATTCCAGTATGGCACTACTAAAAAAAAAAAAAAAAAAAAAAAAAAAAAAAAAAAAAAAAAAAAATCAAACAAATTGATAATTATTATTACAAAAATACCTCAGTTTTCCCAGGAAACTACTTTGGTCATTCTCAAGCACAACCCCAAATTGTAGAGGACTCTAGGAGCTCGGCAGAAAATGCCGGGTAGAGAACTGTGACCGGGTTGTTTCACACTGCGGCCGCCGAAATGCATCTGCATTTCTTGTATTATATTTGTGAAGATCCTCACCATGAAATCAAATGGTGTTCAGCATTTTGACACAAATTACTGAAATATAAAATAGAGAGCATATAGTTCTAAATGATCATAACACCAGAGAGTACATACAGCTCTTTTTTTCTTGTAAAACTTATATTTATGATGGGAATAAATTTCTAGTAATCAAAAATAGACGCCCCCCACAGAGATATCCCCTCCCTCTTATACTTAATCCTCCCTTCAAGGTGTTTGTAAAATAACGAAAACATGAGAAAAATGAGAAGATGAGAAAAATTCATCAGCCTTCATTCAGAGTACAGATTGTTTTCATGAGAAGCTAAAGCATCCCTTGTTTGCTGGTTTGTCATGCCATGAAAATTTACTAATTTACAAAAGCTGTTCAGCAATTACCAGACACACAATTGGCTGAAAAGAATATTCTAACTGGCAGTTGGTATTCCATGTGAAAGGCATGGGAAAATTGAGCTGATGAAACAAACTCGGAATAGCAAACTGTGAGTAAAGAGCAACTAGTCTTAATAATAACCGAAACTCCAAAAAAACAATTCCTAGCAATGTATACATCAAAAGAATTTCTTTTTATGTGATTACAAATATTCATGATTCACAAAGATTAAAATTACTAATAAAAAGTAGTAAACCTGGGAAAAGTTGCCAAATTTTCAAAAAAAAGGACGAAATACAATGGGAATTATTATCTTCTTCATTAGTAATGATGATTCTGCTGTTGCTAGAAATTTCGATTAGCTAGTAATAAAAAAAATATAAATGAAATAAAATAGAAAAGTTCACATGAATATATAGTAACGATAAATCTATAACAACGAATCAACAAAAAATTACCGGCTCTCAAAATATTGTATTTTAAAATACAGTATATGCTGTATTTTCATACAAAAATATTTTTTTAAGGTTTGCTTGTATAATGAAGATGAGTATCTTCAGATAGGGTATTTGCCTAGTCAGACGGAAGCGTCCTGTCTTAGAGTTCCGAAGAACAAAACAAAATATTTGGTGTCTTTCAAAAGGTGACGTTAACCAAATTCCATACTTCTTTGTTATATTTGCAAAATAGATCAATCTCATTAGCCAAGTTTTTCGTTCTTGCTTTATTATTTAAAAAAATTATAATTTTTTCCTCAAAATATCCGTTTGTTTGAAGAAAATTCGCTTTCAACAAAATTTAAGTTTTCATAAAGTTTATCAATTAATAAAAATTTTGAAATTTCAATGAGCTACTTACAAATGGCTTTCACATGGAAGCATAGTAAGATTAAATCAATTTCCTTAACAAAGTTTCATGGTATTGCTTTATTATTTTCCTCAAAATTAAATTTTCAAAAATTTTCTCCCCAAAATATTTGTTTTGTAACCTGACAAAATTCACTTTCAACAAAATTTAAGTTTTCATAAAGTTTTATCAATTTATACAATTTTTCAAGTTGTCATATATCCAAAAAATAACATATCCTGTACAAAGTACACAAGAAAAACAACGAAATGTCTGCATAATTCAGCATCTCTCAACTCTCAAAAGAAATACATTTCAATAAAAATACAAAGAACTTATCAATCATAAATAAGTCAGCCCTAAATTAAAATATCAATAACAAATTTATCTCAGTAAATGGCGTGTTTCCTTAAGAGGAATTATTTTCTTGGCACACACCATAGATCTATCGTGAGCACTGAACAGACCCACACATTTACACTGGAAATTATTTGCTTTGCCTAAAATATCTATCAGGCCAGTTTTCCGTAAAGAATATTTACTTTATATAGCATTATCGAGAAATTCTACGCATTCAAGTCATAGAATGATAGAACAAGTCACTTAAACCACAAATATATTCAAACTTATTTAAAAATGTTTCGTAGTGTTTCTACTTTCAATTCAAAACATTAAATTGCTGCTTAGACACCATAAATATTTATGCAGTTTACTAATAGCTTTAGAGATTCGTATCTGAAAACTAAATGATCTTAGAGTTTTTCATTTTTTATAGAATTATAAAAGTTATCCCATTATCTGGAATTATGGGTTAATGTTTCGTTACTATGGGATGTGGTCATCTCTTATTAAGTCCTGCCAACAAACTGTATTTTGGCTCAACTTCTAAAGTGCGTGTTTCTTCTGATATATTTTCGTAAAAAAGATATTCATTTTCTTATTTTAATTTTCAGTTCATAATCGTTAAGGTAATTATGTAAACTGCAAAAATATTCAAGATGTCTGAGTTATAATTTTTATTTTTTAATTCAAACTAGAAAAATACCTGAAAAATTTTAAATTTGATTTGTTGTTTGTTAGGTTTTAACTACTTGACGTGTGAACAAACTCTAGCCTGTACTAACTGCCATATATAATTACTCAAAATGGTTTTATTCTATTTAGACATTTTTAAAGCAGTTTCAAGCGATCAATTGGTTGTACCTGAGCAATAATATTCTAAGCTACTGTTAAAATACTAACAGTCTAGCTATGTTTCTTAGGAAGTTGTCTACTAAGCAACTTTTTACCGAAATATTTTTGCTATTTAGGCTTAACTGTCGAATGCAAAGAAACTTTTAGTTTTTCAAATAAAATATATGAAAGTAAAAACTCGTCCAATATAATGTTTTAACAAAAGTTCGGTTTTACTAACTGATAATGACATCAGTATATTTTTACATATTTTCCGTTTAGATTCGCTAAGGCTAGTATTCAAACTATAAAAAATATTTATAGCATCTGAGCAATAATATTAATCTTTTAATTCAAAGTAGAAAAATACCTGAAAACTTCATAATAAAAATTCAATAATTTGATTTATTCAACGATTCATATCTCATCTTTCACTTTAAAGTTATAATAATCAACTGGTAACAAACTTGGGATTTTCTAGAGGGGAAAACGCCTACCATCGGAGGATTTATGGTAGTAGCAATTGCGCTGAATCCTTTTTGCGAATATAACAAAAATTCTTTTGTGGGTTCAATACTAGCTGTAACGCTAAAATCCCTTAAGTTATACTGTTGTCAAATTATTAATGTAATTGCCTTGTAATGAATAGTATTTAATCATATGGCCATTCTCTAATTATATTTTGAATGAAAATGACTCAAAAAAGGCGATGACAAATAAAGTCATTAGCAAAAACAACGCTTATTCATATCCACGGAGTTGTAGGGTTTGGAAAAATAAAGTTATTAAGCCCTTTTTTGAAGGATGTTTTTAACCGACCTTTTTTAAGCCTCTTGTTTATAAAAAAAAACAATAAAGGCGTGGAAGTAAAACCAGATTTCTTGAGAAAAATACTGAACAAGAGTCAAACGAGTCAATTGAAGGTTAGACACAATCGGAATGCCAAAACAAGCAATTATACAAGAAGGGATACAAACCTGATTACCGAGCCGATTAGAAATGGAAGGGCTGTTAGGAAGGGGGATCAAACACAAACATTTCACTTTTTATTCTTACTAAACAAAAGTAAATTTAGTCATTAGCGAAAACAACACTTACATCATCTTTCAAAAACCATCACAGAAACCCCTTTGGTTGTCTATGATAGAAAGAGGTTCAAAATATTCATATCCATGGAGTCACTGTGATAAGTAGCGGGTCCCTTGGTCTCATTTGTGACTTCCTATTGTACAGGTCAGATTTCTTTTCATTATGAAGTTTCCTACAAAGATTTATCTATAAAACTTACGTTTTGAAATGCTTTATTTACATAACCTATCCCACCACACTGCTATCAATATTTCCAAATGGCAGATTGATCTAAAATTGAAGACATTGAAAACAAAAATCTCCGTGGTTTGATGGGGTTACTCCGAGACATTGATAGATGGTGGAGTAATTAGCCTTGCTAATCCAAGTGTACAGTGAGCAGGGACTTCAAATGCACCCACCAACTGTCACAGTTGCCGCACACAATATCCAGAAGAAGTATCGAAATTCAGTGCTTTGGAGAAGCTATAGGCCAATCACCATTTTGTCGATTATCAGAAAGGTATTTGAGAAGGTATTGCTGTCCTTTATTATCTCATATGCTTTAATGGGAGACATCTAACTTGATTTCTGGATCTATTGGGCTGTGGACACGCCTATTGTCTGCTAAAAACAATAATAATAACTACATCTATGGTCGATAAGCCGCTTTTTGCGTGAACTATCACATTATCCAAGTTCTCCAGGATTGGTGCTCCTACACCCATATCCGCCTTGTTTTGGGATGGGAAATAATCGGCTGACACTGTAAGTAAAATATTTCTGAACCCACTGAGCTTTTCAAGAAAGTTTGGCATGGGTCTGCTCTAAGCCCCATCAACTTCAACTCTGGAAATCATTCCATAATATAGACTTTTACGAGGGACGAGGGACATTTTTTTTCAAGAGAGTCTGGATCTCAGTTTTATTTCCTGTGCACAAAACTTGTTGCTCCTAAGCAGAATATTAATGGGTTTACAAGGAAATCTTTTCTTCCTAGCCATCCTATACGTAACAGGTTCACAAGTCAATAGAAAAAAACGTATAAAATGTTTTTATTCTTAGGACTTTAATAAATCAAACAAAATTACATTTTGATTACTAAACATCAGTATATGTATATTAAACTGACAATGTACCTTCATTTGTAGTTTTTTCAGTAAAGTGCAAATTATGTTCTGGCCTTGGAAAGGCCTTGGGCTATGTTCTGGCCTTTTTTGCTCGTTTTGAGTTTGACTGGGTTATTTATTGTAATTCTGTTCGTTTTGGGTTTCATTTATTTATCGATGCTGATTTGTGGTTTCATGCTTAACAGATTATTCTATTTTATTTTTTCTCCTTTTTGGTTTAATGAAGTTCTTTGCTTTTCTGTGAAAAACTTATTTTGTGGAAAAAGTTTTTTTGAATTACTTTCTGTTTGTTTTATATTGGACATAGTCTTTTCAGGGAAAAGAAAATAATACTTTAAATCTTTTCGTTTTTTTAGACTTCATAGTTTGGCCTGTTATTTGTATGCCGGAGGAAAGGTTTTATCAAAAGAAAAAGTTCGAACACAAATAGTAGTGTTTAATTTAGTTTCATACCTCCTCTAGTTGACCTGAAATAGAAAACATGATATCATTTGCAAATCTGTTTACTTTCTTTGATAGCTTGGTTTTAATAGCTTGGGTTACGTTATTTTGATTTGGTTTGGCTATTTTGATTTTGATTCGGGAAATGTTGGGGAAAATGATGGGGGTCAGGCGATTTTCTCACTGATTACTTTTGACTATTAAAATGGGCAATAGCCCTCTCAATTTCCAATTGAAAGAGCCCTTTTTGAATTTTTTAGGACAACACCTACTGTTTGACATTATATGCCCCTAGAGTATAAATTACAACCTTAGCCATGAGGGTCGTGCGGGGGTTGTTCAAAAACATGATTTCCGGACCCTTATACTACGTTCAACAAAATTGCTGAAACAAAATGTTGATTGAAAGTATCTGCGGAAGTGATGGGTATGAGGGAGGAGGGCATTCGCCCTTCGATCATTTTTGACTTTTAATAAGGGCGCTAGCCCTCTCAATTCCCAATTAAATAAGTCCTTTTTGAAATTTCTACGACGACGCTGGCAAAGACCTAATTTTCAGAACTTTCAACTACTTTGAACAAATTGGCTATCTCAAAATTTTGACTGAATGTCTTTGGGGAAATGATGGGCGTGAGAGAGGCGTTATTTGCCCTCCATTCCCTTTCTACTATTAAATAGGGCACTAGCGCTTTCAATTTCCAAACAAATGAGCCCTTTTTAAAGTTTATACAACATTTTCCATAAAACCTTATATAACCCCAGCGCATAACTTACAACCCTTTTGCTGAGGGCTGTTTGTCATCCTCATGCAGACATATATGGACTTTAAAGCTGAATCTAATGATTGCATATGGAATCTTGATGGACTTTTTTTTACCTGGATAATGGATTAATTTCGGCTATGTTTTGAACCAAGACTGTTTTGGGCTGAGCTAAGAAAAGTGATAATGCTTTCGCATTCAGCTATTCTTAATTTTATCGAATCAAAAATTCAATCGGGTATTGATGATGAAGTTATTATTAATCATGCAGTGGAGTTTTTTCCTGAAAATACTCTCAAAGATGCTAAAGTTGATTTATGGGCAGAAATATACCCTAGCTGTAAAACAGCACCAAGGAGACAAGGTGATAATACCTCTACTCGGCACGTGAAAGATATGATTGATTTGCTTCGGAAGTGTGAAAATGAGGAGCTAAAAGTGCCAACCTACGTAATTATTTCACCCACTGAAGTGCCTGTAATTCCTGCTGTTGCTTATCACAAACTTGCTTCCAAACCTTTTGCTCTGGATAGTACCCTTAACTTCATCAAAGAAAAGGTAACAGCTTAGGATTTAAATTTTCTGTCACTTCCCATTCCTTAAGCTAGTCCTCATACTGAAAGCACTGCCACCGTTATCATTTCAAAAGTGCCTACTAAACTTGACGACCTTTCAAAACAGGCTCATGCTATTAATAAAATCCCTGGCCATGAAGCTATTCACAACATAAGGCCTTCTGGCGATAAGCTGCTTGTTCAGAGAAATCTGCAGCAAAGATTTTCAGCGATGCAGTTCCAACCGTATTGAATAGCTGTGACGTTATGATTCAAGAAAAGAAATTTCATGGCATTGTTAAGGGGGTGCCCACTAATTATGAGGCGATAATTTTTAAGAAATGTGAAGGTGTCATCGACGCTGAACGTTTGGGAAAATCCCTGGCTGTGAAAATTAACTTTGCTGATGCTGTAGCCCAGAGTAATAGCCTACGACTTGGGCTCAAGGTGGGCAATGAATCATTCCGGGTTTTTGAATTCCTGCAGCCGCCCCGTTGCTGTCATAATTGTCAATCTCCCAACCACATGAAAACCGAATGTGATAAGCCAACAAAATGCAACCGCTGTGCCGGCTCTCATGTATCATCCCGTGATTCCCCCTCTGTTTTTGATCCAAAATGCGCTAATTGTGGGGGTAATCATGCATCGTATAGCCTAAAATGTCGTATTCTGCGTGATGTCCTGAGCAAACGTATGATTCGGAAATGACTGTTATGCAATACTGAAAAGCATGGGTATCGTTGGCTATTGATAGGTGATAGATAGGCGTTGGCTAATGATAGGTGACTTCAATTGTGATGTTCATAGCTCCTCTACTCGTGCCAACTTAGTTTTAGATTCGTTGCCTATTGGTTACCACATAGTACCCAAAGCTCTTAATCTCAAAACTCAAAACTCGAAGACTAATTTGGAAAGAAGACCCGGATCTTAAAGCCGTCAAAAATCGTGCTAAACTCTGGCTTCGCATCTGGATTGGGTGTGGGCGGCACTTGCGAGGCCAAGTGTTTGATATAAAGAGTAAGACAAAAGCGGAGTTAAAACGGTATCTTCGTTTGGTTCGATATAATGGTCGTGAGTTCCCTAAAAGTGCAGTACAATGGAAACAAGTCATTAATACGTCTAAATTTGATTCATTAGGGACCAGTGATGTTATCCCAGATTCGTCTTGGTTTGGGCATTGTAAAAGTATTTTTTGTAAGATTGAGTATAGTGTTCATTATCATTTTCAGAGCTTAATTTCTAAATTTTTGCCACCTAAAGTTTTGCAACGTCATGTTATTCCCGGCTCAACTAAAAGTATTGTTAAGTGATCTTGATGGGATTAGCACTCACCATTTACGTTGTGATTGTCCGACACTAGTCGCTCAGCTCTAGTGCCGCTCTAGATAGCTCTAGATGGTATTTGCCATGCACAAATGTGGCACTCTTTGTCAAAGTTTGGAGTGAAACCTTCTGTCATACATGTACTGAAATTTTGGTATAGTAATTTCGTTTTTTCGTTAAAAATCTGGTACAGGGTACTGCAGTAATATACCAGTTCAATCTGGAGTACGACAGGGTAGGGTGCTATCAGCTTATCTATTTAATGCTTGCATTCAAAATGTGTTGTTAGGAATCAAGCCTTCGTAATTTTATAATTTATCTGATGTGTCTTATATTGCGTATGCGGACGACCTGCTAGTTTTAAGCCGAACCAAGTCTATTTTGGCATTATCGGTGCAACGTATTTCTATGATGTTTTGATATGTTGGTCTGTTTTTGAATTTTGATAAATGCAAATATTTAGTTTTCAATCCCAAATCATCTGCTCATAATTTGTCCTGTGGATCCTCAGTAATTCGCAATGTTGCGAGTTTATGGTGGTTAGGAATTAGTATTTGTTTTACGCTCACTTTTTTGCGACTTCAATTTTTGAGAGATGTAAAAGAAAAGTTGAAGATCGGATATGCGAAAATTGTACCTAACAGTGGAAAATATTCACGCCAAGCTTTAGCAAAAATGTATTCCACATATTGTGACCATTCTGTCTTGTTTTTAAGTGGAATGTATTTGTTATTGAATAAGAATGATTTGCGTCAGATTCGTATCGCTTATTTTAGATATTGCAAATTTTTTGTACCTTCCCACTTCATATCGTAACACACGTATTATTGAAAAGTATGGTATTACCGACAATATCCAATCGTTTGAATTGCTTAGTAATAATTTGACAAGAAACGCCTTTGTGTCCCTTGGCCCCAACCATAATATTATCCGTGTGTTTTTGTCAGTGATTAAGGTTTAAGTTATCTTTGTTTCTGTGTATTTGATTTTTTTTTCCTTTTTAGTGTACTTTACTCCGCTTATTTTGTATAAAAGTGGGTTATAAATAAATTATTATTATTATTATTATTTTTATTATTATTATTATTATTATTATTATTATTATTATTATTATTAGTAATGTCAGTTATATTTGCATTATCTATTTTTCCAAATTTATATCCCGGCAAATTGATTTAAGTGAGTCATCTGATTCTGCGGAGGTAAGTTTACACATTGTTTGATACCATCTATTGTTGGTGCTAATTTTTGAAAGTTGCGCTTTGAACTCACAACTTGCATGAATATTTCCTTATATTTATCTTTGATATCTTTGTTAACTAGGAATTATAAAATATTTAATCTTTCAAAAAGTATTCAGCTATGACTGAATTGGATGGACAGTGATTTCTAGAGGAAATAATATTTTCCAAAGCTCTCAACAAAGCAACCTCACTATTTAAAGTGAAAAAAATTATATTGGCTCCCATTGAAAATACTACTTGGAAGATGTCCGTATTGCCTTTCCTAGCAGCAATACGTAACATTGATTCTTGAATGAAGTATTCCCCTTGCCAAATACCAAATTTTGTATTTGGGCTGGCTCCATTCTCTAATAGATATATAGTCAAGAGTAAATTGGCTCTCAGACACACCGTAAGATAAGGCTGTTCTATGGTTCGAATCTAAGGCATCTATATCTACACCATTTGAAACTAATAGTTGACACATTTCATAATTGTCTTTCCTAACAGCACGATGCAAGAGTGTATCTCACTTATAATCACAAACCCCTGTTTTTGTATGAACTCTTCATTTTGGTGGGCTCCATTCTCTAATAGATATCTAGCTCAGTCTGTTTGATTCTCAGTCAGAGCGTAGAATAAAGCTTTGGGAAGTTCCAATTTCTTTTATTCAAAAAAAGGAGGCGTTAGTTTAAAAAATATTTTTATTGAGATAATTTGCAAAGGTTTAACCCGCTAATGAAAATTTCTATTTAACAATAGCTTTATGACGTCATCCCACCCCACATGGGGATGACCGGCTTTCCGTTTAGCCCTAGACAACAAAAACAAGAAATATCAAAATCCAGAGCCAAAACGTTCCAACACCCTATACCAAAATGTAAAGAAAATGTAACAGATTTAATAAAAAGAAAAAAAATCACAAGACGCATCTCTCACTAGGAACAACCAAACCAGACTAACAGTAGAACAGATACACTGTATAAAGGAAAAAAGAAAAATAAAAGTAGCAAAAAATAAATACTGATAAAAAAAACACGATAAAGAAAACAATAAAATATAAATAACGACTCTTAATATAATTTTCGACTTTTTTTATCGAGAAATATGGCAAACTGAATAAAAATACTCATATTTAAATGTTTTACCTTTCTTTCATTTTTAACTGTCATAACCATAGAAGTCATCAAAAATAATCATCTTAGAGTTGCTAAAGAACAGCTGTACTAAATAAAGTAACAAAACAAGAGTACAGACCGTCTTTAATAGAACTCAGTAAAAACTAAAAAAAAATATTTGCAGTTTATTTTTTTTACTTTGTAACTTATACAATAGCGCCCTTACAACCTGTTGTAATGTGGTGTAATGGCTTGTCTTGATCAGTGAATAATAATAAAAAGGACCCTTCATTTTTGGGCAATAACGTGAAAAACGAATATGGCTAAAGTAGAACTCTGTTTTACTTGTTTATATTGATGTAATAGATGGTAGGTCCGAAACAGCTATTTCTTCAGAAGCAAACAAAGGCGTCGTCTTTTCTAATACATTTCAATAAACCCAGTTTTGAGGTGATTAGCATTTTGGTACACTTTATCCTACCTACATGAGAAATTATCTTTTTTTTTAATCTCCATTCTTTTCTAAGTAATGAATGGTTTTTCTGTTTAGGGACAGGTCAAATAATTCCCTAAACCTAAAGCCACATTTCTGCCGAACTAGTAAAATTAGCTAGTAACAATATTACAAGCGTGTTCCACGAGGCAACAGTATATTGTTGGTGAATTTCTACAGCAAAATAAAATGTTATTGACAGATTTTGATCGCAAGTTCAAATCACGATAAAATTTGCTAATTTTTTCTTCTCAGAAATAAATGTAGGTGGGCTTTGTTTCTTACAGTTCAAATTGCACCTGCGAAATCGCACCACAGTTGCACCACAGTTCAATTACTTGTTGTGAAGTTGTAAATGATGTTTCAAACCTAATGTTTAATGTTCAGGGTGCCACTCTTAATCAGCTCTTGTTCAGTGATTGGCATGCTAGATTCGTAACTCTGTGTCATTAGGGATGGGGGTTCGAGCCCTGGTGTTGTTGATTATTGGTTTAGAACAAGGATCATTGGTCTGACTCATTATGCTTAGCCAAAGTCCATACAGCTCCAAAATAGTGCCTGGAGAAATCCAGTGTAGTTCAACCGGAATAGTTTGTAAGACCAAAAAATGCCTGACTACCCTCCTCCCTTCATTGCATTTCTTGTCTGAAGAGCCAAGAAACAGAGATCAGAAGCATCGGTAGGTACTGCAAATTGCAGTGCAGTGTCCCTTTTTTTACCATCTTTAAATTTCGTCATAAGCTTTTTTTCAACACTTTCAGAGTAAATTATAATTTATCGATTTGTTGATAAAATTGTTTAGGGACATAGATGTTTCCATGCATCAGCATAAAACTATTAGAAAGAAGTAGTTGAATTATCATCTTAATTAATGAATTAATTGCCACATCGATTAATCAATTTATCAACTAATTTTTATCTTAGTTGGCATGGCATGGCATGGCAAGGCACTGGTTTGCCAAGCCATGAAAATCTACTAATTTACAAAAGCTGTATAAGTATTTAGTCAGCAACTACCAGACATATAATTGGAAACCTATCTATGTTTTTCACTACTAAGAAGAAATTGCCCAAATTTGCAGATTTGCGATGGCAAGGGATCGTAGTTGTAGGACAGATAATACCGATTCATAACTTACATATGCATCTGAGAGAATAACTTCAAAGGCTCTTTTCTGTAGTGACTCAAGTTGATCACTTGGGTGACTTGTATTGCTGACTTGAGGGCCCCATACTGGGCAAGCATACTCGAGAATTGGTCGGATGCATGCAAGGTAAGCCGTCTTAAGTTGGGATACAGAAAAACTAAAACGACGTACTAAGATAAGGGTACGCATCGCACCATTTGCCTTTTCTGTGATCGTATCAACATGAGTACTAAACTAAACGAGCAGTCAACGATAAATGTGACACCGAGAATTACAGCCGAAGATACACTGGATAAGGTGGAGGAGGACTGACAAAGTCCCTCTTAAGAGGATTAAAGCGATGGATTATGGTTTATACTTGGTTGATTTGAAGGCTGTTGATAGTATATTAGTCCTTAAATTTGCTCATTATCACATCACTGAGTTGGGGAACTGCCTCGGAGTATTCAATGAGATATTTCAGATGAACTTAGAAGTCTGCTACGTACTTAAGCCTGTCCCCAAACTCAGAAAGGACAAACTTTATAATTGCTAAGAACAACAGCACTGCAAGTTTCGTATCTTGTGGAGCACCACACTTGAGCTCAGCTCATTCGGAGTTGGTGTCTCTAGGGAAAAGGCTGTAAACGTACTGGAAATGGTCTTGCAAAAAATAAATCACTAAAAGGAGAATATGCTTGCGTGCACCCATTGCGCGTAAATTTGTCACAGCTATTAAAACTCGAATAAGATCAAAAGCTTTTCGGTAATCCACTAGGAGAAGATTGACGAAGGCTTCTCCATCAAGCCACTCGACGATAAGGTGATACATTCTGACTAATTAAACAGTTAGTGCTGCTTCCTTTCAATCATCTGTTCTGATATGGGTGAAGAAAAGGAGAAACCCGTGAGATCAGCTCTGTGATATCGTATGCAATATTGAAAGATCTTAACATTGAATAGACAACAAATATTGGTCAAATTGCAATGGTAAATACGAGATATTACAGTAACTAATAACGGCAAAGAGAGTGATAACGTACTAATCAGTACGTTATTTGAAATCAGTCTTTGAAAGACTGAGTTTCAAAGTGCATGCATCCTGTTATAGCGGTCAAGGATGTATTCTGTCCACAAAGAAAATATGAGCAAACATCCCTTAATAAAATTTTTTTAGTCCTTTGGACACTCTAATGCCTTGGGAAATTGGGGCACACCAACATTTATAATAAGTTTTCCCCTACGTTGAGGATTCCCCTTAGAAAAGTCAGAAATTTTTAGTTTCCATTTTTTTTTCTTGACATATTTGTAGAAAATAAATTAGGTATAAGCTCCCAAAATCAATGATTTTAAGAGCTTATTTATAAAAAAAAATTAATGAATTTTTGACTCCCTTTTGTTTCCTAACAGATACGTCTAAATACAATAAAAACAGCCATAAAGAGCACCAAGGCGGAGAATAGGGTGGGTTGACAGATTCGTATAAATTTCAGTAAATAAAATGACTATATGTCTGTGCTTATGTATTACTTATTGTCTTATGTATTGTTGCATCCTTACGAAGGTCTTGGAACCCCTCTCCCATAGGGCCATCTTAATTTTTCGAATACTTTTCACGCTACAACACCTGACGGGCAAGGTAATAATCCTAACCTGATTTGTCAAATATTTTTAAATGAAAAGTACAATCATTGTTTAAACCAATGAGAGGTTCCTATTTTAGTAAATATGGCGCAGTCCAAATTTCTGACCTATGATATACAACTACCAAAAATCAGTATCAAATCAGTATTCAAATATATTTACTTACAAAAATGTGTATTGTCAGTTTAATATACATATACTGAAAATTATTCCTTAAAATCTCAATTAATTTTTGATTTCTTAAAGTTATAAAAATGAACACAATTAGAAGAATTTTTCAGTAAAGTACAAATTATATCCTGGATTTTAAAAAAGCTTGGAGTTTAGAAACCTACTCATATTAATTTCTGCTCGTTTTGAGTTGGACTCTGTTATTTATTTTAATTTCGTTTGTTTTGGGTTTCATTTATTTACTGATACTGATTTGTGGTAGTTGTATGCTTGGTATATTATTTGATTCTATTTTTTTTCATTTTCGGTTTAATGGAGCTCTTTACTTTTTTGAAAAACTTATTTTGTGGAAAAAGCTTTTTTTAAATTAATTTTTTTTCGTTTTATATTGACATAGTCTTTTTCCCTGAAAAAGACTGAGCCTTTTCTAAAGTTTAACAACCGTCCCTTCCATAAAATGCCCCCTGGGCATAACGTACAACCCTTGCCCCCAATCTATCGGGTTTTTTCAACCCCAAAAGCATTTTTATATGATATTTGGACTATTTTGAATAGAATGGATGTCTCCAAATTTCTATTAGATGCATTTTGGGACAATACAACTTATGTTTGAAGGGGTGGATAGCTGCCCTCTGATCACTTTGACTCTTAAAAAGAGCACTAGAGCGTCTGATTACCGATCCAACGAGCCCCCTCCAAAGTTTATATGACCATGCTTTCAATAAAACCTTATATGCCCCCAGGGCATAACTTACAGCCCTTGCCCCGAGGGCTGAGGGATTTCTTTTCCTCAAAGAAATAATTTCCAAACCTTTCAAATACCTTGAACAAAATGTCTATCTCAAAAATTTTGATTGTGGCATAGCTTACAACCCTTGTATATGACATAACTTACAATCCTTGTCTTCAGAGTTGTGGGAGGGGGGGGGGGGTGTTATCCTCAAAGACCTAATTTTCAGAACTTTTAACTACGTTGAACAAAATAACTATCTCAAAATTTTGATTGGATGTGTTTGGGAAAATGGTGGCGTGAAAGGGGGGTCATTTGCCCTCCAATCACTTTTGACAATTAAAAAGGGCAGTAACCCTTTGAACTTTCAATCGAAAGAGCCCTTTTTGAAGCACCTGCGACATCGCTTTCCATAAAACCCTAATATGCCCCAGTGCATACTTTACAACCCTTCCCCTGGGGGCTGTGGGGGGTGTGTCCTTCTCAAAGACATATTCTCCGGATCTTTCAACTACGTTGAACAAAATGACTATCTCAAAATTTTGATTCAATGTGTTTAGGGAAAACTTGGCCGTGCAAAGGGTGTTAGTTGCCTTCCAATCTCTTTCGGTTATTAAAATGGGCACAAGCCCTTCCAATTTCCAATTGAATGAGCCCTTTTCAAAGTTTCTACGACAAACTACTTCGATACGAAGTGCTCTGGTATAAAACAAAGAAATAAATAATACATTGTGCCAACATCGTTCTTTACTTAGGCAGCGCTGTTGCGCTGCCTATGATTTAGTCGCATAGGCAGTCTTTAAGCAGCATAACAGAATAAGAAAAAAACACCGCGGAATTCTTTTTAATTATTTTATATCCTGCTTAATCGTGACGGATCAATGCTTGTGGATTATATAATTAAAAAAAATGGATTTATAAACAAAAAGTAAGTTTGAAACAAATGTTTTAAACCTTTTTATATTAAAAAATGGTGAAAAATTATCATTTTCAAGGGTCAAAAATGGCTTAAAATTAAATTTGCGATCAAAGCAATTATTACATTCGAATAGAATTTTAAAAAGGCATCAAGTGATATTTTAACATTATTCGTAGGTTAGAAATATGGACTGCTCTATATTTACCCATATTTTAACCAATAGAAATCAAGAACCTCACTTTTCAATTTTAGAACGTTTAATACAATTTTTGTTCGATACCCTTTCTTTTCTATTAATCACAAAACACTCCTTTATTTTACGCATTCTGAAGAATGTAAAAAAATCTGGTAAGGCTTGAAATAACCTGAGAAGATTTAAACTCTGGGTTAAGCGTAAAGTTAACAAATATTCTAACTTCGCCAAAAATTGACGAGATTGGAATTTTAAACTTTAAACAGAGAATAAGGAATTCTAACTGATACTGAATCAAAAACTTTATTCTGTTTCTGCTTATATTTGTATAAACACGCTTTAAGCGTGTGCAATATAGGTAGAGAAACCGTGTTTCTAACATGGACAACTGTGGGTGCTCGCTTCACGCGTGGACAAGCCTTCAATTTATTCGCATATACACCAGACAAAAGAATTTTATATGCGAAAGCACTCAAATAAATGAATAGATGTAAAATAACTAAAATTTATTTACTTTGAATTTCCTTTCTTATAATATGGCCGCAAACCCACGATGGGTAAACTAGCGCAAAATAAAACTATACCCGATATGGGGGAGGGGACTATCCCGCTGTATGCACTAGTGCATGAAGTCTTAAATAGTTTTCTTCTCTTTTTCTGCATTGATGTCTTTTAACACATTCTTTTCCTTTCTTTTTTAAGCTTCCTACTTAATATGTCACTAGTTTTGATTAGCCGATACAAGAGAAATTTTCCAGAGATAAAATTCTAAAGTCTGCATATTTTTTACCCCTTCACGCTGAAGCTCTCAGCATGGTTACCAATCCCACTATACCTGACCGTAGGCAACCATAGTAGTACCTGTTTTTTCTTTTTAAACTGGGAATGAACTCACCCATGCTTGATTTCCCCAAAACCATGACATAAAACCAGCCTCAAAGTGCGATCATTACCTGAAGCATCTAAGCAGTTGTCATTGGACATTATCTGTTGCCGCTTAGTGAAGGTGAATACCTGATTCCTACCAAGACCATGACAATAGGACACGCCCACATTTGCATTACTTTTTCTTTCCATTGTATCCAAACATGTGCCTGCATCAGTATTTCGGATCTAAAATATATTATAAAGTATAGTCTATTTTTCACATTTTGAAATTAACCCTCTTTCCATTTCCTCTTGTTTTCAATATTTTTACCTAATTCTTTGTTGTCCAGTGTACCTGACACCTAAGTGTGAGAAAGTTAGAGTCATTATGCTAGCATCATCTTAGTCATTTAGATGAGGAAAAAATCGAACTTGACTTTTCAAGCTATGCAGCGCCATCTATTTTATCTCTAAGACTAATCATTTGCCTGGGACACTGTAACCATCTTCTGTAGTTGTACTATTTTTAGTATATTTTTTCAAGACATACTCAGGCTATATTAAGGCATCTTAAAAAATGGAACTTTTAAGATCCTTTTTTGCCAAAGGATAATACAATAAAAAACATACTTTTTGGAAAGCAAATTATTTGCAACATAGTTGTCAGTTTCCCTCACTAATTTTTTGTTTTTAGATTTAATAAACAAGTCATACAAAAATAAAGTATAATGAATAATTTTAATTTTAAAAAAGATAAACTTATATTGGGGGCTTCAATACTGCAAATAATAATGATGATGTTTACATACAATGTTTGTATTTGAAAACGCGACAAATGTGAACTGCAGAACCACGTTTGACAATTGCAGTTTAACTAGAAAAGACATCTTCTGTCTTTGAAACAGTAAAGAAACCCCACTAAGGGTGGGTTTCTGTAAGGAAATAAATGAACTACGAGCATATAAAGCAGCACAAACATGACTGGACATACCCTATTCTTTTCTTTAAATAATATTTACATATTTTCTTTGACTTACTATTGGTGCAGTTCGTGTCCAAGTGTGACTAATTTTAAGCTGATTAAATCACTCAGTCTCTCGTACGGACTTTATTCGCCCAAATAATTCTTTTATCTATTCATGTATCTATTAAACATACGAAATGAAAAAAACAAGTGGCAAGAGACTGTCGGTTTAATTTGGCACAGTGTGGGGATTGCCCAGTTTATGTTTTTGACTTCAAAACATGAATTGGGCCCTTCGGTGCTTGTGAAGGCAATTTTTTAAAATAAAAATCTTTATCTTTATCTGGGCTTATCGTATTTGGTTTAAGACACTCATCTGATCATTTGGGATGATTTCCCAAAATCATCCCTGAACAATGGCCTCGCAAAGGAAGAGGAATATGTCAATACTTAACACTTTGGGGGGTCTTAAACACTTTTCAATTGCCTAGGTCACGTAATGAGCAGCTCTGAAGAGACCATGACATGCCACCTACTACTAGCACCACTTCTCTTTCCAGGGTAGAAAGAACACCTGCAAGGTAAAATCGTGGCATAGCATCGTCAGAATAGGTTTTGAACAGCTTGGGGATTCAGGGATTATGATGGGTCTAATCTAACGGGTCAATTTTTGCATTATCATTCTTAGCAACGATCAAACAATCTGTTGCAGCATACAAATATGATAGGTGCTGCAATTATGTATGATGTTCATCCTTAACTAGATCAACGGTGACACAGGTAGGGCTGTAGAGAGGATTTATGGCTACGTTTGCTGGACTTCGGTTTAGTTGAATTTAGATAAGTCCAGGGCAAATTAGTTCCCATTCCAACAGCGCGTTTCTTGCTTTCTGATTCATTATATAACCGAATTCATGTAGTTCAGGTTTATCATCTATCCTAGAGTAGAAAAAGAGAGTTGCTATAGTGTTTTAGGCTCTGTGATTGCTGCAGAGCCAGAGCCTGAAACTCCGGTCTCAGAAATGTAGAGTTTCCCTATTCTTTATTCCTCCGCCTCATGGACAGGGTTGGTTTACTTCTTCTCCTTTTTTTCTATGGATCTTACACTCCACCAACCAAAATTATCAATCTTAATTTTGCATGCCTTATAACAGATTTAACTTTTTTTCGAACATACTCAATAAATACAATTTGACGTATTGCACCTTTTTTTAGTCAAATTCAAATTCATTTAATTCAAAAACAAGACATAGCTCTCATGGGCGAAGCCCAAATATGATATCTCTTAGTCATAATTAGCAAAATAAAGTTGTCTTATAAAACTTCGTCACGATAATTAAACCAAAGGATAAAAAAACTTGAGATTGAGAATAAAATTGTCGGATAAAACTTCGTCAGGATAAAATAAACTAAACAATAAAAACACTAGAGATCATTGTAATATTTCACAAAGCTTGGCATAAAGCTTTTACTGTAGCACATGGTGTTACAGTGGACTGGGTTTGTTTCGGAGCCTTCTCAGCCACTTCCCTGGGGGGACGAGATCTTATAGAAAAAGAGATAAGGGAAGGTATGATCGGTAAATGTGATGTTGAAGGAGGGAGATGCCAAATCTTTGGCATAATTTTTCTCGGCGGGAAGAAAGGGATTCAAGTTAAAGTTATTTGAGTTCAAAGGAGTAAGGTAGAAGGGAACCGCCATAAATGATTTGCAGGGACCTCTTCTTCGTAAACTCTCTTCGTTAAAAAGAAATTCCGTTGCCCCTTTTGACGTTCCAGTTGCTCTTATTTAAGTATTTGCTAAAGAATCATCATTTCCCAATTAAAGAAGATTGTTTGATCGCTGTTAAGAATGACAATGCAAAAATTGACCTGTTAGATTAGACCCATCATAATCCTTGAATCCCCAAGCTGTTCAATACCTGTTCTGACTATGCTATGCCACGATTTAACCTTGCCGCTGTTCTTTCTACCCTGGGAGGAGAAGTGTTGGTTATTGTAACATCTCGTTTTTATCATTGACGGGTATCACCTGACGGGCAAGGTAATAATCCTATGCTGATTTGTCAAATATTTTTAAATTAAAAGTACGGTCATTTTTTAAACCAATGAGAGGTTCCTATTTTGGTAAATATGGCGCAGTCCACATTTCTGACCTATGATATACAACTACCAAAGATCAGTATCAAATTAGTATTCAAATAAATTTACTTACAAAAATATACATTGTCAGTTTAATATACATATTTTAATGCACTTTTTATAAGTAGTTTTAAACTTCGTGAATTATATTATTTGTAATTAAATAAAAAGCAAATTCTTTTGATGTATATATTGATAGGAATTGTTTTTTGGAGTTTCAGTTATTATTAAGACGAGTTGCTCTATACTCACAGTTTATTATCGCGAGTTTGTTTCATCAGCTCAATTTTTCCCTGCCTTTCACAGGGAATATCAACTGCCAGTTAAAATATTCTTTCACCCAATTATGTGTCTGGTAGTTGCTGACTAAATGCTTATACAGCTTTTGCAAATTAGTAGATTTTCATGGCATGGCAAACCAGTGAATGAGGAGTGTTTTAGCTTCTCATGAAAACATTCTGTACTCTAAGTGAGGGCTGATGAATTTTTCTCATGAAGAAGGATGGTTTATTTTGACAAACACCTTGGTATATTATTTGATTCTATTTTGTTCATTTTCGGTTTAATGGAGCTCTTTACTTTTTTTGAAAAACTTATTTTGTTGAAAAAGCTTTTTTTAAATTAATTTCTTTTCGTTTTATATTGACATAGTCTTTTTCAGGGAAAAAGACTGAGGCTCTTCTAAAGTTTAACAACCGTCCCTTCCATAAAATACCCCCTGGGCATAAGGCACAACCCTTGTCCCCAATCAATGGGTTTTTTTCAACCCCAAAAGCATTTTTATATGATATTTGGACTATTTTGAATAGAATAGCTTCCTCTAAATTTCTATTAGACATTTTGAGACAATACCACGTGTTATAAAGGGGTGGATAGCTACCCTATGATCACTCTGACTCTTAAAAAGAGCACTTTATATGCCCCTGGGGCATAACTTACAACCCTTGCCCTGAGGGCTGAGGTTTTTCTTTTCCTCAAAGAAATAATTTCCAAACCTTTCAAATACCTTGAACAAAATGTCTATCTCAAAAATTTTGATTTTGGCATAGCTTACAATTCTTTTATATGACATAACTTACAATCCTTGTCTTCAGGGTTGTAGGAGGGGGGTGTCATCCTCAAAGACCTAATTTCCAGAACTTTTAACTATGTTGAACAAAATGACTATCTCAAAATTTTAATTGGATGTGTGTGGGAAAATGGTGAGCGTGAGAGGGGCTCATTTGCGAATCCCTTTTGACCATTAAAAAGGGGAGTAGTCCTTTGAACTTTCAATCGAATGAGCCCTTTCTGAAGCTTCTGCGACAACGCCTTCCATTAAACCCTCATATGCCCCAGTCCATACTTTATAACCCTTCCCCTGGGGGCTGTGGGGGGAGTGTCCTTCTCAAAGGCATATTTTCAAGATCTTCCAACTACGTTGAACAAAATGGCTATCTCAAAATTTTGATTCAATGTGTTTGGGGAAAATTTGGGGGTGGAAAGGGTGTTAGTTGCCTTTCAATCTCTTTCGGCTATTAAAATGGGCACAAGCTCTTCCAATTTCCAATCGAATGTGCCCTTTTCGAAGTTTCTATGACAACTACTTCGATACGAAGTGCTCTGGTCTAAAACGAAGAAATAAATAATACATTTTGCCAACATCCTTCTTTACTTATGCAGCGCTGTTGCGCTGCCTATGATTTAGTTGCATAGGCAGTCTTTAAGCAGCATAACAGAATAAGAAAACACAGCAGAATTTTTTTTAATTATTTTATATCATATTTAATCGTGACGGATCAATGCTTGTGGATTATATAGTTAAAAAAACATGGATTTATAATCAAATAGCAAGTTAGAAACCAATTTTTTAAACCTTTTTATATTGAAAACTAGAGAAAAAATTATCACTTTCAAGGGTCCAAAAATGGCTTAAAGTTAAATTGCGATCAAAGCGATTATTACATTCAAATAGACTTTAAAAAAGGCATCAAGTGGTATTTTAACATTATTCTTAGGTTAGAAATATGGACTGCTCAATATTTACTCATATTTTAACCAATAGAAATTGAGAACCTCACTTTTCAATTTTAAAACGCTTAATACAATTTTTGTTCGATACCCCTTCTTTTCTATTAATCACAAAACACTCCTTTTTTTACGCATTCTCAAGAATGTAAAAAAAAACCTGGTAAGGCTTAAAATAACCTGAAAAGATGTAAACTCTGGGTTAAGCGTAAAGTTAACAAATGTTCTAATTTCAAAGAAAATTGACGAGTTTGGAATTTTAAACTTAAAACAGAGAATAAGCAATTCTAACTGATACTGAATCAAAAACTGTATTCTGTTTCTGCTTATATTTGTATAAACACGCTTTAAGCGTGTGGAATATAGGTAGAGAAACTGTGTTTCTCACATGGACACCTGAGAGTGCCCGCTTCACGGATGGACAAGCCTTCAATTTATTCGCATATACACCAGACAATATAATTTTACATCCGAAAGCACTCAAATAAATGAATAGATGTAAAATAAGTAAAATTTATTTACTTTGGATTTCCTTTCTTTTAATATGGCAGGAACCCAAGATGGGTAAACTAGCGCAAAATAAAACTATACCCAATACGGGGGGGGGACTATCCCGCTGTATGCACTAGTGCATGAAGTCTAAGATAGCTTTCTTGTTTTTTTCTGCATTGATGTCTTTAATATGTCGCTAGTTTTGATTAACCGATAAAAGAGAAATTTTCCAGAGATAAAATTCTAAGGTCTGCTTTTTTTACCCCTTCACGCTGAAGCTCTCAGCATGGTTACCAATCCCACTTTACCTGACCGTAGGCAACCATAGTAGTACCTATTTTTCAATTTTCAAACTGGGAATGAACTCACCCATGCTTGATTTCCCCCAAAACCATGACATAAAACCAGCCTCAAAGTGCGATCATTAGCTGAAGCATCTAAGCAGTTGTCATTGGACATTATCTGCTGCCGCTTAGTGCAGGTAAATACCTGATTCCTGCCAAGACCATGACAATAGGACACGCCCACATTTTCATTACTTTTTTTTTCCATTGTATCCAAACATGTGCATGCATCAGTATTTCGGATCTAAAATACATTATCAAGTATAGTCTTTTTGTCACATTTTTAAATTAACCCACTTTCCATTTCCTCTTGTTTTCAATATTTTTTACTAATTTTGTGTTGTCCAGTGTACCTGAAACCTAAGTGTGAGAAAATTCGAGTCACTATGCTAGTATCATCTTAGTCATTTAGATCAGGAAAAAATCGAACTTGACTTTCCAAGCTATACAGCGCCATCTATTTTATCTCTAAGACTAATCATTTGCCTGGGATTCTGGAACCATCTTCTGTAGTTGTACTATTTTTAGTATGTTTTTTCGAGACATACTCAGAATATATTAAGGCATCTAAAAAAATTGAACTTTTAAGATCATTTTTTGCCAAAGGATAATACAATAAAAAACATACTTTTTGGAAAGCAAATTATTTGCAACATCGTTGTCAGTTTCCCTCACTAATTTTTGTTTTTAGATTTAATAAACAAGTCATACAAAAATAAAGTATAATTAATAATTTTAATTTTAAAGAAGAGAAACATATATTGGGGGATTCAATATTGCAAATAATAATGATGATGTTTATATACAATGTTTGTATTTGAAAATGTGACAAATGTGAACTGCAGAACCACGTTTGACAATTGCAGTTGAACTAGAAAAAACATCTTCTGTCTTTGAAACAGTAAAGAAACCCCACAAAAGGTGGGATTGTGTAAGGAAATATATTGAACTACGAGCATGTAAAGCAGCACAAACGTGACTGGACATACCCTATTCTTTTATTTAAATAATATTTACATATTTTCTTTGACTTACTATTGGCGCAGTTTGTGTCCAATTGTGACCAATTCTAAGCTGATTAAGATCACTCATTCTGTTGTACGGCCTTTTTTTGCCAAAATACTTCGTTTATCTATTCATGTATCTATTAAACATACGAAATGAAAAAAAAACAAGTGGCAAGAGACTGTCGGTTTAATTTGACACAGTGTGGGTATTGCCCAGTTTATGTTTTTGACTTCAAAACATGAATCGGGCCCTTCGGTGCTTGTGATAGCAATTTTTAAAAATAAAAATCTTTATCTTTATCTAGGCTTGTCGTATTTGGTTTAAGACACTCATCTGATCATTTGGGATGATTTCCCAAAATCATCCCTGAACAATGGCCTTGCAAAGGAAGAGGAATATGTCAATACTTAACGCTTTGGGGGTCTTAATCACCTCTCAATTGCCTAGGCCACGTAATGAGCAGCTCTGAAGAGACCATGACATGCCACCTACTAATAGCAGCACTTCTCTTTCCAGGGTAGAAAGAACAGCGGCCAGGTTAAATCGTGGTATAGGATCGTCAGAACAGGTATTGGACAGCTTGGGTATTCATGGATTATGATGGGTCTAATCTAACGGGTCAATTTTGCATTGTCATTCTTAGCAACGATCAAACAATCTTCTGCAGCACCCAAATATGATAGGTGCTGCAATTATGTATGATGTTCATCCTTAACTACATCAACAGTGACACAGGTAGGGCTGTAGAGAGGATTTATGGCTACGTCTGCTGGCCTTCGGTTTAGTTGAATTTTGATAAGTCCGGGGCAAATTAGTTCCCATTCCAATAGCTTTTTTCTTGTTTTCTGATTCATTATATAACCGAATTCATGTAGTCCAGGTTTATCATCTATCCTAGAGTAGAAAAGGAGAGTTGCTATAGTTTTTTAGGCTCTGTGATTACTGTAGAGCCAGAGCCTGAAACTCTGGACTCAGAAACGTAGAGTTTACCTATTCTTATTCCTCCGCCTCATGGATAGGGTTGGTTTACTTCTTCTCCTTTTTTCTACGGATCTTAGACTCCACAAACCGACATAAGCTATCTTAATTTTGCATGCATTATAACAGATTTAACTTTTTTTCGAACATACACAATATATACAATTTGACGTATTGCACCTCTTTTGAGTCCAATTCAAATTTATTTAATTCAATAACAAGACATAGCTATCGTGGGCAAAGCCCAAATATGATGTCTCTTAGTCATAATTAGCAAAATAAAGTTGTCTTATAAAACTTCGTCACGATAATTAAACCAAAGGATAAAAACACTTGAGATTGAGAATAAAATTGTCGGATAAAACTTCATCAGGATAAAATAAACTATACAATAAACACACTAAAGATCATTGTAATATTTCACAAAGCTTGGCACAAAACTTTTACTGTAGCACATGGGGGTACAGTGGACTGAGGTTTGTTTCGGAACTTTCTCAGCCACTTCCCTGGGGGGACGAGATCTTACAGAAAAAAAGATGGGGGAAGGTATGATTGGTAGATGGGATGTTGAAGGAGGGAGGAGACAAATCTTTGGCATAATTTTTCTCGGTGGGAAAAAAGGGATTCAAGTTTAAATTATTTGAGATAAAAGAAGTAAGGTAGAGGGGAACCGCCATAAATGATTTGTAGGGACCTCTTCTGAACTCATTCTATTTTATCTTTTTCATCCTGGGTAAGGGCAAAGTGACAAACCAGACAAGCATATTCAACTAAGGGACGGATGAAAGTGTAAAATATTAGTTTCAGCTTGTCCTTAGGAACTCAAAATTTTTTCAGTGTTTTTAGCATTTCGATTGCGCCGTTAGCTTTTTTACAATTGTCTTTATATTCCCCCATCATGAGAGGTCAGAAGAAATCACCACACCAAGTAAAGTTATTTTATGGCTTATTAGCTTGGAAGCGATAGGAAGTTTGAAAGACGGTTGAGTATTCTGAAAAAAGGAAAATGTCGTAGCCGAGCATTTGTCTTTATTCACGACCATGTTTAGTTTGGCTGCCTCTGAGGTAACTTGGTCGATGAAACCAGCAGCATTGCTCTTTGAATCTTTAGATACGAGTTCCGTTAAGGACAAGTTGTCAACGTTTTTTAATATTTCGTCCAGCTCAGAAGCAATTTCATTTATCATGAGGAGGGAGCCCAGCGGCCCGATCACCGTTCCTTATGGAATTCCACAAAAAACTGGCAGAGAAGTGGAAAATTGGTCTTTTTACTTCACATTTTGCTCTCTATTTGTTAAGAAGCTCTTGATGATTTTAATAATAAAGCTGGTTATATTTTTTTCTGCCATCTTTTCTAAAAGGATTTTGTGATCAAAAAAGTCAAATGCTTTTCTGAAATCAATTGCAATTAAATTTATCCATTTTCCAGGTTCATCCAGGCATTTTAAATTAAAATCAAGTAAATTAACGAGGTAATGACTTTTCGAAAACTTAGCGATGTTACCGAACTGCTTTCGATCAGTTACTTTCAAAAGATATTTTATCAGCCATGCAACAACAAAGCTTTCGTATATTCTGCTAAAAACTGACCTAACTGTGATCGGCCAGACACCAGAGAAATCATAACCTGCTCCTTTCTTTGTAATGGGGGTATTAAACACTTTCTTTGGAAAATATCCTATTTTTCTTATATTGTTCAAAATCATCTGAAGGGGAAATGATGATTCTTTAGCAAATGCTTAAATGAGAGCAACTAGAACGTCAAAAGGGGCAACGGAAGTTCTTTTTAACGATGAGAGTTTACGGATTATAATTGCCCATGAAATATCAGCAATTAAATTATCATCTGAAGGAGTAGTTAAACTTACTGGAGGATCCTCGGGTGGAAGAGATGGGTAACACTGCACAATTGAAGCTAAATGGGCATTTAAATCATTCGCAGTTTTCTCTAGAGGCTCCTCCTTCATGAAGTCAACTGGTTGAGAACTTTTGCCAGCCAGACTTTTTACTTTATTAATTAAAAAACTTTTTCCACAAAATAAGTTTTTCAAAGAAAAGTAAAGAACTCCATTAAACAAAAAATGAGCAAAACTAAAATCAAATTGTCTACCAAGCGTGAAAATACCGCAAATCTGCATCGATAAATAAATGAAACCCAAAGCGAGTAGAAATTACAATAAATAACGAGTCAAACTCAAAACGAGCAGAAATTAAGATTAGTCGAGCTCAAAACCCCTATGCCTTCCCAAGGCCAGAACATAATTTGCACTTTACTGCAAAAATATAAATATTTTTACTTTTATAACTTTAATAAATCAAACAATATTAAGATTTTGATGAATAAATATCAGTAAATGTATATTAAATTGACAATGCACATTTATTTTTATTTTCTTCAGTAAAGTGCAAATTAGGTTCTGGCCATGGCAAGGTTTAGGGGTTTTGAGCCCAACTTATGTTAATTTCTGTTCGTTTTGAGTTTGACATGGTTATTTATTGTAAATTCTGCTCGTTTTGGGTTTCAGTTATTTATCGATGCGGATTTGTGGTAGTTTCACGCTTGGTAGATTATTTGATTTTATTTTTGCTCATTTTTCGCTTAATGAAGTTCTCTACTTTTCTTTGAAAAACTAATTTTGTAGAAAAAGTTTTTTTAAAATAACTTCTGTTCGTTTTATATTGACAAAGTCTTTTTAGAGAAAAAGAAAATAATACTTTAAATCTCTTCGTTTTCTTGAGAATTTATAGTTTGGCCTGCTCTTCCTATGCTGGAGAAAAATTTCCAGCAATTTTTAACAACATACAACCTCTTAAAATCCTGGACACAAATAGAAGTGTTTAATTTAGTTTCATACCTCCTCTAGTTGACCTGAAATGGAAAACTTGATACCATTCGCAAAAAAATCTGTTTACTTTCTTTGATAGCTTGGATACATTTACGCTATTGTGATTTAATTTAAGTTAATTTTTAAGAGCAGAAGCAGCCCCAAAAGTTTGAACATAATACCCTCAGTCATTCTTGGGATACTGCTGAGATGCTTTATTGGGAAATTAAATTAAAAAAATAGTTACTTTCAGTTTTAACTGAAAGTAAAGAACGACGTTAAAACTTAAAACGAACAGAAATTATTCCGTATATGAAAGGGGCTGCTCCCTCCTCAACGCCTCGTTCTTTATGCTAAAATTTTTCATTGTTAAAAAAATAGAGTTGTGAGAAAGTCAAACGTTTTCGTAAAGAGCGAGGCGTTTAGGAGGGGACAGCCCCTTTCATATACGGAATAATTTCTGCTCGTTTTAGGTTTTAACGTCGTAAGTTTTAATGATACTTTTGCCAGAAGAAAGATCACAAATGCGTGTTTATTTGCCTTTTTCCAGAGGTGATTGCATCGAGCCAGTGTTCTAGAATGTCCTGAGAGGGCTCATTTAGACGGATATTAAAAGTTCTTCCATAAAAAGGGTATCAAGAGGATTTATTGAGTTTTGAGCCCAAGAAAAACAGCCATTTTTGGCAAACATACCCCCCCCCCCTTCCTAATAGATATCTAGTCAATTCTATTTGATTTCTAGTCATAGCGTGCCAAAGATCTTTGATCTCTGAAAAAATATTACTATAGAGTTCATTACCATGAACTGTTTTATTGCTTCAAAATTCAAATATCTTTGAAAAGACTGCAGTATGAAAATACATCAAAATGCAATTTTTTTGACAAAATTGATTCTACTTTCAAAAGTATTTTATTTTTAAATACAAAAGTGACTAGATGTTGCAATTTCCTTTAAAATGAGCTATTATACAGCTCTCTATGATTTTCCAGTGCCCAGCTAGCTGAGGAGAAAAATCAAGCGGAAAGAAAAAAATATCCCGTTTGTGGAGAATAAAGTGGTAAAAGTGTATTTTCTTGATTTTCAAGCCAATATATTTTCTTTGTTATTCAAGCCAAAGGAGGGTAAGTTTCCTTTATAGAGGATTTGGACAAGGCGGTTCTAATGGTGTACTTTTTGTTTTGATCTGACTCTTTTTTTAGGAGTTGGGGGGTTTTATATTTCTTACCATTGGAGATGATCGTCTCTTACTAGGTTGCTAGCTACCGCTGCAACCCGGAAAGCTGAGGAGAAAAATCAAGCGGAAAGAAAAAAATATCCCGTTTGTGGAGAATAATGTGGTAAAAGTGTATTTTCTTGATTTTCAAGCCAATATATTTTCTTTGTTATTCAAGCCAAAGGGCGGTAAGTTTCCTTTATAGAGGATTCGGACAAGGCGGTTCTAATGGTGTACTTTTTGTTTTGATCTGACTCTTTTTTTAGGAGTTGGGGGGTTTTATATTTCTTAACATTGGAGGTGATCGTCTCTTACTAGGTTGCTAGCTACCGCTGCAACCCGGATCTTTCTAGGTTGCTAGCTACCGCTTAAACCCGGATCCTAGATACCGCTGCAACCCGGATGTAGCTACCCCTGGAGCCACCGTATATCAGTTACTATTGGCGAGAGATCGTTCTTTACTGTAAAACTATAGTGAAGTTGTCTATGCAAGTTAGTATAGGGAAGAGTTCGATCTTTATTATAATGTTTGAAAGACTGCAGTGTGCAAAGACATCAAAAATGCAGTTTTTGGTGGAAAAATTTATTCTCTTTTAGAAACAATTTATTTTAGTTACTACAGATTTTTAACCCAATTAATTTCCTTTAAAATGAGCTATTGAACAACTCTCTACAATGTTCCAGTGCCAAGCTATCTCTGGATACAAAAGAAAAAAAAGAAAAAAATATCCCGTTTAGGCAGAATGTTGTAGTAGCTGCCACTTTTCTTGATATTCAAGCCAATATATTTCCCTTGCTGTTCAAGCCAAGGGACAGAAAGTTTCCTACACAGGGGTTTCGGACAAGGCGGTGCTAATGGTGTACTTTTTGTTTTGATCTGAATCCTCTGTTAGGAACTACGGGTTTTTATATTTCTTAACATTGGACGTGATCGTCTCTTACTAGGTTGCTAGCTACCGCTGCAACCCGGATTAGTAGCAATCCTTACGCGTGCTCGAGCTTTATTGCGTTTGGTGGCATTTTTATCTCTTTTAAATAAACTTTTCTGATATTTCAGGATGTTAGCTTTATTTTTTGTGTAGTAAAGTTTTTTATTAGTAGAAATTTGGATTGCTCTATTTTGATATTGTTTTTGGTTATTCTTTCTTTTTTTCCACTCGCGTGAGACCATATTTTTTCAAGGTTTAAAATTATTAAGTACACAAAATCCCGTGTCGAGTATCTAAAACCTAGCATAAAACAAAACTAATTTTAAAACTTTCAGGTATTTATCTTGTTTGAATTACAAAATTAGTATTATTGGTTAGACACCATAAATATTTTTGCAGTTTACATAATAAGTTTACCGATTCTGGACTGAAAACTAAAATAATTGCAATTATGAGACAATAATATGGAGATATGTACTTTACGGGTTACAAACCAAAAAAAGTTTGGTTCCAGGATACAATAATAAATTTTAACTGAGATGAAAAAAATTTTTCTTCCAGGAGACAAAAAGCAAAACTAATTTTAGAATTGTCATGTATTTTCGTTGTTTAAATTAAAAAATTACTATTACTGATTAGGCATCATAAATATTTTTGCAGTTTACATAATAATTTTAGCGATTAAGCCAAAAAAGAAAATTTTGGTTCCAGGAGTTGCGGTTACTATTGAGACAAGTAGCTATTATCCGGGTTGCAGCGGTAGCTAGCAACCTAGTAAGATTACTATAGAGTTCATTACCATGGACTGTTTTATTGCTTTAAAATTCAAATATCTTTGAAAAGACTGCAGTATGAAAATACATCAAAAATGCAATTTTTTTGACAAAATTGATTCTACTTTAAAAAGTATTTTATTTTTAAATACAAAAGTGACTAGATGTTGCAATTTCCTTTAAAATGAGCTATTATACAGCTCTCTATGATTTTCCAGTGCCCAGCTAGCTGAGCAGGAAAAAAAAGCGGAAAGAAAAAAATATCCCGTTTGTGGAGAATAACGTGGTAAAAGTCAATTTTCTTGATTTTCAAGCCAATATATTTTCTTTGTTATTCAAGGCAAAGGGCGGTAAGTTTCCTTTATAGAGGATTCGGACAAGGCGGTTCTAATGGTGTACTTTTTTTTTTGATCTGACTCTTTTTTTAGGAGTTGGGGGGTTTTATATTTCTTAACATTGGAGGGGATCGTCTCTTACTAGGTTGCTAGCTACCGCTGCAACCCGGACTATGTTGCTAGCTACCGCTGCAACCCTACAAACAGGGAAAAGCCTACGGCTTTTTCTTTTTTGAAATAGTAAGAGACGAACCTCCAATGATCAAGTAGTCAACTTGTTCCAATGTATGCAATATTTTTCATTCCCATGATCGTCTTTGAATGCAACTATTTAAGTTTTTATTATTGGACATGATCGTCTCTTACTAGGTTGCTAGCTACCGCCTCAATCCGGATAGGTTGCAAGCTACTATTGCAACCCGGATTCCAGTTACTATGGACTATAGCTCGTCCTTTAATGTATCTAATACTAGGTTGCTAGCTACCGCGTCAACCCGGAATAACTACCCCTGGAACCACCGTATATCAGTTACTATGGGCTAGAGATCGTTCTTTACTGAAAAACAACCCGGAAAATAAAGTAGCTAACTAAATCAAATGTATGTAATGGGTTTTTATTCCAATGATCGTCTTTTAATGGAAAGTTTTAATATATTAATCGTTCTTTATTATAAAAATATACCTGATTACAAACAGCAAGAAGCCTATGGCTTTTTCTTCTTTGGAATAGTAGGAGACGAACATCAAAGAATCATGCAGCTAATTAGGTCCAATGTATGCAAAGCAGTGTTATTTTAATGATCGTCTTATAATGTAACTTTAATATGAAATATGCAGTTTTTCGTAGAACACTGATTCTATTTTAAAAATAAATTGTTTTAATTACGAAAGGTTTTTAACCCCGTTAATTTTCTTTAAAATGAGCCATTGAACAAATCTCTAAGATGCTCCAGTGCCAAGCTATCTGTGTAATTACTAACCTATACTATAATTAAGTGGTTTATAAAATTTAGTATAGGCAAGAGGTCGTTCTTTATTATATCCAATGATCGCCTTTTAATGTAACTATCTGTGGAAACGAAAAAAAAAGAAAAAAAAATATCCCGTTTAGGCAGAAAGTTGTATTAGCTGCCACCTTTCTTGATTTTCAAGCCAATATATTTCCCTTGCTGTTCAAGCCAAGGGACAGAAAGTTTCCTATCTAGGGGTTTCGGACAAGGCGGTTCTAATGGCGGTTCTGCTTTAACCAGATTCACATATATAGTTATGAGAGGCAGCGTTCCAAGGTATGGACCGGCAACTATGGAACAGTTTACAGATGTAATGGGAAATATTAGACATCACTGTGAATATATGGAGGCATAATTGTCCTTTACTTAGTTTCAGCTTTATTCGATGATCGAGCCTTTATGTTCTAACTACATCCAACGACTACGACGTCATTGATCAATATTGTACATAAGAAATTAAGTTTTTCGTAAAAAATTGATTCTATTTAAAAAAAAAAAATTAAGTACAAATGGCACTAGATCTAGAGATTTCCTTTAAAATGATCCATTGCAGAACTCTCTACGATATTCCAGTGCCAAGCTATCTGTGGAAAAAAAAGAAGAAGAAAGAAAAAAAGATGCCGTTTAGGCAGAAAGCTGTAGTAGCTGCCACTTTTCTTGATTTTTAAGCCAATATATTTCCCTTTCTGTTCAATCCAAATGAGAGAAAGTTTCCTATACAGCGGTTTCAGACATGGCAGTTCTAATGGAGTACTTTTTGTTTTGATCTGACTTTTTTTAGGAGTTATTGGTGTTTATATTTCTTAACATTGGACACGATCGTCTCTTACTAGGTTGCTAGCTACCGCTGCCACCCGGATTCTTTGTATAAACCCTGATACGGTCATTAGAAATACAGTAATTAGTAATATACTATTACAAACAGGAAAAAGCCTACGTCTTTTTCTTATTTGGAATAGTAAGAGACGAACCTCAAAGACTCAGGCAGCTAACTAAGCCTAATATATGCAATGGTTTGCTCTTCTAGTGATCGTCCTTTAATATAAAATAGGTTGCTAGCTAACGCTGCAACCCGGATGTCTTTTTAAAGTCTAAACAGCTAACTAAACCGCTACGTAAACAGCAACAGTCTAAACAGCAAAAATCTAAACAGCTATCTAAGTCCTTAATTTTCTTCTTTATCACTAACTTCATTAATCAGATATTTTAATATATCCTACATAGTCTAGTGGTTGGGATAGCTGACTCTCACTTTTACATTAAGGATGAAATGTCGTAACGAGTCACTAAGCAAAAGAAAAACCAAACTACTTTTAAAATTTTCAGGTATTTTTCTGGTTTGAATCAAGCAATTAAAATTATTGCATTGACCTCATAAATATTTTTGCAGTTTACAGTTAAATAAAATTATTTTATTTTAATATCAGGAATTATTCTAGTTTCAGTTAACAAATAGATTTTTTGTTAAAACTTCCCAAAAATTACTGCATTTTACATAACAATGGATAATTATATAAGAAAACGTATATACAAACACCATTAATGATGAACTATATCGGTCCTTTATGAAAATTACTAACCTATACTATAATTAAGCGGCATATAAGCTATCTGTGGAATTACTAACCTATACTATAATTAAGTGGTTTATAAAATTTAGTAGAGGCAAGAGATCGTTCTTTATTGTAACTGATCGTCTCTTACTAGGTTGCTAGCTACCGCTGCAACCCAGATTCTATGTTATATGATTACAAACAGGAAAAATCCTACGGCTTTTTCTTCTTTGAAATAGTAAGAGACGAACCTCAAACAATTAAGTAGCTAACTAAGTCCAAAGTCTGCAATGGTTTGTTATTGCAATGATCGTCCCTTAATGTAATCTTACTAGGTTGCTAGCTACCGCTGCAACCCGGATGCAGTGTGAAAAGACATCAAAAATGCAGTTTTTGGTGGAAAAATTTATTCTCTTTTAGAAATAATTTATTTTAGTTACTATAGATTTTTAACCCAATTAATTTCCTTTAAAATGAGCTATTGAACAACCCTCTACGATGTTCCAGTGCCAAGCTATCTGTGGAAAAGAAAAAAAAAGAAAAAAGAAAAAAATATCCCGTTTGGGGAGAATAACGTGGTTATAGTCAATTTTCTTGATTTTCAAGCCAATATATTTCCCTTGCTGTTCAAGCCAAGGGACAGAAAGTTTCCTATACAGGGGTTTCGGACAAGGCGGTTCTAATGGTGTACTTTTTGTTTTGATCTGACTCCTTTGTTAGGAGCTATGGGTTTTTATATTTCTTAACATTGGACGTGATCGTCTCTTACTAGGTTGCTAGCTACCACTGCAACCCGGAGGTTGCTAGCTACCGCTGCAACCCGGAGGTTGCTAGCTACCGCTGCAACCCGGATTATGACGTCACGGCGTAATGATTTTATTTCATGACGTCATGGCGCAATGATATTATTTCATGACGTCTTCAGAAACCACTACATAATATCGTGTTTTTCTATTCATGTCATAGCTCTAATATAAAACTATGACGACATTCATTATTTATCTAGTAAGGTTTCAGACAAGGTAGTTCTAATGATGTACTTTTGTTTTGATCTTAATCTATTTTTAGGAGTTTTGGGTTTTTATATTTCTTAGCATTGGACGGATCGTCTCTTGCTAGGTTGCTAGCTACTGCTGCAACCCAGATTCACATATATATTATTTATGAGAGGCAGCCTGGCCGAGTGGTCCAAGGCACTGGTGTTAGCCACCAGTCTCTTCGGAGGCATGGGTTCAAATCTTACCGCTGGTATACGATTATGTTTGAAAGACTGCAGTGTGAAAAGACATCAAAAATGCAGTTTTTGGTGAAAAAATTTATTTTCTTTTAGAAATAATTTATTTTAGTTACTATAGATTTTTAACCCAAATAATTTCCTTTAAAATGAGCCATTGAACAACTCTCTACGATGTTCCAGTGCCAAGCTATCTGTGGAAAAGAAAAAAAATCCAGTTTAGGCAGAATGTTGTAGTAGCTGCCACTTTTCTTGATTTTCAAGCCAATATTTTTCCCTTGCTGTTCTAGCCAAGGGACTGAAAGTTTCCTATACAGGGGTTTCGGACAAGGCGGTTCTAATGGTGTACTTCTGAATTTGATCTGACTCCTTTTTTAGGAACTATGGGTTTTTATATTTCTTAACATTACACGTGATCGTCTCTTACTAGGTTGCTAGCTACCGCTGCAACCCGGATAAAAATAATTTGTTTTTATTACAAAAGGTTTTTAACCCCATTAATTTTCTTTAAAATGAGCTATTGAACAACTCTCTACGATGCTCCAGGGCCAAGCTCTCTGTGGAATTATTAACCTATACTAAAATTACAATCTAGTATAGGCAAGAGGTCGTTCTTTATTATACATAAATATTTTTGCAGTTTACATAATAATTTTAGCGATTAAGCCAAAAAAGAAAATTTTGGTTCCAGGAGTTTCGGTTACTATTGAGACAAGTAGCTATTATTACTATAGAGTCCATTACCATGAACTGTTTGATTGCTTCAAAATTCAAATATCTTTGAAAAGACTGCAGCATGAATAATACATCAAAAATGCAATTTGTTTTGACAAAATTGATTCTACTTTAAAAAGTATTTTATTTTTAATTACAAAAGGCACAAGATGTTGCAATTTCCTTTAAAATGAGCTATTATACAGCTCTCTATGATTTTCCAGTGCCCAGCTAGCTGAGGAGGAAAATCAAGCGGAAAGAAAAAAATATCCCGTTTGTGGAGAATAACGTGGTAAAAGTCAATTTTCTTAATTTTCAAGCCAATATATTTTCTTTGTTATTCAAGCCATAGGGCGGTAAGTTCCCTTTATAGAGGTTTTAGACAAGGCGGTTCTAATGGTGTACTTTTTGTTTTGATCTGACTCTTTTTTTAGGAGTTGGGGATGTTTTATATTTCTTAACATTGGAGGTGATCGTCTCTTACTAGGTTGCTAGCTACCGCTGCAACCCGGATCAAAGAACATTAAAAACAGGAAAAAGCCTATGGCTTTTTCTTATTTGGAATAGTAAGAGACGAGTCAGGCAGCTAAATAAGTCTAATTATTAAGTATAGTTAAGTTGCCTATACATGTTAATATAGGCAAGAGTTCGTTCTTTATTATACTATGGGTTACAGTTCGTTCCTATTTTCAGGTATTTCTCTTGTTTGAATTAAAAAATTAGTATTATTGGTTAGACACCATAAATAATTTTGCATTTTACATAATAAGTTTAGCGATTATGGACTGAAAACTAAAATAATTGCAATTATAAGACAATAATATGGAGATACGTACTTTACGGGTTACAAACCAAAAAAAATTTGGTTCCAGGATACAATAATAACTTTGAACTTAGATGAAAAAAATTTTGGTTCCAGGAGACAAAAAGTAAAACTAATTATAAAATTTTCATGTATTTTTGTAGTTTAAATTAAGAAATTACTATTACTGGTTAGACATCATAATTATTTTTGCAGTTTACATAATAACTTTAGCGATTAAGCCAAAAAAGAAAATTTTGGTTCCAGGAGTGTCGGTTACTATTGAGACGAGTAGCTATTATTACTATAGATTTCATTACCATGAATTGTTTGATTGCTTCAAAATTCAAATATCTTTGAAAAGACTGCAGTATGAAAATACATCGAAAATGCAATTTTGTTTGACAAAATTGATTCTACTTTAAAAAGTATTTTATTTTTAATTAAAAAAGTGACTAGATGTTGCAATTTCCTTTAAAATGAGCTATTATACAGCTCCAGTGCCCAGCTAGCTGAGGAGGAAAATCAAGCGGAAAGAAAAAAATATCCCGTTTGTGGAGAATAACGTGGTTAAAGTCAATTTTCTTGATTTTCAAGCCAATATATTTTCTTTGTTATTCAAGCCAAAGGGCGGTAAGTTTCCTTTATAGGGATTATTTCTTAACATTGGACGTGATCGTCTCTTACTAGGTTGCTAGCTACCGCTGCAACCCGGATTATTTCTTAACATTGGACGTGATCGTCTCTTATTAGGTTGCTAGCTACCGCTGCAACCCGTATTGCTAGCTACCGCTGCAACCCGGATACTAACTTACATCCAAAGACTATGACGTCATTGATCAATATTGTATATAAGAAATTAAGTTTTTCGTAAAAAATTAATAAAAAAAAAATTAAGTACAAATAGCGCTAGATCTAGAGATTTTCTTTAAAATGAGCCATTGAACAACTCTCTACGATGTTCCAGTGCCAAGCTATCTGTGGAAAAGAAAGAAAGAAAAAAATATCCCGTTTGTGGAGAATAACGTGGTTAAAGTCAATTTTTTTGATTTTCAAGCCAATATATTTTCTTTGTTATTCAAGCCAAAGGGTGGTTATAGGGGTTTCAAACAAGGCGGTTCTAATGGTGTACTTTTTGTTTTGATCTGACTCTTTTTTTAGGAACTATGGGTTTTTATAATTCTTAACATTGGACATGATCGTCTCTTACTAGGTTGCTAGCTACCGCTGCAATCCGGATTATGTAATACTAACTACATCCAAAGACTATGACGTCATTGGTCAATATTGTATATAAAAAATTAAGTTTTTCGTAAAAAATTAATAAAAAAAAAATTAAGTACAAATAGCGCTAGATCTAGAGATTTTCTTTAAAATGAGCCATTGAACAACTCTCTACGATGTTCCAGTGCCAAGCTATCTCTGGAAAAGAAGAAAGAAAAAAATATCCCGTTTAGGCAGAATCTTGTAGTAGCTGCCACTTTTCTTGATTTTCAAGCCAATATATTTCCCTTGCTGTTCAAGCCAAGGGACAGAAAGTTTCCTATACAGGGGTTTCGGACAAGGCGGTTCTAATGGTGTACTTTTTGTTTGGATCTGACTCCTTTTTTAAGGAACTATGGGTTTTTATATTTCTTAACATTGGACGTGATTGTCTCTTACTAGGTTGCTAGCTACCGCTGCAACCCGGATAAAACTAGCAAAACATTTTTTAAGCCTGATGAAGATTTAACTAATGTGTCAAAAGTAAGGTTGCAAGTCGACGATTTTGTTTTGGCCTTATTATAATTGGTATGGTGAAAAATAATATGCATATGACTCTTAAATCATACTTTTTTATGGTTCCATATGGTCTAGTGGCTAGGATAGTTAACTTTCACTTAACAGGCTCGGGTTCGATTCCCGGTGTGGGAAAATTTTTAACTCTATAATCTTCGAATATTTGAACCTTTTATAATTTACAATGATGTATAATATAAATACTGTAATCTTAACTATAGTGAAGCTGCGTATGCAAGTTAGTATAGGGAAGAGTTCGATCTTTATTATAAATTGTTATTCAATCCAAATGAAACTTAGAGATGAAAAAAACAAACAAAATGAAAAATAAAATCAAAAAGGTTTGAATATACTATATAGACAATAATAAACTATATAAACTATATAGAAGTTTTGGACAAGGCGGTTCTAATAGTGTACTTCGTTTTGATCTGAATCTTTTTCTAGGAGTTATGGAATTTTATATTTCTCAACATTGGACGTGATCGTCTCTTACTAGGTTGCTAGCTACCTCTGCAACCTGGATCATATACAATGGGCTACAGTTCGTTTCTTAATGTAATAAAAATAATTTGTTTTAATTACAAAATGTTTTTAACCTTATTAATTTCCTTTAAAATAAGCCATTGAACAACTCTCTACGATGTTTCAGTGCCAAGCTATCTGTTTAATTACTAACGTATACTATAATTAAGTGGCGTATGAAATTTATTATAGGCAAGAGGTCGTTCTTTACTATAACTTTCAAAAAAGTCCTAAGGTCTAATAACCATGCCTCGAGGGTAGACAATATCCTTCCATAAACCCCAGGACAAGGCCTGTAAGTTATACAAATTGCCTATTGTTAATATATATGGTTTTTTAATGGGATTTTTTAGGAGTTATAATTAAAATGAGCTATTATAAAGCTCTCTATGATTTTCCAGTGCCCAGCTAGTTGAGGAGAAAAATCAAGCGGAAAGAAAAAAATATCCCGTTTGTAGAGAATAACGTGGTTAAAGTCAATTTTCTTGATTTTCAAGCCAATATATTTTCTTTGTTATTCAAGCCAAAGAGTGATAAGTTTCTTTAATAGGTGTTTTGGACAAGGTGGTTCTAATGGTGTAATTTTTGTTTTGATCTGACTCTTTTCTCAGGAGTTAGGGGTTTTTATATTTCTTAACATTGGACGTGATCGTCTCTTACTCGGTTGCTAGCTACCGCTGCAACCCGGATAAAATTATCTCTGAAAGAATAGATTTTGTTGAAAAGTCAGCTAGAGATGCTTTCGCAAAACTTCATAGTAATATCAAAATGAAATGTTGCATGTTTAGTGAAAAACTTCGAAGGTATGGACCGGCAACTGTGGAACAGTTTACAGATGTAATGGGAAATCTTATACATCACTGTGAATATATGGAGGCATAATTGTCTTCTACTTATTTTCAGCTTAAATTCGGTGATCGAGCCTTTATGTAATATATTATAATTAAGTTGCGTATAAAATTTATTATAGGTAGAAGGTCGTTCTTTATTATAAACTTTACTCTAATAATAATTGACAAACACCGTTTTTGATAAGTTATATCGGTCCTTTATGTAACTCTTAATAGGTTGCTAGCTACCGCTGCAACCCGGATAACAAACAGGAAAATATTACAAACAGGAAAAAGCCTACGGCTTTTTCTTCTTTGAAATAGTAAGAGACGAGCCTCAAACGATCAAGCAGCTAACTAAGTCCAATGCATGCAATAACTTTTTATTCCAATGATCGTCTTTTAATGTAACATGAATTAGCTAAGCTTAGTAAACCTAGCCAAATTAAACCATTATTACTATAGAGTTCATTACCATGAACTGTTTGATTGCTTCAAAATTCAAATATCTTTGAAAGACTGCAGTGTGAAAAGACATCGAAAATGCAGTTTTTGGTGGAAAAATTTATTCTCTTTTAGAAATAATTTATTTTAGTTACTATAGATTTTTAACCCAATTAATTTCCTTTAAAATGAGCTATTGAACAACCCTCTACGATGTTCCAGTGCCAAGCTATCTCTGGATACAAAAGAAAAGAGAAAAGAGAAAAAAAATATCCCGTTTGGGGAGAATAACGTGGTTAAAGTCAATTTTCTTGATTTTCAAGCCAATATATTTCCCTTGCTGTTCAAGCCAAGGGACAGAAAGTTTCCTATACAGGGGTTTCGGACAAGGCGGTTCTAATGGTGTACTTTTTGTTTTGATCTGACTCCTTTGTTAGGAACTATGGGTTTTTATATTTCTTAACATTGGACGTGATCGTCTCTTACTAGGTTGCTAGCTACCGCTGCAACCCGGATGACCTGACTCTTTTTTTAGGAGTTAGGGGTTTTTATATTTCTTAACATTGGACGTGATAGTCTCTTACTAGGTTGCTAGCTACCGCTGCGACCCGGACTAAATAAGTCTAATTATTAAGTATAGTTAAGTTGCCTATACATGTTAATATAGGCAAGAGTTCGTTCTTTATTATACTTACTTCTACTACCATTTTGGTTTCCGCCACAATTCTTTCTTTTCAAAATTAAATTAGTTACTATCGCCAAGAGTTAGTTCTTTAACATGTCGTAACAATTTGTTTTATAATAATAATTAAGTTTGTTAATTACAAAAGGTTTCTATATACAGCAGTATTCTTTAAAATGAGACATTACACAGCTCTGTATTATGACCACGAACTGTTTTATTTAATACTTAAGTTACTATGAGTTCAGTTCGTTCCTTATTGTAATTTTCAAGCCAATATATTTCCCTTGCTTGATTCTATAAAGGGGTTTCGGATAAGGCAGTTCTAATGGTGTACTTTTTGATTTGATCTGACTCCTTTTTTAGGAGCTATGGGTTTTTATATTGCTTAACATTGGACGTGATCGTCTCTTACTAGGTTGCTAGCTACCGCTGCAACCCGGATAGCAACCCGGATTATGTAGACTTTACTAACCTACACTATAGTTAAGTGGCCAATACAATTTAGTATAGGGAAGAGGTCGTTCTTTATTATATTTTGATCTGACTCTATTTTTAGGAGTTTTGGGTTTTTATATTTCTTAGCATTGGACTGATCGTCTCTTACTAGGTTGCTAGCTACTGCTGCAACCCAAATTCACATATATATATTTATTTATGAGAGTCAGCCTGGCCGAGTGGTCCAAGGCACTGGTGTTAGCCACCAGTCTCTTCGGAGGCGTGGGTTCAAATCTTACCGCTGGTATACGATTATGTTTGAAAGACTGCAGTGTGAAAAGACATCAAAAATGCAGTTTTTGGTGGAAAAATTTATTCTCTTTTAGAAATAATTTATTTTAGTTACTATAGATTTTTAACCCAATTAATTTCCTTTAAAATGAGCTATTGAACAACCCTCTACGATGTTACAGTGCCATTCTATCTCTGGATACAAAAAAAAGAAAAAAGAAAAAAATATCCCGTTTGTGGAGAATAACGTGGTTAAAGTCAATTTTCTTGATTTTCAAGCCAATATATTTCCCTTGCTGTTCAAGCCGAGGGACAGAAAGTTTCCTATACAGGGGTTTTGGACAAGGCGGTTCTAATGGTGTACTTTTTGTTTTGATCTGACTCCTTTGTTAGGAACTATGGGTTTTTATATTGCTTAACATTGGACGTGATCGTCTCTTACTAGGTCGCTAGCTACCGCTGCAACCCGGATCAAGCAGCTAACTAAGTTCAATGTATGCAATGGTTTGTTCTTCTAATGATCGTCTTTTAAAATAACTTTACCACAAACTGTTTGATTGCTTCCAAAAATCAAATATCTTTGAAAAGACTGCAGTATGAAAAGACATCAAAAATGTAGTTTTTAGTGGAAAAATTTATTCTTGTTTTAAAAATAATTTGTTTAAGCTACAAAAGGTTTTTAACCCCATTAATTTCCTTTAGAATGAGCCATTGAACAACTCTCAACTATGTTCCAGTGCCAAGTTATCTGTGGAAAAGAAAAAAAAAGAAAAAAAAGATGCCGTTTAGGCAGAATGCTGTAGTAGCTGCTACTTTTTTTGATTTTCAAGGCAATATATTTCCCTTGATGTTCAAGCCAAGGGGCAGAAAGTTTCCTTTACAGGTATTTCGAACAAGGCGGTTCTAATGGTGTACTTTTTGTTTTGATTTTACTCTTTTCTTAGGAGTTATGGGTTTGTATATTTCTTAACATTGGACGTGATCGTTTCTTACTAGGTTGCTAGCTACAACTGCATTCCGGATTAGATTTATAAATTAGATTACAGCTAAAGCTGCAACCATGATACTATAATCACTCCACATGTTAACTTTAAATAAAAATTTACCAGCCTATAATATAGTTAAGTTGCCTATGCAAGCAAGTATAGGCAAGAGATCGTTCTTTATTGTAATGCTATCTAAGTCTAATGTATGCAGTGGTATGTTATTCCAATGATCGTATTTTAATGTAATTTTCTTGATTTTCAAGCCAATATATTTCCCTTGCTGTTCAAGCCAAGGGACTGAAAGTTTCCTATACAGGGTTTTTGGACAAGGCGGTTCTAATGGTGTACTTTTTGTGTTGATCTGACTCCTTTTTTTAGGAACTATGAGTTTTTATATTTCGTAACATTGGACGTGATCGTCTCTTACTAGGTTGCTAACTACCGCTGCAACCCAGACTAGGTTGCTAGCTACCGCTGCAACCCGGATAATTGACAAACACCATTTATGATGAGCTATATTCGTCCTTTATGTAACTACACCTGGAACCACCATTTATCAGTTAGTATGGGTGAGAGATCGTTCTTTACTGTAATTTTTATTCCAATGATTTTCTTTTAATGGAAAATTTTAATATATTGACTTTAAATATAACTGTAAAAGCCTATACTATAGTAAAGTGGCCTACAAAATTTAGTATAGGCAAAAGGTCGTTCTTTATAATAATAGTACTCTTTTTTCAACTTGCGTATAGCCTGCTTTGATCTAACCATTATTCTAATCAAGAATGAGAGAATTTTCAGTTTTGACTTTCCTTATATACTAATTATGACGTCACTCTATTCACGTCATAGCTCTAATTTAAAACTATGATGACGTTCATTATTTATCTAGTAGGGTTTCAGACAAGGTATTTCTAATGATGTACTTTTGTTTTGATCTGACTCTATTTTTAGGAGTTTTGGGTTTTTATATTTCTTAGCATTGGACTGATCGTCTCTTACTAGGTTGCTAGCTACTGCTGCAACCCAAATTCACATATATATTTATTTATGAGAGGCAGCCTGGCCGAGTGGTCCAAGGCACTGGTGTTAGCCACCAGTCTCTTCAGAGGCGTGGGTTTAATTCTTACCGCTGGTATACGATTATGTTTGAAAGACTGCAGTGTGAAAAGACATCAAAATGCAGTTTTTGGTGGAAAAATTTATTCTCTTTTAGAAATAATTTATTTTAGTTACTATAGATTTTTAACCCAATTAATTTCCTTTAAAATGAGCTATTGAACAACCCTCTACGATGTTCCAGTGCCAAGCTATCTCTGGATACAAAAAAAGAAAAAAAAAGAAAAAAGAAAAGAAAAAAATATCCCGTTTAGGCAGAATGTTGTAGTAGCTGCCACTTTTCTTGATTTTCCAGCCAATATATTTCCCTTGCTGTTCAAGCCAAGGGACAGAAAGTTTCCTATACAGGGGTTTCGGACAAGGCGGTTCTAATGGTGTACTTTTTGTTTTGATCTGACTCTTTTTTTAGGAACTATGGGTTTTTATATTTCTTAACATTGGAGGTGATCGTCTCTTACTAGGTTGCTAGCTACCGCTGCAACCCGGATAAGACAATAATATGGAGATACGTACTTTACGTTTTACAAACCAAAAAAAGTTTGGTTCCAGGATACAATAATAACTTTGAACTGAGATGAAAAAAAAATTTCTTCCAGGAGACAAAAAGCAAAACTAATTTTAGAATTTTCATGTATTTTTGTTGTTTAAATTAAAAAATTACTATTACTAATTAGGTATCATAAATGTTTTTGCAATTTACGTAATAATTTTAGCGATTAAGCCAAAAGGAAAGTTTTGGTTCCAGGAGTTTCGGTTACTATTGAGACAAGTATCTATTTTTTTTTATTACTATAGAGTTCATTACCATGAACTGTTTGATTGCTTCAAAATTCAAATATCTTTGAAAAGACTGCAGTATGAAAATACGTCAAAAATGCAATTTTTTTGACAAAATTGATTCTACTTTAAAAAGTATTTTATTTTTAATTACAAAAGGCACTAGAGTTAGCAATTTCCTTTAAAATGAGCTATTATACAGATCTCTATGATTTTCCAGTGCCCACCTAGCTGAGGAGAAAGATCAAGCGGAAAGAAAAAATATCCCGTTTGTGGAGAATAACGTGGTTAAAGTCAATTTTCTTGATTTTCAAGCCAATATATTTTCTTTTGTTATTCAAGCCAAAGGGCGGTAAGTTTCCTTTATAGGGGTTTTGGACAAGGCGGTTCTAATGGTGTACTTTTTGGTGTGATCTGACTCTTTTTTTAGGAGTTGGGGAATTTTATATTTCTTAATATTGGAGGTGATCGTCTCCTACTAGGTTGCTAGCTACCGCTGCAACCCGGATATACTATAGTTAAGTGGCCTATATAATTTAGTATAGGCAAGAGTTCGTTCTTTATTATAACAAAAAAAGAAAAAAAAAAGAAAAAAAGAAAAAAATATCCCGTTTAGGCAGAATGTTGTAGTAGCTGCCACTTTTCTTGATTTTCAAGCCAATATATTTCCCTTGCTGTTCAAGCCAAGGGACAGAAATTTTACTATGCAGGGGTTTCGGACAAGGCGGTTCTAATGGTGTACTTTTTGTTTTGATCTGACTCTTTTTTTAAGAACTATGGGTTTTTAAATTTCTTAACATTGGACGTGATCGTCTCTTACTAGGTTGCTAGCTACCGCTGCAATCCGGATATCTGCAAAAATGTGGAATTTAGTAAAAAATATTTTTTTTGCCAAACGAAAGATCACGGATGCGTGTTAATTTGTTTTCTTTCCCCAGGGCTGACCGTATTGACCTAGTGGTTCTAGAATGCTACTAGCTAAAATAATGAAGATAATATAAATGAACCACAGTGTTCAGTTGCTTTGGACTTGAGTTCGTTTTTTAACTATAAATACAAACAGGAAAAAGCCTACGGCTTTTTCTTCTTTTAAATAGTAAGAGACGAGTCTCAAATAATCAAGTAGCTAGCTAATTCCAAAGGTATGCAATTTTTTGTTATTCCAATGATCGTTTTTTATTGTAACTAGGTTTCAGCCATCTCTACAGCCATGATACTATTGGAAATTACATAATCCCCATTTATGTTTCAGTTAACATGGGCAAGGTGTCGTTCTTTATTGTAATTAGAAATAATTTATTTTAGTTACAAAAGATTTGTAACCCAATTAATTTCCTTTAAAATGAGCTATTGAACAACCCTCTACGATGTTCCAGTGCCAAGCTATCTCTGGATACAAAAAAAAAAAGAAAAAAATATCCCTTTTGGGGAGAATAACGTGGTTAAAGTCAATTTTCTTGATTTTCAAGCCAATATATTTCCATTGCTGTTCAAGCCAAGGGACAGAAAGTTTCCTATACAGGGGTTTCGGACAAGGCGGTTCTAATGGTGTACTTTTTGTTTTGATCTGACTCCTTTTTTAGGAGCTATGGGTTTTTATATTTCTTAACATTGGACGTGATCGTCTCTTACTAGGTTGCTAGCTACCGCTGCAACCCGGATTTCTTAACATTGGACCTGATCGTCTCTTACTAGGTTGCTAGCTACCGCTGCAACCCGGAAGCAGTTTTAATAATGTACCTCTTGTTTTAATCTGAATCTTTTTTCAGGAGTTATGGGTTGCTTTAGTTTTTACTATGGAGCTTGATCGTCTCTTACTAGGTTGCTAGCTACCGCTGCAACCCGGATATTTTTAAGACAAAATCAGATAAAATTAATTTGCTAATTTGACAAGATATAGGTAACTAAGGACAAGAGTTTGTTCTTTACTATAACAACCAGGATGACCTCAGTTAAAACTTGGGTTTTGTTTTATGCTATATCATTAGAAACAGAAAAAAGCATACGGCTTTTTCTTTTTGAAATAGTGAGAGACGAGCCCCGAGCAATCAAGTAGCTAACTAAGTCGAATGTATTCAGTGGTATGTTATTCCAATGATGGTCTTTTAATGTTAACATTTACTAATAACCCTAACAGGCTCGTTTTCGCCATAATTGAAAAACATTGCTTTTCCTTCGCTGTTGATAGGTATGCTTGTATATATATTTTTATTGCTGCTACATAAACTGCAATTGCTCCTTCCAAAATTAATATACGAATTTTCTAAGAAGTACGCCTCCGTATATTCACTGTGTTGTCGAACATTTTCCATTGCATCTATAAACTGTTCCGCAGTTGCCAATCCATACCTTGGAAGCTTTTCTTTAAACTGACAACATTTCTTTTGGATATTGCCATGAAGCTTTGCCAAAGCATTTCTAGCCGACATTTCAACAGCATCCGCTCTTTCAAAGAGAATTTTAATCTGTAATTTCGAATACTTTTCGTGATCCCGATAAAACATGCGTAAAATGTTTCTCAATTTACAAAGATCAGCCTGCATTTTTGCCATCTTCTTGTATTTCTGAATGTAATTTTTCCCTTTGTCCTTATGCGTTCTTCGGTACAACCTCGCAGAGAATTTAATTTTTTCATTATAGCTTTTGTCACCCCAGTATCTACCCATTATTCTGGTAGCAACTTTTTTCTTATGTTTGTTTCGGTAATCTATATCGTTATCATACCGTTCCTTGCTCTTTTGTTTCGCTGTCTCAATTTTCCCTTCTCGATACCCCTGATCCGTAAGATACCTCTGTTTTGCTCTGTCATATTTCATTTCTTAAATCCTGGATCACAAGACATCTTAGTAGCAATCCTTACGCGTGCTCGAGCTTTATTGCGTTTGGTGGCATTTTTATCTCTTTTAAATAAACTTTTCTTATATTTCAGGATGTTAGCTTTATTTTTTGTGTAGTAAAGTTTTCTATTAGTAGAAATTTGGATTGTTCTATTTTGATATTGTTTTTGGTTATTCTTTCTTTTTTTCCACTCGCGTGAGACCATATTTTTTCAAGATTTAAAATTATTAAGCACACAAAATCCCGTGTCGAGTATCTAAAACCTAGCATAAAACAAAACTAATTTTAAAATTTTCAGGTATTTATCTTGTTTGAATTACAAAATTAGTATTATTGGTTAGACACCATAAATATTTTTGCAGTTTAAATAATAAGTTTAGTGATTCTGGACTGAAAACTAAAATAATTGCAATTATGAGACAATAATATGGAGATATGTACTTTACGGGTTACAGGATACAATAATAAATTTGAACTGAGATGAAAAAAAAATTTCTTCCAGGAGACAAAAAGCAAAACTAATTTTAGAATTTTCATGTATTTTTGTTGTTTAAATTAAAAAATTACTATTACTGATTAGGCATCATAAATATTTTTGCAGTTTACATAATAATTTTAGCGATTAAGCCAAAAAAGAAAATTTTGGTTCCAGGAGTTTCGGTTACTATTGAGACAAGTAGCTATTATTACTATAGAGTTCATTACATGGACTGTTTTATTGCTTCAAAATTCAAATATCTTTGAAAAGACTGCAGTATGAAAATACATCAAAAATGCAATTTTTTTGACAAAATTGATTCTACTTTAAAAAGTATTTTATTTTTAAATACAAAAGTGACTAGATGTTGCAATTTCCTTTAAAATGAGCTATTATACAGCTCTCTATGATTTTCCAGTGCCCAGCTAGCTGAGCAGAAAGAAAAAGCGGAAAGAAAAAAATATCCCGTTTGTGGAGAATAACGTGGTAAAAGTCAATTTTCTTGATTTTCAAGCCAATATATTTTCTTTGTTATTCAAGCCAAAGGGAGGTAAGTTTCCTTTATAGAGGATTCGGACAAGGCGGTTCTAATGGTGTACTTTTTGTTTTGATCTGACTCTTTTTTAGGAGTTGGGGGGTTTTATATTTCTTGACATTGGAGGTGATCGTCTCTTACTAGGTTGCTAGCTACCGCTGCAACCCGGATGCTTCAAAATTCAAATATCTTTGAAAAGACTGCAGTATGAAAATACATCAAAAATGCAATTTTTTTGACAAAATTGATTCTACTTTAAAAAGTATTTTATTTTTAAATACAAAAGTGACTAGATGTTGCAATTTCCTTTAAAATGAGCTATTATACAGCTCTCTATGATTTTCCAGTGCCCAGCTAGCTGAGCAGAAAGAAAAAGCGGAAAGAAAAAAATATCCCGTTTGTGGAGAATAACGTGGTAAAAGTCAATTTTCTTGATTTTCAAGCCAATATATTTTCTTTGTTATTCAAGCCAAAGGGAGGTAAGTTTCCTTTATAGAGGATTCGGACAAGGCGGTTCTAATGGTGTACTTTTTGTTTTGATCTGACTCTTTTTTTAGGAGTTGGGGGGTTTTATATTTCTTGACATTGGAGGTGATCGTCTCTTACTAGGTTGCTAGCTACCGCTGCAACCCGGATTTTTGTTTTGATCTGACTCTTTTCTCAGGAGTTAGGGGTTTTATATTTCTTAACATTGGACGTGATCGTCTCTTACTAGGTTGCTAGCTACCGCTGCAACCTGGATAAAATTATCTCTGAAAGAATAGATTTTGTTGAAAAGTCAGCTAGAGATGCTTTCGCAAAACTTCATAGTAAGTCCAAAAGAAATGTTGCATGTTTAGTGAAAAGCTTCCAAGGTATGGACCGGCAACTGTGGAACAGTTTACAGATGTAATGGGAAATCTTATACAACACTGTGAATATGTGGAGGCATAATTGTCCTCTACTTATTTTCAGCTTAAATTCGATGATCGAGCCTTTATGTAACACTAACTACATCCAACGGCTATGACATCATTGATCAATATTGTATATAAAAATTAAGTTTTTCGTAAAAAATAATTAATTAAAAAAAAATTCAGTATAAATGGCACTAGATCTAGAGATTTCCTTTAAAATGAGCCATTGAACAACTCTCTACGATGTTCCAGTGCCAAGCTATCTCTGGAAACAAAAGAAAGAAAGAAAAAAATATCGTGTTTCTGGAGAATAACGTGGTTGAAGTCAATTTTCTTGATTTTCTAGCCAATATATTTTCTTTGTTATTCAAGCCAAAGGGTGGTAAGTTTCCTTTATAGGGGTTTCGGACAAGGCGATTCTAATGGTGTACTTTTTGTTTTGATCTGACTCTTTTTTTAGGAGTTATGGGTATTTATATTTCTTAACATTGGACGTGATCGTCTCTTACTAGGTTGCTAGCTACCGCTTTAACCCGGATAATATTGTAATAATTCTAGCTACCACTGCAACCCGGATTCTATGCTATATAATTACAAACAGGAAAAAGCCTACGGCTTTTTCTTCTTCGAAATAGTAAGAGACGAACCTCAAACAACCAAGTAGCTAACTAAGTCCAAAGTCTGCAATGGTTTGTTATTGCAATGATCGTCCCTTAATGTAATGCATGGAAACTGCAACTGGATCTAGACACGTCAACTCTGCTGGGGTCATTTTTGCTACACCAGGTAAGTTCTTATGGACAGTCCGTAAATAGTCAATAAATTAAGGAGAGTACCACTCAGCACATGAAACTGGCAGAAACAAAGTACGTGGACCCAATTGCTCAATCATTGACTTTACTTTATAGGAAAGAGATTGAAAATACTGCTGAGATCCTCTGATTTTTGATTGAACAGAAAACAAAGTCACTTCCATCTCTCCATCACGGGAATGAAGCCTGTCTATAAATTGACGAGCATTTTGATTTGGTTTCACAGTCCGCAACATATGACCGACGCTATTACACATGTAAGAGAATTCTTGCAATTGGAAGCTGTGAAAAAGAAACTGTTTGTCAAGACGAAACTTAGTATGTCTAATAAGAAGCCTTGATTTAAAATATTCTGCATTCCTAATCCGAAATGGTCTTGCCTTGTCACGCAAGCCATATTTGCCTTTCGGGAAAAGATTTGGAAACACTTTTAGATCAAGTTCTTCCTGAAATAAGTCTTCGCTCTCACCTTTTAGTTTCTTGATTTGAATTTGGCCAGTACCAAGATCTTTCATCTGCTTAAAATCTTCAATGAAAACACCATTTATGATGAGCTATAATCGTCCTTTATGTAACTACAGCTGGAACCACCCATACATCAGTTAGTATGGGAGAGAGATCGTTCTTTACTGTAAATTTCTTAACATTGGACGTGATCGTCTCTTACTAGGTTGCTAACTACCGCTGCAACCCGGACAGTTCTTGGACTTCTGAATGTAATGTTTCACTTTGTCCTTATGTGTTCTTTGGTAAAGCCTCGCAGAAGTTTTAATTTTTTCATTATAGCTTTTGTCACCCCAGTATCTACCCATTATTCTGGTAGCAACTTTTTTCTTATGTTTGTTTCGGTAATCTTTATCATTATCATACCATTCCTTGCTCATTTGTTTGGCTGTCTCAATTTTTGCATGTCTATAAAATTCATCATTATATTAACGCTGTTTGTCACTATCAATTTTGGCATGTCGATACGCCTGGTTGGTTGAATACCTTTACTTTTCTATTTTCAAGATACTATCTCTGTTTTTTGTGTAGTACTGTTTTAAATTAAATTACGTATAACTCACTTAGAAGGCATCTTATTACTATCTTAATTATCCTATTATCATTTCTTAAGTCTCGTATCAAGTATCCATAACCTAACCAAAAATAAAATTAATTTTGAATTTTCTGGTATTTTGTTAGTTTGAATGAAAAGGTTATAATTATTGCTCAGATATCATAAATATTATTGCAGTTTACATAATAACTTTAGCGATTCTAAACTGAAAAATAAGGTATATAAAAAAATTGAATTTTTTAGTCTGAAATACAATTTAAATCCCCCGTCAGTTAGTTAGAAACTAACCAAAAATAAAACTAATTTTAAAATTTCTTAATGTAATAAAAATAATTTTTTTTTAATTACCAAAGGTTTTTAACCCCATTAATTTCCTTTAAAATGAGCCATTGAACAACTCTCTATGATGTGCCAAGCTATCTGTTGAATTACTAACCTATAGTATAATTAAGTGGCGTATAAAATTTAGTATATGCAAGAGGTCGTTCTTTATTATAAACTAAACTTGATAGAGTTGGTTCCATTGTCTCATTATTTGAACTGGGCACAGCTTCCAAAACTGGATGAACCATTGCCAAATTACAAAAGGTTTTTAACCCCATTAATTTCCTTTAAAATGAGCCATTGAACAACTTTCTACGATATTCCAGTGCCATGCTATCTGTTGAATTACTAACCTATACTATAATTAAGTGGTGTATAAAATTTAGCATAGGCAAGAGGTCGTTCTTTATTATAAATACAAACAGGAAAAAGCCTACGGCTTTTTCTTCTTTTAAATAGTAAGAGACGAAACTCAAACAATCAAGTAGCTAACTAAGTCCAATGTATGGAATGGTTTGTTATTTCAGTGATCGTCTTTTAATGTAAAAAAAATATAAATACTGTAATCTTAACTATAATGAAGTTGCGTATGCAAGTTAGTATAGGGAAGAGTTTGATCTTTATTATATGGTCGGTTGAATACCTTTGTTTTGCTCTCTCAATTTTTACTTCTCGATGCGCCTGGTCGGTTGAATACCTTTGCTTTTCTCTTTTCAAGATACTATCTCTGTTGTTTGTGTAGTACTGTTTTTTCAAATTGCGTATAGCTTGCTTCGATCTAACCATTATTCTAATCAAGAATGAGAGAATTTACATCTGTGTCGTTCTTAAGTAGTAATTATGACGTCACGGCGTAATGATTTTATTGACGTCAAGGCGCAATGATATTATTTCATGACGTCATCAGAAACAACAATATAATTTCGTGTTTTTCTATTCACTTCATAGCTCTAATATAAAGCTACGACATTCATTATTTATCTAGTAGGGTTTCAGACAAGGTAGTTCTAATGATATACTTTTGTTTTGATCTTACTCTATTTTTAGGACTTTTGTTATATTTCTTAGCATGGAACTGATCGTCTCTTACTAGGTTGCTAGCTACTGCTGCAACCCAAATTCACATATATATTTATTTATGAGAGGCAGCCTGGCCGAGTGGTCCAAGACACTGGTGTTAGCCACCAGTCTCTTCAGAGGCGTGGGTTCAAATCTTACCGCTGGTATACGATTATGTTTGAAAGACTGCAGTGTGAAAAGACATCAAAAATGCAGTTTTTGGTGGAAAAATTTATTCTCTTTTAGAAATAATTTATTTTAGTTACTATAGATTTTTAACCCAATTAATTTCCTTTAAAATGAGCTATTGAACAACCCTCTACGATGTTCCAGTGCCAAGCTATCTGTGGAAAAGAAAAAGAAAAAAAAGAAAAAAATATCCCGTTTGGGGAGAATAACGTGGTTAAAGTCAATTTTCTTGATTTTCAAGCCAATATATTTCCCTTGCTGTTCAAGCCAAGGGACAGAAAGTTTCCTATACAGGGGTTTCGGACAAGGCGGTTCTAATGGTGTACTTTTTGTTTTGATCTGACTCCTTTGTTAGGAACTATGGGTTTTTATATTTCTTAACATTGGACGTGATCGTCTCTTACTAGGTTGCTAGCTATCGCTGCAACCCGAAAATCCTACCACTTGTATACGATTATGACATCATTGATCAATCTTTAATATGAAATATACAATTTTTCGTAAAAAACTGATTCTATTTTAAAAATACATTGTTTTAAGTACAGAAAGTTTTTAACCCAATTAATTTCCTTTAAAATGAGTCATTGAACAACTCTCTACGATGTTCCAGTGCCAAGCTATCTGGGGAAAAGAAGAAGAAAGAAAAAAACATCCCCTTTGTGGAGAATAACGTGGTTAAAGTCAATTTTCTTGATTTTCAAGCCAATATATTTTCTTTGTTATTCAAGCCAAAGGGCGGTAAGTTTTCCTTATAGGAATTTCAGACAAGGCAATTCTAATGGTGTACTTTTTGTTTTGATCTGACTCTTTTTTTTAGGAGTTATGGGTTTTTATATTTCTTAACATTGGACGTGATCGTCTCTTACTAGGTTGCTAGCTACCGCTGCAACCCGGACCACGAACTGTTTGATTTAATACTACAGTTACTCTGGGTTACAGTTCGTTCCTTAATGTAACACAATACCCCGTGTCGAGTAACTAAAACCTAGCATAAAAAAACTAATTTTAAAATTTTCAGGTATTTATCTTGTTTGAATTACAAAATTAGTATTATTGGTTAGGCACCATAAATATTTTTGCAGTTTACATAATGAGTTTAGCGATTCTGAACTGAAAACTAAAATAATTGGAATTATAAGACAATAATATGGAGATACGTACTTTACGTTTTACAAACCAAAAAAAGTTTGGTTCCAGGATAGACTAATAACTTTGAACTGAGATGAAAAAAAATTTTCTTCCAGGAGACAAAAAGCAAAACTAAATTTAGAATTTTCATGTATTTTTGTTGTTTAAAATAAAAAATTACTATTACTGATTAGGCATCATAAATATTTTTGCAGTTTACGTAATAATTTTAGCTATTAAGCCAAAAAATAAAATTTTGGTTCCAGGAGTTTCGGTTACTATTGAGACAAGTAGCTATTATTACTATAGAGTTCATTACCATGAACTGTATGATTGCTTCAAAATTCAAATATCCTTGAAAAGACTGCAATATGAAAATACATCCAAAATGCAATTTTTTTTGACAAAATTGATTCTACTTTAAAAAGTATTTTATTTTTAAGTACAAAAGGCACTAGATGTAGCAATTTTCTTTAAAATGAGCCATTATACAGCTCTCTATGATTTTCCAGTGCCCAGCTAGCTGAGGAGAAAGATCGAGTGGAAAGAAAAAACATCCCGTTTGTGGAGAATAACGTGGTTAAAATCAATTTTCTTGATTTTCAAGCCAATATATTTTCTTTGTTATTCAAGCCAAAGGACGGTAAGTTTCCTTTGTAGGGGTTTCGGACAAGGCGGTTCTAATGGTGTACTTTTTGTTTTTATCTGACTTTTTTTTTAGGAGTTGGGGGGTTTTATATTTCTTAACATTGGAGGTGATCGTCTCTTACTAGGTTGCTAGCTACCGCTGTAACCCGGATTTTAATATAATTTATATTTCTTAACATTGGACGTGATTGTCTCTTACTAGGTTGCTAGATACCGCTGCGACCCGGATCTTTGTTGTAACGAAGAGAATACGGGTTACAGCTGCCGCTGCAACCCGGATACTGCTGTAATCTGGATAGCTTGCAGCTACCCCAGGAACCACCATATATAAGTTACTATAGGCGAGAGATCGTTCTTTACTGTAACTTTGAAATAGTAAGAGACGAACCTCAAACAATCAAGTAGCTAACTAACTAAGAAAGAAAGAAAAAAAGTATCCTGTTTAGGCAGAATGTTGTAGTAGCTGCCACTTTTCTTGATTTTCAAGCCAATATATTTCCCTTGCTGTTCAAGCCAAGGGACAGAAAGTTTACTACACAGGGGTTTCGGATAAGGCGGTTCTAATGGTGTACTATTGTTTTGATCTGACTCCTTTTTTAGGAGCTATGGGTTTTTATATTTCTTAACATTGGACGTGATCGTCTCTTACTAGGTTGCTAGCTACCGCTGCAACCCAGATAAGAAACAAAATTAAAATTTCTTAATGTAATAAAAATAATTTATTTTAATTACAAGAAGTTTTTAACCCCCTTAATTTTCTTTAAAATGAGCCATTGAACAACTCTCTACTGTGTTCCAGTGCCAAGCTATCTGATGAATGACTAACCTATACTATAATTAAGTGGCGTATAAACTTTAGTATAGGCAAGAGGTTGTTCTTTATTTTAAATGAAAAATTACGTAATCCCTATTTATGTTTCAGTTAACATGGGCTAGGTGTCGTTCTTTATTGTAATCCCTTTCTGTTCAAGCCAAGGGACAGAAAGTTTCCTATGCAGGGGTTTCGGACAAGGCGGTTCTAATGGTGTACTTTTTGTTTTGATCTGACTCCTTTTTTAGGAACTATGGGTTTTTATATTTCTTAACATTGGACGTGATCGTCTCTTACTAGGTTGCTAGCTACCGCTGCAACCCGGATAACATGAAATTATAATTTATTTTAGTTACTAGGGGTTGAAAGTCCGTTCTTTACTGTAAAATTTATTTTAGTTACTAATGATTTTTAACCGAATTAATTTCCTTTAAAATGAGCTATTGAAAAACTCTCTACGTGTTCCAGTGCCAAGCTATCTGTGGAAAAGAAAGAAAAATAATTAAACTGGAAAACTTTTTGTTTGGCTGTCTCAATTTTTGCATGTCTATAATCTTCATCATTGTGATAACACATCTTGCTGTTTTCTTTTGCTCTCTCAATTATTACTTCTCGATACGCCTGGTCGGTTGAATACCTTTGTTTTGCTCTCTCAATTATTACTTCTCGATACGCCTGGTCGGTTGAATACCTTTGCTTTTTTCTTTTCAAGTTACTATCTCTGTTGTTTGTGTAGTACTCTTTCTTCAACTTGCGTATAGCCTGCTTTGATCTAACCCTTATTCTAATCAAGAATGAGAGAATTTTCAGTTTTGACTTTCCTTATATACTAATTATGACGTCACTCTATTCACGTCATAGCTCTAATATAAAACTATGATGACGTTCATTATTTATCTAGTAGGGTTTCAGACAAGGTATTTCTAATGATGTACTTTTGTTTTGATCTGACTCTATTTTTAGGAGTTTTGGGTTTTTATATTTCTTAGCATTGGACTGATCGTCTATTACTAGGTTGCTAGCTACTGCTGCAACCCAAATTCACATATATATTTATTTATGAGAGGCAGCCTGGCCGAGTGGTCCAAGGCACTGGTGTTAGCCACCAGTCTCTTCATAGGCGTGGGTTCAATTCTTACCGCTGGTAACGATTATGTTTGAAAGACTGCAGTGTGAAAAGACATCAAAATGCAGTTTTTGGAGTGGTCCAAGGCACTCGTGTTACCCACCAGTCTCTTCGGAGGCCAGGGTTCAAATCTTACCGCTGGTATACGATTATGTTTGAAAGACTGTAGTGTGAAAAGACATCAAAAATGCAGTTTTTGGTGGAAAAATTTATTCTCTTTTAGAAATAATTAATTTTAGTTACTATAGATTTTTAACCCAATTAATTTCCTTTAAAATGAGCTATTGAACAACCCTCTACGATGTTCCAGTGCCAAGCTATCTCTGGATACAAAAAAAGAAAAAAAGAAAAAAAAGAAAAAAATATCCCGTTTGGGGAGAATAACGTGGTTAAAGTCAATTTTCTTGATTTTCAAGCCAATATATTTCCCTTGCTGTTCAAGCCAAGGGACAGAAAGTTTCCTATACAGGGGTTTCGGACAAGGCGGTTCTAATGGTGTACTTTTTGTTTTGATCTGACTCCTTTGTTAGGAACTATGGGCTTTTATATTTCTTAACATTGGACGTGATCGTCTCTTACTAGGTTGCTAGCTACCGCTGCAACCCGGATTTGGGCTACAGTATAACGAATGCCCATGCTTTCTTGTGTCCCTGTAATTGATTTCACAATAATCCAAGCCGCCAAGGTAGAAATTAACCACTTTGTCAGTTGAAAATTTTAATGCTATATTGTTTTCAAGGATATCAAAAAGAATTTGACATAATTCAATATCCGTCGGATAGAGCTTGCGGATATCAGGGTGACATTGCCAAGTAACCTGCTGCCCAATTTTTGGTTTTGAATGTTTACTCAGATTGTTATAGGTGACTTCAGCCATCATAATTTCCTTGTCAGATCTAGTTTTAGAGCATTTTTCAATAGTTGTCTCGTACTTTTCAGGACAGTTTGTTCTACTACACAGAGAATTTTTTGCCAAATATTCAGTAGAACTAAACGAACTGTTTAAAACACAGTTAGAAATGCTTTTTTCTTGAGTCGGTGTTCCAGGAATTTGTTCTGAATCATTAGTCTTACAAACACATTTACTAATAAACCTAACAGGCTCGTTTTCGCCATAATTGAAAAACATTGCTTTTCCTTCGCTGTTGATAGGTATGCTTGTATATATATTTTTATTGCTGCTACATACACTGCAATTGCTCCTTCCAAAATTAATATACGAATTTTCTAAGAAGTACGCCTCCGTATATTCACTGTGTTGTCGAACATTTTCCATTGCATCTATAAACTGTTCCGCAGTTGCCAATCCATACCTTGGAAGCTTTTCGTTAAACTGACAACATTTCTTTTGGATATTGCTATGAAGCTTTGCCAAAGCATTTCTAGCCGACTTTTCAACAGCATCCGCTCTTTCAAAGAGAATTTTAATCTGTAATTTCGAATACTTTTCGTGATCCCGATAAAACATGCGTAAAATGTTTCTCAATTTACAAAGATCAGCCTGCATTTTTGCCATCTTCTTGTATTTCTGAATGTAATTTTTCCCTTTGTCCTTATGCGTTCTTCGGTACAACCTCGCAGAGAATTTAATTTTTTCATTATAGCTTTTGTCACCCCAGTATCTACCCATTATTCTGGTAGCAACTTTTTTCTTATGTTTGTTTCGGTAATCTATATCGTTATCATACCTTTCCTTGCTCTTTTGTTTCGCTGTCTCAATTTTCCCTTCTCGATACCCCTGATCCGTAAGATACCTCTGTTTTGCTCTGTCATATTTCATTTTCTTAAATCCTGGATCACAAGACATCTTAGTAGCAATCCTTACGCGTGCTCGAGCTTTATTGCGTTTGGTGGCATTTTTATCTCTTTTAAATAAACTTTTCTGATATTTCAGGATGTTAGCTTTATTTTTTGTGTAGTAAAGTTTTCTATTAGTAGAAATTTGGATTGTTCTATTTTGATATTGTTTTTGGTTATTCTTTCTTTTTTTCCACTCGCGTGAGATCATATTTTTTCAAGGTTTGAAATTATTAAGCACACAAAATCCCGTGTCGAGTATCTAAAACCTAGCATAAAACAAAACTAATTTTAAAATTTTCAGGTATTTATCTTGTTTGAATTACAAAATTAGTATTATTGGTTAGACACCATAAATATTTTTGCAGTTTACATAATAAGTTTAGTGATTCTGGACTGAAAACTAAAATAATTGCAATTATGAGACAATAATATGGAGATATGTACTTTACGGGTTACAAACCAAAAAAAGCTTGGTTCCAGGATACAATAATAAATTTGAACTGAGATGAAAAAAAAATTTCTTCCAGGAGACAAAAAGCAAAACTAATTTTAGAATTTTCATGTATTTTTGTTGTTTAAATTAAAAAATTACTATTACTGATTAGGTATCATAAATATTTTTGCAGTTTACATAATAATTTTAGCGATTAAGCCAAAAAAGAAAATTTTGGTTCCAGGAGTTTCGGTTACTATTGAGACAAGTAGCTATTATTACTATAGAGTTCATTACATGGACTGTTTTATTGCTTCAAAATTCAAATATCTTTGAAAAGACTGCAGTATGAAAATACATCAAAAATGCAATTTTTTTGACAAAATTGATTCTACTTTAAAAAGTATTTTATTTTTAAATACAAAAGTGACTAGATGTTGCAATTTCCTTTAAAATGAGCCATTATACAGCTCTCTATGATTTTCCAGTGCCCAGCTAGCTGAGCAGAAAAAAAAAGCGGAAAGAAAAAAATATCTCGTTTGTGGAGAATAACGTGGTAAAAGTCAATTTTCTTGATTTTCAAGCCAATATATTTTCTTTGTTATTCAAGCCAAAGGGCGGTAAGTTTCCTTTATAGAGGATTCGGACAAGGCGGTTCTAATGGTGTACTTTTTGTTTTGATCTGACTCTTTTTTTAGGAGTTGGGGGGTTTTATATTTCTTGACATTGGAGGTGATCGTCTCTTACTAGGTTGCTAGCTACCGCTGCAACCCGGATACTGTTTTTTCAAATTGCGTATAGCTTGCTTCGATTTAACCATTATTCTAATCAAGACTGAGAGAATTTACATCTTTTTCGTTCTTAAGTAGTAATTATGACGTCACGGCGTAATGATTTTATTGACGTCATGGCGCAATGATATTATTTCATGACGTCATTAGAAACAACAATATAATTTCGTGTTTTTCTATTCACGTCATAGCTCTAATATAAAGCTATGACGACATTCATTATTTATCTAGTAGGGTTTCAGACAAGGTAGTTTTAATGATGTACTTTTGTTTTGATCTTACTCTATTTTTAGGAGTTTTGTTATATTTCTTAGCATGGGACTGATCGTCTCTTACTAGGTTGCTAGCTACTGCTGCAACCCAAATTCACATATATATTTATTTATGAGAGGCAGCCTGGCCGAGTGGTCCAAGACACTGGTGTTAGCCACCAGTCTCTTCGGAGGCGTGGGTTCAAATCTTACCGCTGGTATACGATTATGTTTGAAAGACTGCAGTGTGAAAAGACATCAAAAATGCAGTTTTTGGTGGAAAAATTTATTCTCTTTTAGAAATAATTTATTTTAGTTACTATAGGTTTTTAACCCAATTAATTTCCTTTAAAATGAGCTATTGAACAACCCTCTACGATGTTCCAGTCCCAAGCTATCTGTGGAAAGAAAAAAAAAGAAAAGAGAAAAAAATATCCCGTTTGGGGAGAATAACGTGGTTAAAGTCAATTTTCTTGATTTTCAAGCCAATATATTTCCCTTGCTGTTCAAGCCAAGGGACAGAAAGTTTCCTATACAGGGGTTTCGGACAAGGCGGTTCTAATGGTGTACTTTTTGTTTTGATCTGACTCCTTTGTTAGGAACTATGGGTTTTTATATTTCTTAACATTGGACGTGATCGTCTCTTACTAGGTTGCTAGCTACCGCTGCAACCCGGATGCTAGCTACCGCTGCAACCCGGATGCTTTTCTAATGATCGTCCTTTAATATAAACTATGGACTAAAGTTCGTTCTTTAATGTAAAAATTTGACGATCGAGCCTTTATGTAACACGGATTAAAAAATTATTATCATATCTTATATGTAACTTTTATTTTATAAGTCGTCGATAGTCTAATGGTAAGTATGCCCAATTGTTACCTGGGAGAAAGGGGTTCGATTCCCCGTCGGGGAGAACTTTTAATATGTTGAATTAAAAGCACTATCTTTTCAATTCAAAATTTAAAAAAGAAACTTGTTTATTTACATTTTAGCTAAAATAATGAAGATAATATGAATGAACCACAGTGTTCAGTTTCTTTGGACTTGAGTTCGTTTTTTAACTATAAATACAAACAGGAAAAAGCCTACGGTTTTTTTTTCTTTTAAATAGTAAGAAACGAAACTCAAACAATCAAGTAGCTAACTAAGTCCAATGTATGGAATGGTTTGTTATTTCAGTGATCGTCTTTTAATGTAATTTAAGAACTATGGGTTTTTATATTTCTTAACATTGGACGTGATCGTCTCTTACTAGGTTGCTAGCTACCGCTGCAACCCGGATTGATCTAACCATCATGTATTCATGAATGAGACCATTTACAGTTTTGACGTTTCTTATATAATAATTATGACGTCACTGCATCAAAAATGCAGTTTTTGGTGGAAAAATTTATTCTCTTTTAGAAATAATTTATTTTAGTTACTATAGATTTTTAACCCAATTAATTTCCTTTAAAATGCGCTATTGAACAACCCTTTACGATGTTCCAGTGCCAAGCTATCTGTGGAAAAGAAAAAAGAAAAAAAAAAGAAAAAAATATCCCGTTTGGGGAGAATAACGTGGTAAAAGTCTATTTTCTTGATTTTCAAGCCAATATATTTTCTTTGTTATTCAAGCCAAAGGGCGGTAAGTTTCCTTTATGGAAGATTTGGACAAGGCGGTTCTAATGGTGTACTTTTTGTTTTGATCTGACTCTTTTTTTAGGAGCTACGGGTTTTTATATTTCTTAACATTGTAGGTGATCGTCTCTTACTAGGTTGCTAGCTACCGCTGCAACCCGGATACAATTATGACGTCATTGATTAATCTTTAACATAAAATTAAGTAAAATATAAATCATTCAAAAATTGGGTCCTTGAAAGCCTGCCTGGCGCAGCGGATAGCCTGCCTTGCTACTCCGAAGGCTGCAGGTTCAAATCCTGCCAGAGGCAATTTTTACACATTTATCTATTTAAAGTCTAAATAAAACTTCTATTAGTTAGTACTGTATTAGATTCTCTTTACTGACATCGATCCTTTATGTATTACTAGTTTGCTAGCTACCGCTGCAACCCGGATCTATTTAAATTTATGTATTATTGCTTCAAAATTCAAATATCTTTGAAAAGACTGCAGTATGAAAATACATCAAAAATGTAGTTTTTTTGACAAAATTGATTCTACTTTAAAAAGTATTTTATTTTTAAATACAAAAGTGACTAGATGTTGCAATTTCCTTTAAAATGAGCTATTATACAGCTCTCTATGATTTTTCAGTGCCCAGCTAGCTGAGGAGAAAAATCAAGCGGAAAGAAAAAAATATCCCGTTTGTGGAGAATAACGTGGTAAAAGTCTATTTTCTTGATTTTCAAGCCAATATATTTTCTTTGTTATTCAAGCCAAAGGGTGGTAAGTTTCCTTTATAGAGGATTCGGACAAGGCGGTTCTAATGGTGTACTTTTTGTTTTGATCTGACTCTTTTTTTAGGAGTTGGGGGGTTTTATATTTCTTAACATTGGAGGTGATCGTCTCTTACTAGGTTGCTAGCTACCACTGCAACCCGGATTACAAACAGGAAAAAGCCTACGGCTTTTTCTTCTTTGGAATAGTGAGAGACGAAACTCAAAGAATCAGGCTGCTAACTAAGTCTAATATAAGCAATTGTTTGTTCTTCTAATGATCATCTTTTAATTTGGCGTTTCTTACTAGGTTGCTAGCTACCACTTAAACCCGGATTATGTAATAGGTTGCTAGCTACCACTGCAACCTAGATATTCTTATTTCTGCTACTATGGGCTAAGGTTCGTTCTTTCATGTTAAACTAGCAAAAAATTTTTTAAGCCTGATGACGATTTAACTAATGTGTCAAAAGTAAGGTTGCAAGTCGACGATTTTGTTTTGGCCATATTATAATTGGTATGGTGAAATAATAATATGCATATGGCTCTTAAATCATAGTTCTTTATGGTTCCATATGGTCTTGTGGCTAGGATAGTTAACTTTCACTTAACAGGCTCGGGTTCGATTCCCGGTGTGGGAAAATTTTTAACTATATGATCTTCGAACATTTGAACCTTTTATAATCTATAATGATGTATAATATAAATACTGTAATCTTAACTATAGTGAAGTTGCGTATGCAAGTTAGTATAGGGAAGAGTTCGATCTTTATTATATTTTCTTTTCAAGATACTATCTCTGTTGTTTGTGTAGTACTGTTTTTTCAATTTGCGTGCAGCTTGCTTGATTGAAACCATTATGTAATTATAAATGAGAACATTTACAGTTCTGAAGCTTCTTATATAGTAATTATGACGTCACAGCGTAATGATTTTGTTGACGTCATAGCGCAATGATATTATTTCATGACGTCTTCAGAAACAACAATATAATTTCGTGTTTTTCTATTCACGTCATAGCTCTAATATAAAACTATGATGACATTCATTATTTATCTAGTAGGGTTTCAGACAAGGTAATTCTAATGATGTACTTTTGTTTTGATCTGACTCTATTTTTAGGAGTTTTGTTATATTTCTTAGCATTGGACTGATCGTCTCTTACTAGGTTGCTAGATACTGCTGCAACCCAAATTCACATATATATTTATTTATGAGAGGCAGCCTGGCCGAATGGTCCAAGGCACTGGTGTTAGCCACCAGTCTCTTCGGAGGCGTGGGTTCAAATCTTACCGCTGGTATACGATTATGTTTGAAAGACTGCAGTGTGAAAAGACATCGAAAATGCAGTTTTTGGTGGAAAAATTTATTCTCTTTTAGAAATAATTTATTTTAGTTGCAAAAGGTTTTTAGCCCAATTAATTTCCTTTAAAATGAGCTATTGAACAACCCTCTACGATGTTCCAGTGCCAAGCTATCTCTGGATACAAAAAAAAAGAAAAGAGAAAAAAATATCCCGTTTGGGGGGAATAACGTGGTTAAAGTCAATTTTCTTGATTTTCAAGCCAATATATTTCCCTTGCTGTTCAAGCCAAGGGACAGAAAGTTTCCTAAACAGGGGTTTCGGACAAGGCGGTTCTAATGGTGTACTTTTTGTTTTGATCTGACTCCTTTTTTAGGAACTATGGGTTTTTATATTTCTTAACATTGGACGTGATCGTCTCTTACTAGGTTGCTAGCTACCACTGCAACCCGGATTCTAATGGTGTAATTTTTGTTTTAATCTGACTCTTTTCTCAGGAGTTAGGGGTTTTATATTTCTTAACATTGGACGTGATCGTCTCTTACTAGGTTGCTAGCTACCGCTGCAACCCGGAAAAATATAAGTACTGTAATCTTAACTATAGTGAAGTTGCGTATGCAAGTTAGTATAGGGTAGAGTTCGATCTTTATTATAACTTCATCTAGAAGGCCCGGGTTCGATTCCCGGTGTTGGAGAATTTTTAACTCTATAATCTTCGAACATTAGAAGCTCTAAACCTTTTATAATTTATAATGAACCACATCGATCCTTTATGTAAAACTTGGAATTCGTTTTATGCTATATCATTACAAACAGGAAAAAGCCTACGGCTTTTTCTTCTTTGAAATAGTAAGAGACGAGCCACAAGTAACTACCACTGGAACCACCATATATCAGTTACTATGCATGAGCGATTGTTCTTTACTGTGAACTACACCTGGAACCACCATATATCAGTTAGTATGGGAGAGAGATCGTTCTTTACTGTAATCTCTGGAAAAGAAAGAAAAAAAAAAAGAAAAAAATATCTCGTTTGAGAAGAATAACGTGGTAAAAGTCAATTTGCTTGATTTTCAAGCCAATATATTTCCCTTGCTGTTCAAGCCAAGGGACAGAAAGTTTCCTATACAGGGGTTTCGGACAAGGCGGTTCTAATGGTGTACTTTTTGTTTTGATCTGACTCCTGCTTTAGGAGCTATGGGTTTTTATATTTCTTAACATTGGACGTGATCGTCTCTTACTAGGTTGCTAGCTACCGCTGCAACCCGGATATTCAAATGATCGTCCTTTAATGTAATATGACGTCACTGCATCAAAAATACAGTTTTTATTGGAAAAATTTATTCTCTTTTAGAAATAATTTATTTTAGTTACTATAGATTTTTAACCCAATTAATTTCCTTTAAAATGAGCTATTGAAAAACCCTCTACGATGTTCCAGTGCCAAGCTATCTCTGGATACAAAAGAAAAAAAAAAGAAAAAAATATCCCGTTTGGGGAGAATAACGTGGTTAAAGTCAATTTTCTTGATTTTCAAGCCAATATATTTCCCTTGCTGTTCAAGCCAAATGACAGAAAGTTTCCTATACAGGGGTTTCGGACAAGGCGGTTCTAATGGTGTACTTTTTGTTTTGATCTGACTCCTTTTTTAGGAGCTATGGGTTTTTATATTTCTTAACATTGGACGTGATCGTCTCTTACTAGGTTGCTAGCTACCGCTGCAACCCGGATAACCTATACTATAATTAAGTGGCATATAAAATTTAGCATAGGCAAAAGGTCGTTCTTTATTATATAACTATAAATACAGACAGGAAAAAGCCTACGGCTTTTTCTTCTTTTAAATAGTAAGAGACGAAACTCAAACAATCAAGTAGCTAACTAAGTCCAATGTATGGAATGGTTTTTTATTTCAGTGATCGTCTTTTAATGTAAATTTACTAACCTATACTATAGTTAAGTGGCCTATATAATTTAGTATAGGCAAGAGGTCGTTCTTTATTATAACACTTTTCTTGATTTTTTAGTACTGATTTTTTAACTTGCGTGTAGCTTGCTTTGATCTAACCATTATGTATTCATGAATGAGACCATTTACAGTTTTGAAGTTTCTTATATAATAATTATGACGTCACTGCATCAAAAATGCAGTTTTTGGTGGAAAAATTTATTCTCTTTTAGAAATAATTTATTTTAGTTACTATAGATTTTTAACCCAATTAATTTCCTTTAAAATGCGCTATTGAACAACCCTTTACGATGTTCCAGTGCCAAGCTATCTGTGGAAAAGAAAAAAGAAAAAAAAAAGAAAAAAATATCCCGTTTGGGGAGAATAACGTGGTAAAAGTCTATTTTCTTGATTTTCAAACCAATATATTTTCTTTGTTATTCAAGCCAAAGGGCGGTAAGTTTCCTTTATAGAGGATTCGGACAAGGCGGTTCTAATGGTGTACTTTTTGTTTTGATCTGACTCTTTTTTTAGGAGCTACGGGTTTTTATATTTCTTAACATTGGAGGTGATCGTCTCTTACTAGGTTGCTAGCTACCGCTGCAACCCGGATATCGTCTCTTACTAGGTTGCTAGCTACCGCTGCAACCCGGATGTATTGATCTGACCTTTTTTTTAGGAGTAATGGGTTTTATATTTCTTAACATTGAAAGTGATCGTATCTTACTAGGTTGCTAGCTACCACTGCAACTTGTAGGTTTCTAGATACCACTGCAACCCGGATTGCTATGGGATACAGTTTTTTCCTTAGTGTAAATAAAATAAAAATTAATTTTTTCAATTTTTACGTCACGTCGCTCATTAAGTCATATATGGTTATTAGTACACAATAGGTTTTAGATATTACGTCATGTCACTTATTACGTCATATATGGTTATTAGTAGATTATCGGTAAAATATTCGTTCTTTATTATAATTTAAAACCATCCATTGAACAACTCTCTACGATGTTCCAGTGCTAAGCTATCTATGGAATATAAAGTTTAAAATACAACCTTACCACGAACTGTTTGATTGCTTCAAAAATCAAATGTCTTTGAAAAGACAGCAGTATGGAAAGACATCCAAAATACAGTTTTTAGTGGAAAAATTTATCCTGTTTTAAAATAGTTTGTTTTAGTTACAAAAGGTTTTTTAACCCAATTAATATCCTTTAAAATGAGCCATTGAACAACTCTCTACGATGTTCCAGTGCAAAGCTATTTCTGGAAAAGAAGAAAAAAAGAAAAAAATACCCCGTTTGTGGAGAATAACGTGGTTAAAGTCAATTTTCTTGATTTTCAAGCCAATATATTTCCCTTGCTGTTCAAGCCAAAGGGCGGTAAGTTTCCTTTCAAGGGGTTTCGGACAAGGCGGTTCTAATGGTGTACTTTTTGTTTTGATCTGACTCCTTTTTTAGGAACTATGGGTTTTTACATTTCTTAACATTGGACGTGATCGTCTCTTACTAGGTTGCTAGCTACCGCTGCAACCCGGATACTATGGGCTGGAAGTTTGTTCTTTACTGTAATGAACTGAAAACTAAAACAAAATAAAAATTGATTTTTCAATTTTAAGTCACGTCACTCATTACGTCATATATGGTTAGTACACAATTGCTGTTAGATATTACGGCATGCCACGTATTACGTCATATATGATTCTTAGCAGATAATCGATAGAATATTCGTTCTTTATTATAATTATTTTAGTTACTATGGGCTGGAAGTTCGTTCTTTACTGTACCAGTACCAAGCTATATGTAGAATTACTAACCTATACTATAATCAAGTGGCGTATAAAATTTAGTATAGGAAAGAGGTCGTTCTTTATTATAATTTTCAACTAAAACTAAATGATCTTAGAGTTTTGATTTTTCTATAGCATCATATTCAGTGACAGCTTCATAGAAAGGTAGCCTGATAGCAAAACACAAAGAAGAGTTTAAGTTTTAGTTTAGAGTTTTAATTTAGAGTATTATGGCGTTTATAATGGCATTATAACGGCATAGTTATGTGAGGCAGCGTGGTCGAGCGGTTTAAGGTGCTGGTGTTAGCCACTCTTCAATTCGGAGGCATGGGTTCGAATCCCACCGCTGACAGTATTTTATACCAAAGCTGATTATAATCTTGTTTTAGTTACTATGGACTGAAGTTCGTTCTTTACTATAATTCTTTAACATAAACTTCATTAATCGGATATTTTAATATATCCTATATGGTCTAGAGGTTTGGATAGCTCTCACTCAGTAGGCTTGAGTTCAGTTTCCGTATGGGAAATTTTTACTCATGATGATTTCTTAAGGAACATAATTAAAAATTTCTTAATACAATAAAAATAATTTGTTTTAATTACAAAACGTTTTTAACCCCATTAATTTCCTTTAAAATGAGCCATTGAACAACTCTCTACGATGTTCCAATGCCATGCTATCTGTTGATAATATATATATTTCTTAACATTGGACGTGATCGTCTCTTACTTGGTTGCTAGCTACCGCTGCAACCCAGATAAGAAACAAAATTAAAATTTCTTAATGTAATAAAAATAATTTATTTTAATTACAAGAAGTTTTTAACACCCTAAATTTTCTTTAAAATGAGCCATTGAACAACTCTCTACTGTGTTCCAGTGCCAAGCTATCTGATGAATTACTAACCTATACTATAATTAAGTGGCGTATAAACTTTAGTATAGGCAAGAGGTTGTTCTTTATTTTAAATTTTAACCCAATTAATTTCCTTTAAAATGAGCTATTGAACAACCCTCTACGATGTTCCAGTGCCAAGCTATCTGTGGAAAAGAAAAAGAAAAAAGAAAAAAAATATCCCGTTTGTGGAGAATAACGTGGTAAAAGTCTATTTTCTTGATTTTCAAGCCAATATATTTTCTTTGTTATTCAAGCCAAAGGGCGGTAAGTTTTCTTTATAGAGGATTCGGACAAGGTGGTTCTAATGGTGTACTTTTTGTTTTGATCTGACTCTTTTTTTAGGAGTTGGGGGGTTTTATATTTCTTAACATTGGAGGTGATCGTCTCTTACTAGGTTGCTAGCTACCGCTGCAACCCGGATATATTTCCCTTGCTGTTCAAGGCAAATGACAGAAAGTTACCTATACAGGGGTTTAGGACAAGGCGGTTCTAATGGTGTACTTTTTGTTTTGATCTGACTCTTTTTTTAGGAGCTATGCGTTTTTATATTTATTAACATTGGACGTGATCGTCTCTTACTAGGTTGCTAGCTACCGCTGCAGCCCGGATTAAAAAATTATTATCATATCTTATATGTAACTTTTATTTTATAAGTGTTCGATAGTCTAATGGTAAGCATGCCCACTTGTTACCTGGGAGAATGAGGTTCGATTCCCCGTCAGGGAGAACTTTTTATATGTTGAATTAAAAGCACTATCTTTTCAATTTAAAATTTAAAAAAGAAACTTGTTTATTTACATTCTAGCTAAAATAATGAAGATAATATGAATTAACCACAGGGTTCAGTTTCTTTGGACTTGAGTTCGTTTTTTAACTATAAATACAAACAGGAAAAAGCCTACGGCTTTTTCTTCTTTTAAATAGTAAGAGACGAAACTCAAACAATCAAGCAGCTAACTAAGTCGATGTATGGAATGGTTTGTTTATAAATAATAACTACTACATGAGGATCCTCTTGACTGACACATTTAATGATGATCTGTGTCGATCCTTTATGTATTACCTATACTATAGTTAAGTGGCCTATAAAATTTAGTATAGGCAAAAGGTCGATCTTTATTATAAAACAACGCAAATAGCTCTGACATCCCTCATTTGGGCTACATTATAACGAATGCCCGTGCTTTCTTGTGTCCCTGTAATTGATTTCACAATAATCCAATTCTCCAAGGTAGAAATTAACCACTTTGTCAGTTGAAAATTTTAATGCTATATTATTTTCAAGGATATCAAAAAGAATTTGACATAATTCAATATCCGTCGGATAGAGTTTGCAGATATCAAGGTGACATTGCCAAGTAACCTGCTGCCCAATTTTTGGTTTTGAATGTTTACTCAGATTGTTATAGGTGACTTCAGCCATCATAATTTCCTTGTCAGATCTAGTTTCAGAGCATTTTTCAATAATTGTCTCGTACTTTTCAGGACAGTTTGTTCTACTACACAGATAATTTTTTGCCAAATATTCAATAGAACTAAAAGAACTGTTTAAAACACAGTTAGAAATACTTTTTTCTTGAGTCGGTGTTCCAGGAGTTTGTTCTAAATCATTAGTCTTACAAACACATATACTAATAACCCTAACAGGCTCGTTTTCGCCATAATTGAAAAACATTGCTTTTCCTTCGCTGCTGATAGGTATGCTTGTATATATATTTTTATTACTGCTACATAAACTGCAATTGCTCCTTCCATAATTAATATTCGAATTTTCTAAGAAGTACGCCTCTGTATATTCACTGTGTTGTCGAACATTTTCCATTGCATCTATAAACCGTTCCGCAGTTGCCAGTCCATACCTTGGAAGCTTTTCATTAAACTGACAACATTTCTTTTGGATATTACTATGAAGCTTTGCCAAAGCATTTCTAGCCGACTTTTCAAAAGCATCCGCTCTTGCAAAGAGAATTTTAATCTGTAATTTTGAATACTTTTCGTGATCCTGGTAAAACATGAGTAAAATGTTTCTCAATTTACGAAGATCAGCCTGCATTTTTGCCATCTTCTTGTATTTCTGAATGTAATTTTTCCCTTTGTCCTTATGCGTTCTTCAGTACAACCTCGCAGAGAATTTAATTTTTTCATTATAGCTTTTGTCACCCCAGTATCTACCCATTATTCTGGTAGCAACTTTTTTCTTATATATTTTTCAGTAATCTTCATCATTGTGATAACGCTCTCTGATCTTTTGTCTAGCCTGCTCAATTGTTACTTCTCTATAAAGTTTATCATTGTGATAACGCTCCTTGATCTTTTGTCTAGCCTGCTCAATTGTTGCTTCTCTATAAAGTTTATCATTGTGATAACGCTCCTTGATCTTTTGTCTAGCCTGATCAATTCTTGCTTCTCTGTAATCTTTATCATTATCATACCGTTCCTTGCTCTTTTGTCTAGCCTGCTCAATTGTTGCTTCTCTGTAATCTTCATCATTACCATACCGTTCCTTGATCTTTTGTTTGGCTGTCTCAATTTTTGCATGTCTATAATCTTCATCATTGTGATAACACATCTTGCTGTTTTGTTTTGCTCTCTCAATTATTACTTCTCAATACGCCTGGTCGGTTGAATACCTTTGCTTTTTTCTTTTCAAGTTACTTACTATCTCTGTTGTTTGTGTAGTACTGTTTTTTCAACTTGCGTATAGCTTGCTTTGATCTAACAATTATCTAATCAAGAATGAGAGAATTTATAGTTTTGACTTTTCTTATATACTAATTATGACGTCACGGCGTAATGATTTTATTTCATGACGTCATGGCGCAATGGTATTATTTCATGACGTCTTCAGAAACAACAATATAATTTCGTGTTTTTCTATTCACGTCATAGCTCTAATATAAAACTATGATGACATTCATTATTTATCTAGTAGGGTTTCAGACAAGGTAATTCTAATGATGTACATTTGTTTCGATCTGACTCTATTTTTAGGAGTTTTGGGTTTTTATATTTCTTAGAATTGGACTAATCGTCTCTTACTAGGTTGCTAGCTACTGCTGCAACCCAAATTCACATATATATTTGTTTATGAGAGGCAGCCTGGCCGAGTGGTCCAAGGCACTGGTGTTAGCCACCAGTCTCTTCGGAGGCGTGGGTTCAAATCTTACCGCTGGTATACGATTATGTTTGAAAGACTGCAGTGTGAAAAGACATCAAAAATACAGTTTTTGGTGGAAAAATTTATTCTCTTTTAGAAAAAATTTATTTTAGTTACTATAGATTTTTAACCCAATTAATTTCCTTTAAAATGAGCTATTGAACAACCCTCTACGATTTTCCAGTGCCAAGCTATCTCTGGATACAAAAGAAAAAAAGAAAAAGAAAAAAAAATATCCCGTTTAGGCAGAATGTTGTAGTAGCTGCCACTTTTCTTGATTTTCAAGCAAATATATTTCCCTTGCTGTTCAAGCCAAGGGACAGAAAGTTTCCTATACAGGGGTTTCGGACAAGGCGGTTCTAATGGTGTACTTTTTGTTTTGATCTGACTCCTTTGTTAGGAACTATAGGTTTTTATATTTCTTAACATTGGACGTGATCGTCTCTTACTAGGTTGCTAGCTACCGCTGCAACCCGGATACCGATGTAACCCGTATAAATTACAAACAGGAAAAAGCCTACGGCTTTTTCTTCTTTGGAATAGTAAGAGACGATCCTCACATAATCAGACAGCTAACTAGGTTTATAATTTGTTCTTTAACATAAACTTCACTAATCGGATATGTTAATATATCCTATGTGGTCTAGAGGTTGGAATAGCTCTCACCCAGTTGGCTTGAGTTCAATTTCCGTATGGGAAGTTTTTACTTATGATGATTTCTTAAGGAATATAATTATATTTTCTTAATGTAATAAAAATAATTTGTTTTAATTACAAAAGGTTTTTAACCCCATTAATTTCCTTTAAAATGAGCCATTGAACAACTCTCTACGATGTTCCAGTGCCAAGCTATCTGTTGAATTACTAACCTATACTATAATTAAGTGGCGTATAAAATTTAGTATAGGCAAGAAGTCGTTCTTAATTATAATTAGTTACTATCGCCTAGAGTTAGTTCTTTACCACATAATAATAATTTGTTTTATAATAATAATTAATTTTGTTAATTACAAAAGGTTTCTATATACAGCAATTTCCTTTAAAATGAGCCATTACACAGCTCTTTACTATGACAACGAACCGTTTGATATAATACTTAAGTTACTATGGGTTAAAGTTCGTTCCTTATTGTAATTCTTCGGTACAACCTCGCAGAGAATTTAATTTTTTCATTATAGCTTTTGTCACCCCAGTATCTACCCATTATTCTGGTAGCAACTTTTTTCTTATGTTTGTTTCGGTAATCTATATCGTTATCATACCGTTCCTTGCTCTTTTGTTTCGCTGTCTCAATTTTCCCTTCTCGATACCCCTGATCCGTAAGATACCTCTGTTTTGCTCTGTCATATTTCATTTTCTTAAATCCTGGATCACAAGACATCTTAGTAGCAATCCTTACGCGTGCTCGAGCTTTATTGCGTTTGGTGGCATTTTTATCTCTTTTAAATAAACTTTTCTTATATTTCAGGATGTTAGCTTTATTTTTTGTGTAGTAAAGTTTTCTATTAGTAGAAATTTGGATTGTTCTATTTTGATATTGTTTTTGGTTATTCTTTCTTTTTTTCCACTCGCGTGAGACCATATTTTTTCAAGATTTAAAATTATTAAGCACACAAAATCCCGTGTCGAGTATCTAAAACCTAGCATAAAAACAAAACTAATCTTAAAATTTTCAGGTATTTATCTTGTTTGAATTACAAAATTAGTATTATTGGTTAGACACCATAAATATTTTTGCAGTTTAAATAATAAGTTTAGTGATTCTGGACTGAAAACTAAAATAATTGCAATTATGAGACAATAATATGGAGATATGTACTTTACGGGTTACAGGATACAATAATAAATTTGAACTGAGATGAAAAAAAAATTTCTTCCAGGAGACAAAAAGCAAAACTAATTTTAGAATTTTCATGTATTTTTGTTGTTTAAATTAAAAAATTACTATTACTGATTAGGCATCATAAATATTTTTGCAGTTTACATAATAATTTTAGCGATTAAGCCAAAAAAGAAAATTTTGGTTCCAGGAGTTTCGGTTACTATTGAGACAAGTAGCTATTATTACTATAGAGTTCATTACATGGACTGTTTTATTGCTTCAAAATTCAAATATCTTTGAAAAGACTGCAGTATGAAAATACATCAAAAATGCAATTTTTTTGACAAAATTGATTCTACTTTAAAAAGTATTTTATTTTTAAATACAAAAGTGACTAGATGTTGCAATTTCCTTTAAAATGAGCTATTATACAGCTCTCTATGATTTTCCAGTGCCCAGCTAGCTGAGCAGAAAGAAAAAGCGGAAAGAAAAAAATATCCCGTTTGTGGAGAATAACGTGGTAAAAGTCAATTTTCTTGATTTTCAAGCCAATATATTTTCTTTGTTATTCAAGCCAAAGGGAGGTAAGTTTCCTTTATAGAGGATTCGGACAAGGCGGTTCTAATGGTGTACTTTTTGTTTTGATCTGACTCTTTTTTTAGGAGTTGGGGGGTTTTATATTTCTTGACATTGGAGGTGATCGTCTCTTACTAGGTTGCTAGCTACCGCTGCAACCCGGATGGGTTCAAATCCTACCACTGGTATACGATTATGACGTCATTGATCAATCTTTAATATGAAATATGCAATTTTTCGTAAAAAACTGATTCTATTTTAAAAATACATTGTTTTAAGTACAAAAGGTTTTTAACCCAATTAATTTCCTTTAAAATGAGCTATTGAACAACCCTCTACGATGTTCCAGTGCCAAGCTATCTCTGGAAACAAAGAAAAAAAAAAGAAAAAAATATCCCGTTTAGGAAGAATGTTGTAGTAGCTGCCACTTTTCTTGATTTTCAAGCCAATATATTTCCCTTTCTGTTCAAGCCAAGGGACAGAAAGTTTCCTATACAGGGGTTTCGGACAAGGCGGTTCTAATGGTGTACTTTTTGTTTTGATATGACTCCTTTTTTAGGAACTATGGGTTTTTATATTTCTTAACATTGGACGTGATCGTCTCTTACTAGGTTGCTAGCTACCGCTGCAACCCGGATTATATTTCTTAACACTGGACGTGATCGTCTCTTACTAGGTTGCTAGCTACCAATGCAACCCTTAACTATAGTGAAGTTGCGTATGCAAGTTAGTATAGGGAAGAGTTTGATCTTTATTATAGCTACATAAAGTGCAATTGCTCCTTCCAAAATTAATATACGAATTTTCTAAGAAGTACGCCTCCGTATATTCACTGTGTTGTCGAACATTTTCCATTGCATCTATAAACTGTTCCGCAGTTGCCAATCCATACCTTGGAAGCTTTTCGTTAAACTGACCACATTTCTTTTGGATATTACTATGAAGCTTTGCCAAGGAATTTCTAGCCGACTTTTCAACAGCATCCGCTCTTTCAAAGAGAACTTTAATCTGTAATTTTGAATACTTTTCGTGATCCCGATAAAACATGCGTAAAATGTTTCTCAATTTACAAAGATCAGCCTGCATTTTTGCCATCTTCTTGTATTTCGGAATGTAATTTTTCCCTTTGTCCTTATGCGTTCTTCGGGACAAACTCGCAGAGAATTTAATTTTTTCATTATAGATTTTGTCACCCCAGTAACGCTCCTTGATCTTTTGTTTGGCGGTCTCAATTTTTGCATGTCTATAATCTTCATCATTGTGATAACACATCTTGCTGTTTTGTTTTGCTCTCTCAATTATTACTTCTCGATACGCCTGGTCGGTTGAATACCTTTGTTTTGCTCTCTCAATTATTACTTCTCGATACGCCTGGTCGGTTGAATACCTTTGTTTTGCTCTCTCAATTTTTACTTCTCGATGCGCCTGGTCGGTTGAATACCTTTGTTTTGCTCTCTCAATTATTACTTCTCGATACGCCTGGTCGGTTGAATACCTTTGTTTTGCTCTCTTAATTTTTACTTCTCGATGCGCCTGGTCGGTTGAATACCTTTGCTTTTCTCTTTTCAAGATACTATCTCTGTTGTTTGTGTAGTACTGTTTTTTCAAATTGCGTATAGCTTGCTTCGATCTAACCATTATTCTAATCAAGAATGAGAGAATTTACATCTGTGTCGTTCTTAAGTAGTAATTATGACGTCACGGCGTAATGATTTTATTGACGTCAAGGCGCAATGATATTATTTCATGACGTCATCAGAAACAACAATATAATTTCGTGTTTTTCTATTCACTTCATAGCTCTAATATAAAGCTACGACATTCATTATTTATCTAGTAGGGTTTCAGACAAGGTAGTTCTAATGATGTACTTTTGTTTTGATCTTACTCTATTTTTAGGACTTTTGTTATATTTCTTAGCATGGGACTGATCGTCTCTTACTAGGTTGCTAGCTACTGCTGCAACCCAAATTCACATATATATTTATTTATGAGAGGCAGCCTGGCCGAGTGGTCCAAGACACTGGTGTTAGCCACCAGTCTCTTCGGAGGCGTGGGTTCAAATCTTACCGCTGGTATACGATTATGTTTGAAAGACTGCAGTGTGAAAAGACATCAAAAATGCAGTTTTTGGTGGAAAAATTTATTCTCTTTTAGAAATAATTTATTTTAGTTACTATAGATTTTTAACCCAATTAATTTCCTTTAAAATGAGCTATTGAACAACCCTCTACGATGTTCCAGTGCCAAGCTATCTGTGGAAAAGAAAAAGAAAAAAAAAGAAAAAAATATCCCGTCTGGGGAGAATAACGTGGTTAAAGTCAATTTTCTTGATTTTCAAGCCAATATATTTCCCTTGCTGTTCAAGCCAAGGGACAGAAAGTTTCCTATACAGGGGTTTCGGACAAGGCGGTTCTAATGGTGTACTTTTTGTTTTGATCTGACTCCTTTGTTAGGAACTATGGGTTTTTATATTTCTTAACATTGGACGTGATCGTCTCTTACTAGGTTGCTAGCTATCGCTGCAACCCGGAAAACCAAAAAAAGTTTAGTTCCAGGATACAATAATAACTTTGAACTGAGATGAAAAAAATTTTCTTCCAGGAGACAAAAAGTAAAACTAATTATAAAATTTTCATGTATTTTTGTTGTTTAAATTAAGAACTTACTATTACTGATTAGGCATCATAAATATTTTTGCAGTTTACATAATAATTTTAGCGATTAAGCCAAAAAAGAAAATTTTGGTTCCAGGAGTTTCGGTTACTATTGAGACAAGTAGCTATTATTACTAAAGAGTTCATTACCATGAACTGTTTGATTGCTTCAAAATTCAAATATCTTTGAAAAGACTGCAGTAAAAAAATACTTCAAAAATGCAATTTTTTTGACAAAATTGATTCTACTTTAAAAAATATTTTATTTTTAATTACAAAAGTGACTAGATGTTGCAATTGCCTTTAAAATGAGCTATTATACAGCTCTCTATGATTTTCCAGTGCCCAGCTAGCTGAGCAGGAAAAAAAGTGGAAAGAAAAAAATATCTCGTTTGTGGAGAATAACGACGTGTGACGTCATTAAATGTATGTGACGTCATTTTAATGACGTCACATACACCACAGACCTCCTTTTCTTTTCCCTGTTGCATCAGTTATACTATAGACTATGTTGCATCAGTTATACTCATACTATAGAGTTCGTTGCCACGAACTGTTTGAAAATATTATTCTTTCTTTAGTATAATAATTAACTGTTTCGATCCTTTATGTAATCACGGTTCAATTCCTGTCGTAGGCTTTTTTTTACACGTTTGGCAATTTAAAGTCTGAACAAAACTTCTATTAATAACTACTACATGAGATTCTCCTGACTGACAAAATTTATGATAAATTACATTGATCTTTAATATAACTGCGGTTATAAAACAAGTGACAATCAGAATCCATATATATAGAATCAGAATCCAATATATATAGAAGCCTGCCACATGCCGAGTGCTGGGGTCCAGCAGCGAAGCCGCCAGGCTCTCGGTACTATAAATAATATAAAATCCACAGCTAACTCAGTCCAATATATGCAATGGTGTGCTTTTCTAATGATCGTCCTTTAATCTAAACTATGGACTAAAGTTCGTTCTTTAATGTAATCCAATGCATAAAATTGTTCGTTATTCCAATAATCGTCTCTTAAAAGACAAGGAAAATATATATATATTTCCCTTGCTGTTCAAGCCAAGGGACTGAAAGTTTCCTATACAGGGGTATCGGACAAGGCGGTTCTAATGGTGTAGTTTTGAATTTGATCTGACTCCTTTTTAGGAACTATGGGTTTTAATATTTCTTAACATCGGACTCGATCGTCTCTTACTAGGTTGCTAGCTACCGCTGCAACCCAGACAACTTTATATTTGTTCTTTATTATGATATAATGACGTCATATGCACCATAGACCTCTTTTTTTCCCCCTGCTGTATCAGTTACTATGAGATAGACTCAGTCCTTAAAAATAAAAATCCCGTTTATGGAGAATGTTATAGTATCTGCCACTTTTCTTGATTTTCAAGCCAATATATTTCCCTTGCTGTTCAAGCCAAGGGACAGAAAGTTTACTCTACAAGGGTTTCGGACAAAGCGGTTCTAATGGTGTACTTTTTATTTTAATCTGACTCCTTTTTTAATAACTATGGGTTTTCATATTTCTTAACATTGGACGTGATCATCTCTTACTAGGTTGCTAGCTACCGCTGCAACCCGGATTGCTAGCTACCGCTGAAACCCGGATGTTCTAGTGCCATGCTATCTGTTGAATTACTAACATATACTACAAGTAAGTGGCGTATAAAATTTAGTATAGGCAAGAGGTCGTTCTTTATTATAATCTCTTGTCTAGCCTGCTCAATTGTTGCTTCTCTACAAAGTTTATCATTGTGATAACGCTGCTTGATTTTTTGTCTAGCCTGCTCAATTTTTACTTCTCAATACGCCTGGTCGGTTGAATACCTTTGCTTTTCTCTTTTCAAGATACTATCTCTGTTATCTGTGTAGTACTGTTTTTTTAACTTGCGTGCAGCTTGCTTTGATCTAATCATTATGTAATTAACGAATGAGACCATTTACATCTTTGTCGTTCTTAAGTAGTAATTATGACGTCACGGAGTAATGATTTTATTTCATGACGTCATGGTGCAATGATATTATTTCATGACGTCTTCAGAAACCACAACATAATATCGTGCTTTTCTATTCACGTCATAGCTCTAATATAAAATTATGACGACGTTCATTATTTATCTAGTAAGGTTTCAGACAAGGTAGTTCTAATGATGTACTTTTGTTTTGATTTTACTCTATTTTTAGGAGTTTTGGGTTTTTATATTTCTTAGCATTGGACTGGTCGTCTCTTGCTTGGTTGCTAGCTACTTCTGCAAACCAGATTCACATATATATTATTTATGAGAGGCAGCCTGGCTGAGTGGTCCAAGGCACTGGTGTTAGCCACCAGTCTCTTCGAAGGCGTGGGTCAAATCTTAGTGCTGGTATACGATTATGCTTGAAAGACTGCAGTGTGAAAAGACATTAAAAATGCAGTTTTTGGTGGAAAAATTTATTCTCTTATAGAAATTATTTATTTTAGTTACTATAGATTTTTAACCCAATTAATTTCCTTTAAAATGAGCCATTGAACAACTCTCTACGATGTTCCAGTGCCAAGCTATCTGTGGAAAAGAAAAAAAATATCCCGTTTAGGCAGAATGTTGTAGTAGCTGCCACTTTTCTTGATTTTCAAGCCAATATATTTCTCTTGCTGTTCAAGTCAAGGGACTGAAAGTTTTCTATACAGGGGTTTCGGACAAGGCGGTTCTAACGGTGTACTTTTGAATTTGATCTGACTCCTTTTTTAGGAACTATGGGTTTTTATATTTCTTAACATTGGACGTGAACATCTCTTACTAGGTTGCTAGCTACCGCTGCAACCCGGATACAATCTAGCTAAAATAATGAAGATAATATGAATGAACCACAGTGTTCAGTTTCTTTGGACTTGAGTTTGTTTTTTAACTATAAATACAAACAGGAAAAAGCCTACGGCTTTTTCTTCTTTTAAATAGTAAGAGACGAAAATCAAACAATCAAGTAGCTAACTAAGTCCAATGTATGGAATGGTTTGTCATTTCAGTGATCGTCTTTTAATGTAAAAATATAAATACTGTAATCTTAACTATAGTGAAGTTGCGTATGCAAGTTAGTATAGGGAAGAGTTTTATCTTTATTATATCTTGTTTGAAGTATTAAGAGACAAACCTCAAACAGTCAAGTAGCTAATTAGTCCAATGTCCACAATGGTTTGTACTCCAATGATCGTCTTTTAATGTAAAAATTAAAATAATCATCCATATAATGATTCATTTTATTACTTAAGTTACTGTGGGCTACAGTTCGTTCCTTAATGTTAAATTATAAAAGGTTTTTAACCCCATTAATTTCGTTTAAAATGAGCCATTGAACAACTCTCTACGATGTTCCAGTGCCAAGCTATCTATGGAATATAAAGTTTTAATATAACTTTACCACGAACCGTTTGATTGCTTCAAAAATTTAACATCTTTGAAAAGACTGAAGTACGAAAAGACAAAAAATTCAGTTTTTAGTGGAAAAATTTATTCTGTTTTGAAAGTAATTTGATTTAAGCACAAAAGGTGTTTCAGCTCCTTAATTTTCTTTAAAATGAGCCATTGAACAATTCTCAGCGATTTTCTGTGCCAAGCTAGCGGGTTTGGAAAAAAAAGATACTGTTTAGGAAGAATGCTGTAGTAGATGTCAATTTTTTTATTTTAAAGCCAAAATATTTCCCTTGCTGTTCAAGCCAATGAGCAGAAAGTTTCATATAAAGGGGTTTTGGACAAGGTGGTTCTAATGGTGTACTTTTCTTTTTGATCCGTACTCCTTTTTTTAAGAATTGTGGGTTTTTATATTTCTTAACATTGGACGTGATCGTCTCTTACTAGGTTGCTAGCTACCGCTGCAACCCGGATCACTGCTCCCACCGTCTTTAGTAATAAATCAAGCAGCTAACTAAGTCCAATGTATGCAATGGTTTGTTCTTCTAATGATCGTCTTTTAATATAGCTTACTAGGTTGCTAACAACCGCTGCAACCCGGAAAAATAAAACCTATTTAAAAATTTCAGTCACTATTTACTATAGTTCATCCTTAAATGTAACGTCTATTACTAGGTTGCTAGCTACCGCTGCAACCCGGACTCAGCAGCCATGATCCTGATAAAACTTACATAATCTCTGATTATGATATCGATCCTTTATGTAAAATTGCTAGAGTTTGTTTTTCACTATAATTGTCTTTTAATATAAGATGAGCTACAGTTCGTTCTTTAATGTAACAACCTACGATTATGAAATCATTGATCAATCTTTAACCTGAAATTAAAATCTTATTTTAGTTACTATGGGCTGGAAGTTTGTTCTTTAATGTAAAAAAGACATCAAAAATGCAGTTTTTGGTGGAAAAATTTAATCTCTTTTAGAAATAATTTATTTTAGTTACTATAGATTTTTAACCCAATTAATTTCCTTTAAAATGAGCCATTGAACAACTCTCTACGATGTTCCAGTGCCCAGCTATCTCTGGATACAAAAGAAAAAAAAAGAAAAAAATATCCCGTTTAGGCAGAATGTTGTAGTAGCTGCCACTTTTCTTGATTGTCAAGCCAATATATTTCCCTTGCTGTTCAAGCCAAGGGACAGAATATTTCCTATACACGGGTTTCGGACAAGGTGGTTCTAATGGTGTACTTTTTGTTTTAATCTGACCCCTCTGTTAGGAACTATGGGTTTTTGTATTTCTTAACATTGGGCGTGATCGTCTCTTACTAGGTTGCTAGCTACCGCTGCAACCCGGATTTGATACAAGCGTGCCACGTGTCTAGTGCCAGGGTCTGGGCGAAGCCCAGCCTTCTAAGACTTGACAATTTTTTCTGAAAATTGACAATTACTTAATTAAAAATTTCCAGGAATTATTCTAATTTCAGTTGACAATTCCTCATTATTCAAGCCAAGGAACAGTTATTTTCCTACTTAAGGATATTGAACAAGGCGGTTCTAATAGTGTACTTCCTTTTTTAATCTGACTAGTCTTACGAGAAATGGGCTGTTTTATTTTTTGCTGTTGGACATGATCGTCTCTTTCTAGGTTGCTAACTACCTCTGCAAACCGGATTCAGTTAGTATAAGCTAAAGTTTGTTCTTTACTATAATAATGTAATTAAATATAACTGTACCAGCCTATACTATAGTTAAGTGGCCTCTAAAATTTAGTATAGACAAGAGGTCGTTCTTTATTATAATAATTTCCTTTAAAATGAGCCATTGAACAACTCTCTACGATGTTCCAGTGCCATGCTATCTGTTGAAGTACTAACCTATACTATAATTAAGTGGCGTATAAAATTTAGTATAGGCAAGAGGTCGTTCTTTATTATACTAAAACAGGAAAAATCCTACGGCTTTTTCTTCTTTTAAATAGTAAGAGACGAAACTCAAACAATCAAGTAGCTAACTAAGTCCAATGTAAGGAATGGTTTGTTATTTCAGTGATCGTCTTTTAATGTAAAAAAAAATATAAATACTGTAATCTTAACTATAGTAAAGTTGCGTATGCAAGTTAGTATAGGGAAGAGTTTGATCTTTATTATACTGGAAACAAAGAAAAGAGAAAACAATATCCCGTTTAGGCAGAATGTTGTAGTAGCTGCCACTTTTCTTGATTTTTTAGTACTGATTTTTTAACTTGCGTGCAGCTTGCTTTGATCTAACCATTATGTATTCATGAATGAGACCATTTGCAGTTTTGACGTTTCTTATATAGTAATTATGACGTCACTGCATCAAAAATACAGTTTTTATTGGAAAAATTTATTCTCTTTTAGAAATAATTTATTTTAGTTACTATAGACTTTTAACCCAACTAATTTCCTTTAAAATGAGCTATTGAACAACCCTCTACGATGTTCCAGTGCCAAGCTATCTGTGGAAAAGAAAAAGAAAAAAAAAGAAAAAAATATCCCGTTTGGGGAGAATAACGTGGTAAAAGTCTATTTTCTTGATTTTCAAGCCAATATATTTTCTTTGTTATTCAAGCCAAAGGGCGGTAAGTTTCCTTTATGGAGGGTTTGGACAAGGCGGTTCTAATGGTGTACTTTTTGTTTTGATCTGACTCTTTTCTTAGGAGCTACGGGTTTTTATATTTCTTAACATTGGAGGTGATCGTCTCTTACTAGGTTGCTAGCTACCGCTGCAACCCGGATAATTTATATAATATCAGAAAACCTTACTGCAGAGGTTTCGAGCTCCTGTCTACAAATATGTGGAATTTGGTATTTTTTTTTTTGGCAAAATTGCTTAATAAATCAAATATCTTTGAGAAGACTGCAATATGAAAAGACAATTGATAAAAGTATCATGTGTAACATATTGTTAATTTTTAAACTTTTAGTCCAAGTGGCAAGCACGATCGGCCTTTAACCGAAAGGATGGTGGTTCAAGCCAACCGGGATCATTTTCTTTAATTTTTCATTCGGCTATCAATAAAATCATATCATTACTATATAATTAATTAGTATAGGTTTATTTAATATAGGAAAGAGATCGTTCTTTATTATAAAATTTTTTATTCCAATTATCCTCTTTTAATGTAATAATTGACAAACACCAATTATGATGAGATATATCGGTCCTTTATGTAATTAACATTGGACGTGATCGTCTCTTACTAGGTTGCTAGCTACCGCTGTAAACCGGAAGCTGCTAGCTACCACTGCAACCCAGATTTGTTACTATATATGCTATATATTACCTATACTATAGTTAAGTGGCCTATAAAATTTAGTATAGGCAAAAGGTCGTTCTTTATTATATTTAGTTACTATAGATTTTTAACCCAATTAATTTCCTTTAAAATGAGCTATTGAACAACCCTCTACGATGTTCCAGTGCCAAGCTATCTGTGGAAAAGAAAAAAAAAGAAAAGAGAAAAAAATATCCCGTTTGGGGAGAATAACGTGGTTAAAGTCAATTTTCTTGATTTTCAAGCCAATATATTTCCCTTGCTGTTCAAGCCAAAGGACAGAAAGTTTCCTATACAGGGGTTTCGGACAAGGCGGTTCTAATGGTGTACTTTTCGTTTTGATTTGACTCCTTTGTTAGGAACTATGGGTTTTTATATTTCTTAACATTGGACGTGATCGTCTCTTACTAGGTTGCTAGCTATCGCTGCAACCCGGAAAAAAACAAATTGTGCCCACATCGTTCTTTACTCAGGCAGTGCTAGCGCGCTGCCTATGATAATAAACTGATTACACACAGGAAAAAGCCTACGGCTTTTTCTTCTTTTAAATAGTAAGAGACGAGTCTCAAATAATCAAGTAGCTAGCTAATTCCAAAGGTATGCAATTTTTGTTATTCCAATGATCGTTTTTTATTGTAACTAGGTTTCAGCCATCTCTACAGCCATGATACTATTGGAAATTACATAATCCCTATTTGTGTTTTAGTTAACATGGGCAAGGTGTCGTTCTTTATTGTATATGTTTTGCTCTCTCAATTTTTACTTCTCGATGCGCCTGGTTGGTTGAATACCTTTGCTTTTCTCTTTTCAAGATACTATCTCTGTTGTTTGTGTAGTACTGTTTTTTCAAATTGCGTATAGCTTGCTTCGATCTAACCATTATTCTAATCAAGAATGAGAGAATTTACATCTGTGTCGTTCTTAAGTAGTAATTCGGACAAGGCGGTTCTAATGGTGTACTTTTTGTTTTGATCTGACTCTGTTCTTAGGAATTAGGGGTTTTTATATTTCTTAACATTGGACCTGATCGTCTCTTACTAGGTTGCTAGCTACCGCTGCAACCCGGATGGCGTATAAAATTTAGTATAGGCAAGAGGTCGTTCTTTATTATAATGTTTGCTTCAAATTTCAAATATATTTGAAAAGACTGCGGTATGAAAATACATCAAAAATGCAGTCTTTTGAGAAAATTGATTCTGATTTATAAACTATTTTATTTTTAATTACAAATCTGACTAGATGTAGCAATTTCCTTTAAAATGAGCCATTATACAGCTTGGTAAGTTTGCTATATAGAAGTTTGCTATATAGACGGTAACGGTAAGTTTGCTATATAGAACTTTTAGACATGGTTGTTCTACCAGTGCACTTTTTGTTTTGATCTGAATCTTTTTCAGGAGTTATGGGTTACATTAGTTTTACTATGGGGCGTGACCGTCTCTTACTAGGTTGCTAGCTAGCGCTGGAACCCGGATACAGTATCGAGCCCTTGTGTATGATATCATAATTATCGTCTTTTAATATAACTTCAGTTCGTTCTTTAATGTAATTACGTCATGTCACTTATTACGTCGTATATGGTTATTAGTAGATAATCGGTAAAATATTCGTTCTTTATTATAATTCTCTTTTAGAAATAATTTATTTTAGTTACAAAAGGTTTTTAACCAGATTAATTTCCTTTAAAATGAGCTATTGAACAACCCTCTACGATGTTCCAGTGCCAAGCTATCTCTGGATACAAAAAAAAGAAAAGAGAAAAAAATATCCCGTTTGGGGAGAATAACGTGGTTAAAGTCAATTTTCTTGATTTTCAAGCCAATATATTTCCCTTGCTGTTCAAGCCAAGGGACAGAAAATTTCCTATACAGGGGTTTCGGACAAGGCGGTTCTAATGGTGTACTTTTTGTTTTGAGCTGACTCCTTTTTTTAGGAACTATGGGTTTTTATATTTCTTAACATTGGACGTGATCGTCTCTTACTAGGTTGCTAGCTACAGCTGCAACCCGGAAATTCGATGATCGAGCCTTTACGTAACCCGGATTAAAACATTATTATCATATCTTATATGTAACTTTTATTTTATAAGTCATCGAAAGTCTTATGGTAAGTATGCCCACTTTATACTTGGGAGAAGGGGTTCGATTCCCCGTCGGGAAGAACTTTTAATATGTTGAATTAAAAGCACTATCTTTTCAATTTAAAATTTAAAAAAGAAACTTGTTTATTTACATTCTAGCTAAAATAATGAAGATAATATGAATGAACCAAAGTGTTCAGTTTTCTTGGACTTGAGTTCGTTTTTTAACTATTAATACAAACTGGAAAAAGCCTACGGCTTTTTCTTCTTTTAAATAGTAAGAGACGAAACTCAAACAATCAAGTAGCTAACTAAGTCCAATGTATGAAATGGATTTTCAAGCCAATATATTTTCTTTATTATTCAAGCCAAAGAGTGATAAGTTTCCTTAATGGGGGTTTTGGACAAGGTGGTTCTAATGGTGTAATTTTTGTTTTGATCTGACTCTTTTCTCAGGAGTTAGGGGTTTTATATTTCTTAACATTGGACGTGATCGTCTCTTACTAGGTTGCTAGCTACCGCTGCAACCTGGATAAAATTATCTCTGAAAGAATAGATTTTGTTGAAAAGTCAGCTAGAGATGCTTTCGCAAAACTTCATAGTAAGTCCAAAAGAAATGTTGCATGTTTAGTGAAAAGCTTCCAAGGTATGGACCGGCAACTGTGGAACAGTTTACAGATGTAATGGGAAATCTTATACAACACTGTGAATATGTGGAGGCATAATTGTCCTCTACTTATTTTCAGCTTAAATTCGATGATCGAGCCTTTATGCAACACTAACTACATCCAACGGCTATGACATCATTGATCAATATTGTATATAAAAAATTAAGTTTTTCGTAAAAAATAATTAATTAAAAAAAAATTCAGTACAAATAGCACTATATCTAGAGATTTTCTTTAAAATGAGCCATTGAACAACTCTCTACGATGTTCCAGTGCCAAGCTATCTCTGGAAACAAAAGAAAGAAAGAAAAAAATATCGTGTTTCTGGAGAATAACGTGGTTGAAGTCAATTTTCTTGATTTTCTAGCCAATATATTTTCTTTGTTATTCAAGCCAAAGGGTGGTAAGTTTCCTTTATAGGGGTTTCGGATAAGGCGCTTCTAATGGTGTACTTTTTGTTTTGATCTGACTCCTTTTTTTAGGAGTTATGGGTATTTATATTTCTTAACATTGGACGTGATCGTCTCTTACTAGGTTGCTAGCTACCGCTTTAACCCGGATAATATTGTAATAATTCTAGCTACCACTGCAACCCGGATTCTATGCTATATAATTACAAACAGGAAAAAGCCTACGGCTTTTTCTTCTTCGAAATAGTAAGAGACGAACCTCAAACAACCAAGTAGCTAACTAAGTCCAAAGTCTGCAATGGTTTGTTATTGCAATGATCGTCCCTTAATGTAATGCATGGAAACTGCAACTGGATCTAGACACGTCAACTCTGCTGGGGTCATTTTTGCTACACCAGGTAAGTTCTTATGGACAGTCCGTAAATAGTCAATAAATTAAGGAGAGTACCACTCAGCACATGAAACTGGCAGAAACAAAGTACGTGGACCCAATTGCTCAATCATTGACTTTACTTTATAGGAAAGAGATTGAAAATACTGCTGAGATCCTCTGATTTTTGATTGAACAGAAAACAAAGTCACTTCCATCTCTCCATCACGGGAATGAAGCCTGTCTATAAATTGACGAGCATTTTGATTTGGTTTCACAGTCCGCAACATATGACCGACGCTATTACACATGTAAGAGAATTCTTGCAATTGGAAGCTGTGAAAAAGAAACTGTTTGTCAAGACGAAACTTAGTATGTCTAATAAGAAGCCTTGATTTAAAATATTCTGCATTCCTAATCCGAAATGGTCTTGCCTTGTCACGCAAGCCATATTTGCCTTTCGGGAAAAGATTTGGAAACACTTTTAGATCAAGTTCTTCCTGAAATAAGTCTTCGCTCTCACCTTTTAGTTTCTTGATTTGAATTTGGCCAGTACCAAGATCTTTCATCTGCTTAAAATCTTCAATGAAAACACCATTTATGATGAGCTATAATCGTCCTTTATGTAACTACAGCTGGAACCACCCATACATCAGTTAGTATGGGAGAGAGATCGTTCTTTACTGTAAATTTCTTAACATTGGACGTGATCGTCTCTTACTAGGTTGCTAACTACCGCTGCAACCCGGACAGTTCTTGGACTTCTGAATGTAATGTTTCACTTTGTCCTTATGTGTTCTTTGGTAAAGCCTCGCAGAAGTTTTAATTTTTTCATTATAGCTTTTGTCACCCCAGTATCTACCTATTATTCTGGTAGCAACTTTTTTCTTATGTTTGTTTCGGTAATCTTTATCATTATCATACCATTCCTTGCTCATTTGTTTGGCTGTCTCAATTTTTGCATGTCTATAAAATTCATCATTATATTAACGCTGTTTGTCACTATCAATTTTGGCATGTCGATACGCCTGGTTGGTTGAATACCTTTACTTTTCTATTTTCAAGATACTATCTCTGTTTTTTGTGTAGTACTGTTTTAAATTAAATTACGTATAACTCACTTAGAAGGCATCTTATTACTATCTTAATTATCCTATTATCATTTCTTAAGTCTCGTATCAAGTATCCATAACCTAACCAAAAATAAAATTAATTTTTGAATTTTCTGGTATTTTGTTAGTTTGAATGAAAAGGTTATAATTATTGCTCAGATATCATAAATATTATTGCAGTTTACATAATAACTTTAGCGATTCTAAACTGAAAAATAAGGTATATAAAAAAATTGAATTTTTTAGTCTGAAATACAATTTAAATCCCCCGTCAGTTAGTTAGAAACTAACCAAAAATAAAACTAATTTTAAAATTTCTTAATGTAATAAAAATAATTTTTTTTTAATTACCAAAGGTTTTTAACCCCATTAATTTCCTTTAAAATGAGCCATTGAACAACTCTCTATGATGTGCCAAGCTATCTGTTGAATTACTAACCTATAGTATAATTAAGTGGCGTATAAAATTTAGTATATGCAAGAGGTCGTTCTTTATTATAAACTAAACTTGATAGAGTTGGTTCCATTGTCTCATTATTTGAACTGGGCACAGCTTCCAAAACTGGATGAACCATTGCCAAATTACAAAAGGTTTTTAACCCCATTAATTTCCTTTAAAATGAGCCATTGAACAACTCTCTACGATGTTCCAGTGCCATGCTATCTGTTGAATTACTAACCTATACTATAATTAAGTGGCGTATAAAATTTAGCATAGGCAAGAGGTCGTTCTTTATTATAAATAAGATACGAACCTCAAACAATCAAGTAGCTAACTAATTCCAATGTATGCAATTGTTTGTTATTTCAACGATCGTCTTTTAATGTAAAATTACATAATCCATATTTATGTTTCAGTTAACATGGGCTAGGTGTCCTTCTTTATTGTAATTCGTTCTTTATAATATTTAATGTTAGTTCTTTACTGTAATATTAAGCACACAAAATCCCGTGTCGAGTATCTAAAACCTAGCATAAAACAAAACTAATTTTAAAATTTTCAGGTATTTATCTTGTTTGAATTACAAAATTAGTATTATTGGTTAGACACCATAAATATTTTTGCAGTTTAAATAATAAGTTTAGTGATTCTGGACTGAAAACTAAAATAATTGCAATTATGAGACAATAATATGGAGATATGTACTTTACGGGTTACAGGATACAATAATAAATTTGAACTGAGATGAAAAAAAAATTTCTTCCAGGAGACAAAAAGCAAAACTAATTTTAGAATTTTCATGTATTTTTGTTGTTTAAATTAAAAAATTACTATTACTGATTAGGCATCATAAATATTTTTGCAGTTTACATAATAATTTTAGCGATTAAGCCAAAAAAGAAAATTTTGGTTCCAGGAGTTTCGGTTACTATTGAGACAAGTAGCTATTATTACTATAGAGTTCATTACATGGACTGTTTTATTGCTTCAAAATTCAAATATCTTTGAAAAGACTGCAGTATGAAAATACATCAAAAATGCAATTTTTTTGACAAAATTGATTTTACTTTAAAAAGTATTTTATTTTTAAATACAAAAGTGACTAGATGTTGCAATTTCCTTTAAAATGAGCTATTATACAGCTCTCTATGATTTTCCAGTGCCCAGCTAGCTGAGCAGAAAGAAAAAGCGGAAAGAAAAAAATATCCCGTTTGTGGAGAATAACGTGGTAAAAGTCAATTTTCTTGATTTTCAAGCCAATATATTTTCTTTGTTATTCAAGCCAAAGGGAGGTAAGTTTCCTTTATAGAGGATTCGGACAAGGCGGTTCTAATGGTGTACTTTTTGTTTTGATCTGACTCTTTTTTTAGGAGTTGGGGGGTTTTATATTTCTTGACATTGGAGGAAATCGTCTCTTACTAGGTTGCTAGCTACCGCTGCAACCCGGATTTAGTGGAAAAATTTATCCTGTTTTAAAATGATTAGTTTTAGTTACAAAAGGTTTTTAACCCAATTAATTTCCTTTAAAATGAGCCATTGAACAACTTTCTACGACGTTCCAGTGCAAAGCTATCTCTGGATATTTATATAACGTATGTATTGGGTTTTTATTCCAATGACCGTCTTTTAGTGGAAAATTTTAATATATTGACCTTAAATATAATAACTGTACTAGCCTATACTATAGTTAAGTGGCCTATAAAATTTAGTATAGGCAAGAGGTCGTTCTTTATTATAATAAGATCGTCTCTTACTAGGTTGCTAGCTACCGCTGCAACCCGGAAAGATCGATACGGTTCCTGTCGAAAAAGAATTTGGTAAGGACCAAACTCTTACCCTTAGTAATCCATGTCATATGAAATAAATTAATCAATTTCTTAATGGAAATATGTATTAAAAGCTAATTAATTCCTTATGATCTCTTATAGTAAACTATAACACATACTATCTTAACACTGGGTTGTTCAAAGACTGCGTCGTACAGTGGATAGCTTGTTTGAATTTTACTCTGAAGGTCGCAGTTTCAATTCTTACCGCGGGCAATTTTTCGCAGTTGTCAATTTAAAGTATATCAAAACTTCTATTAATTACTACTACATGCGATCGTCTTGACTAACACCGTTTATGATGAGCTATATTGATCCTTTATGTAAACAGTATCGATCCTTCGTGTAATCTTTTTAATGTCTAAACAAAACTTCTATTAATAACTACTACACGAGATCCTCTTGACTGACACAGATGAACTGCGTCGATCCTCTATGTAAATTTATGATACACTATATTGGTTCTTTATGTGAGGTGCTAGCTACCGCTAAAACTCGGATAATAAACTGATTACAAACAGGAAAAAGCCTACGGCTTTTTCTTCTTTGAAATAGTAAGAGACAAACTTCAAACAATCAAGTAGCTAACTAATTCCAATGTATGCAATTGTTTGTTATTCCAATAATCGTCTTTTAATGCAATGACTTTAAATATAACTGTACTAGCCTATACTATAATTAAGTGACCTATAAAATTCAGCAAAGGGAAAAGGTCATTCTTTATTATATTTTCATAAAGTGAAATTGTTTGTTACTAAAACATTCTAAATATTTTTGCAGTTTAAAGAGTTTAGCACTTTTTTCTCATACCTTTTGCATTGTCTTAATATAAATACTGTAATCTTAACTATAGTGAAGTTGCCTATGCAAGTTAGTATAGGGAATAGTTCGATCTTTATTATTATAAATACAAACAGGAAAAAGCCTACGGCTTTTTCTTCTTTTAAATAGTAAGAGACGAAACTCAAACAATCAAGTAGCTAACTAAGTCCAATGTATGGAATTGTTTGTTATTTCAGTGATCGTCTTTTAATGTAAATTACTATAAAGTTCATTAACATGAACTGTTTGATTGCTTCAAAATTCAAATATCTTTGAAAAGACTGCAGTATGGAAAGACATCAAAAATGCAGCTTTTGGTGGAAAAATTTATTCTCTTTTAGAAATAATTTATTTTAGTTACTATAGACTGTTAACCCAATTAATTTCCTTTAAAATGAGCCATTGAACAACTATCTACGATGTTCCAATGCAAAGCTATCTCTGGAAAAGAAAGAAAAAACGAAAAAAATATCCCGTTTAGGCAGAATGTTGTAGTAGCTGCCACTTTTCTTGATTTTCAAGCCAATATATTTCCCTTGCTGTTCAAGCCAAAGGGCGGTAAGTTTCCTTTCAAGGGTTTCGGACAAGGCGGTTCTAATGGTGTACTTTTTGTTTTGATCTGACTCCTTTTTTATGACTATATGGGTTTTTATATTTCTTAACATTGGACGGGATCGTCTCTTACTAGGTTGCTAGCTACCGCTGCAACCCCGATTGCTAGCTACCGCTGCAACCCGGATTGCTAGCTACCGCTGCAACCCGGATACCACGAACTGTTTGATAACCCCACTTATAATTGACCAGACAGATTAATTATATAATTTTTTAGTGTATTAACAAATTTTTTATCATGTCTTATATGTAACTTATTTTTCATAAGTCTTCGATGGTACAACGGGAAGCATAGCTGCTTGTTACGCATGGAATTGGGGTTCAATTCTCTGTTGGAGGGAATTTTTAACATACTAACTTTAAATAAAACTGTACAAGCCTATAATATAGTTGGCTATGCAAGTTAGTATAGGCAATAGTTCGTTCTTTATTGTAAAAAATTAAAAAAAAAACTTGTTTATTTACATTCTAGCTAAAATAATGAAAATAATATGAATGAACCACAGTGTTCAGTTTCTTTGGACTTGAGTTCGTTTTTTAACTATAAATACAAACAGGAAAAAGCCTACGGCTTTTTCTTCTTTTAAATAGTAAGAGACGAAACTCAAACAATCAAGTAGCTAACTAAGTCTAATGTATGGAATGGTTTGTTATTTCAGTGATCGTCTTTTAATGTAAAAATATAATACTGTAATCTTAACTATAGTGAAGTTGCGTATGCAAGTTAGTATAGGGAAGAGTTCGATCTTTATTATAAATCTTTTTTTAGGAGTTTTGTTATATTTCTTAGCATTGGACTGATCGTCTCTTACTAGGTTGCTAGCTACTGCTGCAACCCAGATTCACATATATATTATTTATGAGAGGCAGCCTGGCTGAGTGGTCCAAGGCACTGGTGTTAGCCACCAGTCTCTTCGGAGGCGTGGGTTCAAATCTTACCGCTGGTATAATGTTTGAAATACTGCAGTGTGAAAAGACATCGAAAATGCAGTTTTTGTTGGAAAAATTTATTCTCTTTTAGAAATAATTTATTTTAGTTACAAAAGGTTTTTAACCCAATTAATTTCCTTTAAAATGAGCCATTAAACAACTCTCTACGATGTTCCAGTGCCAAGCTATCTCTGGAAAAGAAAGAAAAGAGAAAAAAATATCCCGTTTGTGGAGAATAACGTGGTAAATGTCAATTTGCTTGATTTTCAAGCCAATATATTTTCTTTGTTATTCAAGCCAAAGGGCGGTAAGTTTCCTTTATAGAGGTTTCGGACAAGGCGGTTCTAATGGTGTACTTTTTGTTTTGATCTGACTCCTCTGTTAGGAACTATGGGTTTTTATATTTCTTAACATTGGACGTGATCGTCTCTTACTAGGTTGCTAGCTACCGCTGCAACCCGGACTACGATGTTCCATTGCTCTCAATATTGGCTCTCAACCAACCTGCTCCTTGCCAAGTTACCCTCAACGGTGAGCCAATAGAAAGCGTTGAGGAATTCAAGTATCTTGGCTCTATCATAACACCAGATGGCGGAGCTGAAAGGGATATCTCTTCCCGCATAGCAAAAGCCTGGGGCGTGTTTACTAGTCTGAAAAAAGCAGTATGGACCAGACGGGAGATCTCAACCAAAACAAAAGTCAGAATCTATGGTGCAACTTTTCGAGCAGTACTACTGTATGCTTGCGAGACATGGCCGATCAAGACTGAAGATGCGAGAACTTTGGATGTGTTCGACCACCGCTGCCTTCGTTACATCCTCCGCATTAAGAGATGGGACCGGATTTACAATAGTGAAGTAAGGTGTCGCTGTGGCCAATCAGAAGAGCTATCGCTTATCATTAAAAGACGTCGCCTTAAGCTCCTCGGCCACACATTGCGCCGTCCCGAAGGCACGATATGTCGAGACGTCCTTGTCTGCGAACCAGCCCCCTCCTGGAAACGTAAACCAGGAGGACAAAAGAAGAACCTGTGGCAAAAATTCAAGGAGGACCTGGAACCGAGGGGAGGATTCAGGAGACACGGTCGGAGATGGGACAAATAATGGCTGAAGATCGCCGGAGAAGCTGCAGCCGACAGGTCCAAGTGGTCGTCGGAAGTCATCCCAAGATACTTTGGTGCCGGGCAGGACAGTTCATCGTCTGGTTCCCGCCGAAAGTAAAGTAAGTAAGTAGATCTAGACATTTCATTTAAAATGAGCCATTGAATAATTCTCTACGATGTTCCGTGCCAAGCTATCGGTGAAAAATAATCTTTAATATTAATTTTAATCTTTTTATAGTTACTACGGGTTGGAAGTTTGTTCTTTACTGTAATGTTGTTTCAATGATCGTCTTTTAATGTAACCATTAATTTCCTTCGGAGACGTGTCTCTTCGGAGACGTGGGTTCAAATCTTACCGCTGGTATACGATTATGTTTGAAAGACTGCAGTGTGAAAAGACATCAAAAATGCCGTTTTTGGTGGAAAAATTTATTCTCTTTTAGAAATAATTTATTTTAGTTACTATAGATTTTTAACCCAATTAATTTCCTTTAAAATGAGCCATTAAACAACTCTCTACAATGTTCCAGTGCCAAGCTATCTGTGGAATTACTAACCTATATTATAATTAAGTGGCGTATAAAATTTAGTATAGGCAAAAGGTCGTTCTTTATTATAAAAATAACAAAATTACGTAAAACCCGTGAAAGTTTCTCACCCAAACCAGGTACATATGGTAATGAAATGAAACTTTTTGATACATCTAAATCTAAAGACTGAGAAACCCCAATAGCTAAAGACTGTGAATCTCCTTTATTGGCAAATCTTTTCATAGATGCCATTGAAACCTCCACTACACAGTTTTAGAATCTCTCCTTGCTTCAGGGGTAGGTTCATGGATGATGTGGTGTGCGTTTAGAAACATGGATTGGATTCCTTAGACCTATTTTGTAAGCATTTAAATAGTTTTGATAATAATATTAAATTTACAGTTGAGTTTGAGGATAATAATAAATTACCTTTTCTGGATATTTTATTAATTAAAAGGGATGTCCATTTACTTTTATCGATTTACAGAAAACCAACGCACAATGATAGGTATTTAAATTTTCATTCTTGCCACCATATGTCGGTGAAACAGGGGGTTGTATTTCTTAACATTGGACGTCATCGTCTCTTACTAGGTTGCTAGCTACCACTGCAACCCGGAAAAAGCTAACTAACTCCAATGTATGCAATGGTTTGTTCTTCTAATGATCGTCTTTTAATGTACACAAAGCAAAGTATTTTGTTTATTTTGCTTGGTCATTTTAGTTTTGGTTTTATCCCTCTTTTATATTCTATTTGAACACATCATATTGTTAATTTTATATCTCTAATAAATGACGCCGTGGCGCAACAGGCTAGTAGGTTCGGCTAATAGTCGAGAGGTTGGTGGTTCAAGCCCACCCTGGGTCAATTCCTTTTAGTTTGTAATTCAGCTATCTATAAAACTGTGATACCGATGATAATTACAGAATTCCCATATTTATTAACATTAGACGTGATCGTCTTTTACTAGGTTGCTAGCTACCGCTGCAACCCAGATTATTATTCTAATGATCGTCTTTTAATGTATAACTAAGTCCAATACATGCAATAAATTTTTATTCCAATGATCGTCTTTTAATGTAACATATCAGTTACTATGGGAGAGAGATCGTTCTTTACTGTAACTTTATTGTAATTATTGTAACTATGGTTTTTTATATTTCTTAACATTTGACGTGATCGGCTCTTACTAGGTTGCTAGCTACCGCTGCAACCCAGATATTACAAACAGGAAAAAGCCTACGGCTTTTTCTTCTTTGAAATAGTAAGAGACGAACCTCAAACGATCAAGTAGCTAACTAAGTCCAATGTATGCAATAATTTTTTATTCCAATGATCGTCTTTTAATGTATAAAATTGCTATAAAGTTCGTTAAAACGATCTGATAGACAATACTGATGGTTAGAGTTTGGTCTTTAAGTTATCATATACTGTTAAAATTCTTTCTTATATGAACATTTCTTGGTGTAGTGGTTAGCACTTAAGACTTTGAATCCTGCGATGCGAGTTCAAATCCTGGTGGACGGTTGTTATTAAATGTAGCTTACTTATACTACCATTTAGGTTTCTGCTGTAATTCTTTCTTTTCAAAATTAAATTAGTTGCTATCGCCTAGAGTTAGTTCTTTACCACATCGTAATAATTTGTTTTATAATAATAATTAATTTTGCTAATTACAAAAGGTTTCTATATACAGCAGTTTCCTTAAAAATGAGCCATTACACAGCTCTTTACTATGACAACGAACCGTTTGATTTAATACTTAAGTTACAATGGGTTAAAGTTCGTTCCTTATTGTAAACAAATGACAGAAAGTTTCCTATACAGGGGTTTCAGACATGGTGTTTCTAATAGTGTACTTTTGTTTTGATCTGACTTTTTTTTTAGGAGTTATGAGTTTTTATATTTCTTAACATTGGACGTGATCGTCTCTAACTAGGTTGCTAGCTACCACTGCAACCCGGATTATTCCAATGATCGTCTTTTAATGTAACTTTATGTAAGCTGTCCTTACCTATACTATATAAGTGGCCTATGAAATTTAGTATAGGCAAGAGGTCGTTCTTTATTATAAAATGATCTGACTCTTTTTTTAGGAGTTATGGGTTTTTATATTTCTTAACATTGGACGTGATCGTCTCTTACTAGGTTGCTAGCTACCGCTGCAACCCGGATAAAGTCTAAATAAAACTTCTATTAATTTTAATATTTCTGCTACTATGGGCTAAGGTTTGTTCTTTCATGTAAAACTAGCAAAACATTTTTTAAGTCTGATGAAGATTTAACTAATGTGTCAAAAGTAAGGTTGCAAGTCGACGATTTTGTTTTGGCCTTATTATAATTGGTATGGTGAAATAATAATATTCACATGGCTCTTAAATCATGCTTCTTTATGGTCCCATATGGTCTAGTGGCTAGGATAGATAAGTTTCACTTAACAGGCCTGGGTTCGATTCCCGGTGTGGGAAAATTTTTAACTCTAATCTTCGAACATTTGAACCTTTTATAATTTATAATGATGTATAATATAAATACTGTAATCTTAACTATAGTGAAGTTGCCTATGCAAGTTAGTATAGGGAAGAGTTCGATCTTTATTAAATGTTGCAAGGAAATTGATGTAGATGCATAAGCTTTGTCTCTAAGACATTGGCTTATAATATATTTTTTTGCAGGTTGTGAAGATTCTATTGGGCGTTGCGCTAGTTTTTTTTTTCCGAAGGGCTTTTCCCTTTTTTAAGTCTATTACTATAGGCTATAGTTCGTTCTTTACTATAAAGATGCCGAATATCGTGGTTACAGCCACTTTCTTGATTTTCAAACCAATATATTTTCCTTGTTATTCAAGCCAAGGGCTGTTATTTTCCTAAATAAGGGTGTTGGAAAAAGCAATTCTAATTTTGGACTTCTTTTTTGATCTGACTGTAGTTTTAGGAGTTATGGGCTATTTTGTTTTTACTACGGGATGTGAACGTCTCTTACTAGGTTGCTAGCTACCGCTGCAACCCTGAACTTTCACAAGATTACGCCACCGCTTTTGGCTTTGGCAATTGGACTTTTACTAGATTGCAGCTATAGCTACTACTATGATGATATAACCACTCCTCACGCCCATACACGCTCTTTATTGTAATTATTGTAACTATGGGTTTTTATATTTCTTAACATTTGACGTGATCGTCTCTTACTAGGTTGCTAGCTACCGCTGCAACCCGGATATTACAAACAGGAAAAAGCCTACGGCTTTTTCTTCTTTGAAATAGTAAGAGACGAACCTCAGACGATCAAGTAGCTAACTAAGTCCAATGTATGCAATAATTTCTTATTCCAATGATCGTCTTTTAATGTATAAAATTGCTATAAAGTTCGTTAAAACGATCTGATAGACAATACTGATGGATAGAGTTTGGTCTTTAAGTTATCATATACTGTTAAAATTCTTTCTTATATGAACATTTCTTGGTGTAGTGGTTAGCACTTAAGACTTTGAATCCTGCGATCCGAGTTCAAATCCTGGTGGACGGTCGTTATTAAATGTAGCTTACTTATACTACCATTTAGGTTTCTGCTGTAATTCTTTCTTTTCAAAATTAAATTAGTTGCTATCGCCTAGAGTTAGTTCTTTACCACATCGCAATGATTTGTTTTATAATAATAATTAATTTTTTTAATTACAAAAGGTTTCTATATACAGCAGTTTCCTTTAAAATGAGCCATTACACAACTCTTTACTATGACAACGAACCGTTTGATTTAATACTTAAGTTACTATGGGTTAAAGTTCGTTCCTTATTGTAATCTAGCTAAAATAATGAAGATAATATGAATGAACCACAGTGTTCAGTTTCTTTGGACTTGAGTTCGTTTTTTAACTATAAATACAAACAGGAAAAAGCCTACGGTTTTTTCTTCTTTTAAATAGTAAGAGACGAAACTTAAACAATCAAGTAGCTAACTAAGTCCAATGTATGGAATGGTTTGTTATTTCAGTGATCGTCTTTTAATGTAATTTCACTTAACAGGCTTGGGTTCGATTCCCGGGGTGGGAAAATTTTTAACTCTATAATCTTCGAACATTTGAACCTTTTATAATTTATAATGATGCATAATATAAATACTGTAATCTTAACTATAGTGAAGTTGCGTATGCAAGTTAGTATAGGGAAGAGTTCGATCTTTATTATAAATTCTATTTGAAAAATAATTTTTTTTTATAATTACAAAAGTTTTTTAACCCCGTCAATTTCCTTTAAAATCACCATTAAACAACTCTCTACGATGTTCCAGTGCCAAGCTATCTGTGGAATTACTAACCTATACTATAATTAAGTGGCGTATACAATTTAATATAGGCAAGAGGTCGTTCTTTATTATAATACAAGTTTTTGTGTGTGTGTGTAAGTTCTTGTGTGTGTGTGTGTAAGTTTTTGTGTGTGTGTAAGTTTTTGTGTGTGTGTGTGTAAGTTTTTGTGTGTGTGTAAGTTTTTTGTGTGTGTAAGTTTTTGTGTGTGTGTAAGTTTTAGTGTGTGTGTGTAAGTTTCTGTGTGTGTGTGTGTAAGTTTGTGTGTGTGTGTGTAAGTTTTTGTGTGTGTGTAAGTTTTTGTGTGTGTGTGTGTGTTTGTAAGTTTTTTTGTGTGTGTGTGTGTGAGTTTTTGTGTGTATGTTGAATTACTAACCTATATTATGATTAAGTGGCGTATAAAATTTAGTAATGACAAGAGGTCGTTCTTTATTATACACAGGAAAAAGCCTACGGCTTTTTCTTCTTTTAAATAGTAAGAGACGAGTCTCAAATAATCAAGTAGCTAGCTAATTCCAAAGGTATTCAATTTTTGTTATTCCAATGATCGTTTTTTATTGTAAATTACCATGAACTGTTTGATTGCTTCAAAATTCAAATATCTTTGAAAAGACTGCAGTATGAAATACATCAAAAATGCAATTTTTTTGAAAAAATTGATTCTACTTTAAAAAGTATTTTATTTTTAAATACAAAAGGCACTAGATGTAGCAATTTCCTTTAAAATGAGCTATTATACAGCTCCCTATGATTTTCCAGTGCCCAGCTAGCTGAGCAGAAAGAAAAAGCGGAAAGAAAAAAATATCCCGTTTGTGGAGAATAACGTGGTAAAAGTCAATTTTCTTGATTTTCAAGTCAATATATTTTCTGTGTTATTCAAGCCAAAGGGCGGTAAGTTTCCTTTATAGAGGATTCGGACAAGGCGGTTCTAATGGTGTACTTTTTGTTTTGATCTGACTCTTTTTTTAGGAGTTGGGGGGTTTTATATTTCTTGACATTGGAGGTGATCGTCTCTTACTAGGTTGCTAGCTACCGCTGCAACCCGGATTTCTTAACATTGGACGTGATCGTCTCTTACTAGGTTGCTAGCTACCGCTGCAACCCGGATACTTTATTATGAAATAAATTACAAACAGGAAAAAGCCTACGGCTTTTTCTTCTTTGGAATAGTAAGAGACGATCCTCAAATAATCAGGCAGCTAACTAGGATTATAATTTGTTCTTTAACATAAACTTCATTAATCGGATATTTTAATATATCCTATATGGTCTAGAGGTTGGGATAGCTCTCACCCAGTAGGCTTGAGTTCAATTTCTGTTTGGGAAATTTTTATTTATGATGATTTCTTAAGGAACATAATTAAAATTTCTTAATGTAATAAAAATAATTTGTTTTAATTACAAAAGGTTTTTAACCCCATTAATTTCCTTTAAAATGAGCCATTGAACAACTCTCTACGATGTTCCAGTTCCATGCTATCTGTTGAAGTACTAATTAACTATAAATACAAACAGGAAAAAGCCTACGGCTTTTTCTTCTTTTAAATAGTAAGAGACGAAACTCAAACAATCAAGTAGCTAACTAAGTCCAATGTATGGAATGGTTTGTTATTTCAGTGATCGTCTTTTAATGTAATAAGGGCAAGAGTTCGTTCTTTACTATAATTATACAGCTCTCTATGATTTTCCAGTGCCCAGCTAGCTGAGCAGAAAGAAAAAGCGGAAAGAAAAAAATATCCCGTTTGTGGAGAATAACGTGGTAAAAGTCAATTTTCTTGATTTTCAAGCCAATATATTTTCTTTGTTATTCAAGCCAAAGGGAGGTAAGTTTCCTTTATAGAGGATTCGGACAAGGCGGTTCTAATGGTGTACTTTTTGTTTTGATCTGACTCTTTTTTTAGGAGTTAGGGGGTTTTATATTTCTTGACATTGGAGGTGATCGTCTCTTACTAGGTTGCTAGCTACCGCTGCAACCCGGATTTATGGTGAACTATATCGGTCCCTTATGTAAGTTGCTAGCTACCGCTGCAACCCGGATAATAAACTGATTACAAACAGGAAAAAGCCTACGGCTTTTTCTTCTTTTAAATAGTAAGATACGAACCTCAAACAATCAAGTAGCTAACTAATTCCAATGTATGCAATTGTTTGTTATTTCAACGATCGTCTTTTAATGTAAAATTACATAATCCATATTTATGTTTCAGTTAACATGGGCTAGGTGTCCTTCTTTATTGTAATTCGTTCTTTATAATATTTAATGTTCGTTCTTTACTGTAATAAAATTATTAAGCACACAAAATCCCGTGTCGAGTATCTAAAACCTAGCATAAAACAAAACTAATTTTAAAATTTTCAGGTATTTATCTTGTTTGAATTACAAAATTAGTATTATTGGTTAGACACCATAAATATTTTTGCAGTTTAAATAAAAAGTTTAGTGATTCTGGACTGAAAACTAAAATAATTGCAATTATGAGACAATAATATGGAGATATGTACTTTACGGGTTACAGGATACAATAATAAATTTGAACTGAGATGAAAAAAAATTTCTTCCAGGAGACAAAAAGCAAAACTAATTTTAGAATTTTCATGTATTTTTGTTGTTTAAATTAAAAAATTACTATTACTGATTAGGCATCATAAATATTTTTGCAGTTTACATAATAATTTTAGCGATTAAGCCAAAAAAGAAAATTTTGGTTCCAGGAGTTTCGGTTACTATTGAGACAATTAGCTATTATTACTATAGAGTTCATTACATGGACTGTTTTATTGCTTCAAAATTCAAATATCTTTGAAAAGACTGCAGTATGAAAATACATCAAAAATGCAATTTTTTTGACAAAATTGATTCTACTTTAAAAAGTATTTTATTTTTAAATACAAAAGTGACTAGATGTTGCAATTTCCTTTAAAATGAGCTATTATACAGCTCTCTATGATTTTCCAGTGCCCAGCTAGCTGAGCAGAAAGAAAAAGCGGAAAGAAAAAAATATCCCGTTTGTGGAGAATAACGTGGTAAAAGTCAATTTTCTTGATTTTCAAGCCAATATATTTTCTTTGTTATTCAAGCCAAAGGGAGGTAAGTTTCCTTTATAGAGGATTCGGACAAGGCGGTTCTAATGGTGTACTTTTTGTTTTGATCTGACTCTTTTTTTAGGAGTTGGGGGGTTTTATATTTCTTGACATTGGAGGTGATCGTCTCTTACTAGGTTGCTAGCTACCGCTGCAACCCGGATACAAACAGGAAAAAGCCTACGGCTTTTTCTTCTTTTAAATAGTAAGAGACGAAACTCAAACAATCAAGTAGCTAACTAAGTCCAATGTATGGAATGGTTTGTTATTTCAGTGATCGTCTTTTAATGTAAAAAAAATATAAATACTGTAATCTTAACTATAATGAAGTTGCGTATGCAAGTTAGTATAGGGAAGAGTTTGATCTTTATTATATGGTCGGTTGAATACCTTTGTTTTGCTCTCTCAATTTTTACTTCTCGATGCGCCTGGTCGGTTGAATACCTTTGCTTTTTTCTTTTCAAGATACTATCTCTGTTGTTTGTGTAGTACTGTTTTTTCAAATTGCGTATAGCTTGCTTCGATCTAACCATTATTCTAATCAAGAATGAGAGAATTTACATCTGTGTCGTTCTTAAGTAGTAATTATGACGTCACGGCGTAATGATTTTATTGACGTCAAGGCGCAATGATATTATTTCATGACGTCATCAGAAACAACAATATAATTTCGTGTTTTTCTATTCACTTCATAGCTCTAATATAAAGCTACGACATTCATTATTTATCTAGTAGGGTTTCAGACAAGGTAGTTCTAATGATATACTTTTGTTTTGATCTTACTCTATTTTTAGGACTTTTGTTATATTTCTTAGCATGGAACTGATCGTCTCTTACTAGGTTGCTAGCTACTGCTGCAACCCAAATTCACATATATATTTATTTATGAGAGGCAGCCTGGCCGAGTGGTCCAAGACACTGGTGTTAGCCACCAGTCTCTTCAGAGGCGTGGGTTCAAATCTTACCGCTGGTATACGATTATGTTTGAAAGACTGCAGTGTGAAAAGACATCAAAAATGCAGTTTTTGGTGGAAAAATTTATTCTCTTTTAGAAATAATTTATTTTAGTTACTATAGATTTTTAACCCAATTAATTTCCTTTAAAATGAGCTATTGAACAACCCTCTACGATGTTCCAGTGCCAAGCTATCTGTGGAAAAGAAAAAGAAAAAAAAGAAAAAAATATCCCGTTTGGGGAGAATAACGTGGTTAAAGTCAATTTTCTTGATTTTCAAGCCAATATATTTCCCTTGCTGTTCAAGCCAAGGGACAGAAAGTTTCCTATACAGGGGTTTCGGACAAGGCGGTTCTAATGGTGTACTTTTTGTTTTGATCTGACTCCTTTGTTAGGAACTATGGGTTTTTATATTTCTTAACATTGGACGTGATCGTCTCTTACTAGGTTGCTAGCTATCGCTGCAACCCGGAAATCCTACCACTTGTATACGATTATGACATCATTGATCAATCTTTAATATGAAATATACAATTTTTCGTAAAAAACTGATTCTATTTTAAAAATACATTGTTTTAAGTACAGAAAGTTTTTAACGCCATTAATTTCCTTTAAAATGAGTCATTGAACAACTCTCTACGATGTTCCAGTGCCAAGCTATCTGGGGAAAAGAAGAAGAAAGAAAAAAACATCCCCTTTGTGGAGAATAACGTGGTTAAAGTCAATTTTCTTGATTTTCAAGCCAATATATTTTCTTTGTTATTCAAGCCAAAGGGCGGTAAGTTTTCCTTATAGGAATTTCAGACAAGGCGGTTCTAATGGTGTACTTTTTGTTTTGATCTGACTCCTTTGTTAGGAACTATGGGTTTTTATATTTCTTAACATTGGACGTGATCGTCTCTTACTAGGTTGCTAGCTACCGCTGCAACCCGGACCACGAACTGTTTGATTTAATACTACAGTTACTCTGGGTTACAGTTCGTTCCTTAATGTAACACAATACCCCGTGTCGAGTAACTAAAACCTAGCATAAAAAAAACTAATTTTAAAATTTTCAGGTATTTATCTTGTTTGAATTACAAAATTAGTATTATTGGTTAGGCACCATAAATATTTTTGCAGTTTACATAATAAGTTTAGCGATTCTGAACTGAAAACTAAAATAATTGGAATTATAAGACAATAATATGGAGATACGTACTTTACGTTTTACAAACCAAAAAAAGTTTGGTTCCAGGATAGACTAATAACTTTGAACTGAGATGAAAAAAAATTTTCTTCCAGGAGACAAAAAGCAAAACTAAATTTAGAATTTTCATGTATTTTTGTTGTTTAAAATAAAAAATTACTATTACTGATTAGGCATCATAAATATTTTTGCAGTTTACGTAATAATTTTAGCTATTAAGCCAAAAAATAAAATTTTGGTTCCAGGAGTTTCGATTACTATTGAGACAAGTAGCTATTATTACTATAGAGTTCATTACCATGAACTGTATGATTGCTTCAAAATTCAAATATCCTTGAAAAGACTGCAATATGAAAATACATCAAAAATGCAATTTTTTTTGACAAAATTGATTCTACTTTAAAAAGTATTTTATTTTTAAGTACAAAAGGCACTAGATGTAGCAATTTTCTTTAAAATGAGCCATTATACAGCTCTCTATGATTTTCCAGTGCCCAGCTAGCTGAGGAGAAAGATCGAGTGGAAAGAAAAAAACATCCCGTTTGTGGAGAATAACGTGGTTAAAATCAATTTTCTTGATTTTCAAGCCAATATATTTTCTTTGTTATTCAAGCCAAAGGACGGTAAGTTTCCTTTATAGGGGTTTCGGACAAGGCGGTTCTAATGGTGTACTTTTTGTTTTGATCTGACTCTTTTTTAGGAGTTAGGGGGTTTTATATTTCTTAACATTGGAGGTGATCGTCTCTTACTAGTTTGCTAGCTACCGCTGCAACCCGGATTTTAATATAATTTATATTTCTTAACATTGGACGTGATTGTCTCTTACTAGGTTGCTAGATACCGCTGCAACCCGGATCTTTGTTGTAACGAAGAGAATACGGGTTACAGCTGCCGCTGCAACCCGGATACTGCTGTAATCTGGATAGCTTGCAGCTACCCCAGGAACCACCATATATAAGTTACTATAGGCGAGAGATCGTTCTTTACTGTAATCTTTTCTAGGTTTCAGCCATCTCTACAGCCATAATACTGATGGAAATTACATAATCCCTATTTATGTTTCAGTTAACATGGGCTAGGTGTCGTTCTTTATTGTAAACTGTACTAGCCTACACTATAGTTAAGTGGTCTATAAAATTTATTAGAGGCAAGAGGTCGTTCTTTATTATAATACTAGCCTCAAATAATCAAGTAGCTTACTAAATCCAATGTATGTAATTGGTTTTTATTCCAATGATCGTCTTTTAATAAAAAATTTTTAATATATTGACATTAAATATAACTGTACTAGCCTCTACTATACTTAAGTGGCCTATAAAATTTAGTATAGGCAAGAGGTCGTTCTTTATTGTACCAATATATTTCCGTTGCTGTTCAAGCCAAATAACAGAAAGTTTACTATACAGGAGTTTCGGACAAGGTGGTTCTAATGGTGTACTTTTTTTTATCTCCCTTTTTTGCAGGAGTTATGGGTTTTTATATTTCTTAACATTGGACGTGTTGGTCTTGCCAAGCTAAATGTGGAATTACTAACTTATACTATAATTAAGTGGCGTATAAAATTTAGTATAGGCAAAAGGTCGTTCTTCATTATATTGTTTTGATCTGACTCTTTTCTCAGGATTTAGGGGTTTTTATATTTCTTAACATTGGACGTGATTGTTTCTTACTAGGTTGCTAGCTACCGCTGCAACCCGGATGTACAAAAATCAAATATCTTTGAAAAGACTGCAGCATGAAAATTCATCAAAAATGCAGGTTTTTGGTGGAAAAATTTATTCTATTTTAGAAAACGATGTTCCAGTGCCAAGCTATCTGTGGAAAAGAATGAAAAAAAAGAGAAAGAAAAAAATATGCCGTTTGTGGGGAATAACGTGATTAAATTCAATTTTCTTAATTTTCAAGCCAATATATTTCCCTTGCTGGTCAATCCAATTGTGAGAAAGTTTCCTATACAGGGGCTTCGGACAAGGCGGTTCTAATGGTGTACTTTTTATTTTGATCTGACTCCTTTTTTAGGAGCTATGGGTTTTTATATTTCTTAACACTGGACGTGATCGTCTCTTACTAGGTTGCTAGCTACCACTGCAACCCGGATTGACAAACACCATTTATGATGAGCTATATCGGTACTTAATGTAACTACCCCTGGAACCACCATATATTAGTTACTATGGGCGAGAGATCGTTCTTTACTGTAATGACCGTCTCTTACTAGGTTGCTAGCTACCGCTGCAACCCGGATTTCTTTTTCCTGTTGCATTAGTTACTATGAGATAGACTTCGGTCCTTACTGTAAAACTTTAGCGATTCTAAACTGAAAAACTAACTCAGTCCAATATATGCAATGGTGTGCTTTTCTAATGATCGTCCTTTAATATAAACTATGGACTAAAGTTCGTTCTTTAATGTAAAAATTGGATGATCGAGCCTTATGTAACCCGGATTAAAAAATTATTATCATATCTTATATGTAACTTTTATTTTATAAGTCTCCGATAGTCTAATGGTAAGTATGCCCATTTGTTACCTGGGAGAAGGGGGTTCGATTCCCCGTCGGGGAGAACTTTTAATATGTTGAATTAAAAGCACTATCTTTTCAATTTAAAATTTAAAAAAGAAACTTGTTTATTTACATTCTAGCTAAAATAATGAAGATAATATGAATGAACCACAGTGTTCAGTTTCTTTGGACTTGAGTTCGTTTTTTAACTATAAATACAAACAGGAAATATCCTACGGCTTTTTCTTCTTTTAAATAGTAACTAAGTCCAATGTATGGAATGGTTTGTTATTTCAGTGATCGTCTTTTGATGTAAATGAACAACCCTCTACGATGTTCCAGTGCCAAGCTATCTGTGGAAAAGAAAAAAAAGAAAAAAGAAAAAAATATCCCGTTTGGGGAGAATAACGTGGTTAAAGTCAATTTTCTTGATTTTCAAGCCAATATATTTCCCTTGCTGTTCAAGCCAAGGGACAGAAAGTTTCCTATACAGGGGTTTCGGACAAGGCGGTTCTAATGGTGTACTTTTTGTTTTGATCTGACTCCTTTGTTAGGAACTATGGGTTTTTATATTTCTTAACATTGGACGTGATCGTCTCTTACTAGGTTGCTAGCTACCGCTGCAACCCGGAAATATAAATACTGTAATCTTAACTATAGTGAAGTTGCGTATGCAAGTTAGTATAGAGAAGAGTTTGATCTTTATTATGCTACAACCTACACTTATGACATCATTGATCTATCTTTAATGTTGATTATAATCTTATTTTAGTTACTATGTGCTGGAGGTTTGTTCTTTACTGTAATTTACTATAACAACCAGGATGACATCAGTTACAACTTGGAATTCGTTTTATGCTATATCATTACAAACAGGAAAAAGCCTACAGCTTTTTCTTCTTTGAAATAGTAAGAGACGAACCACAAGTAACTACCCCTGAAACCACCATATATCATTTACTATGCATAAGCAATAGTTCTTTACTGTAAATGTAACTACACCTGGAACAACCATATATCAGTTAGTATGGAAGAGAGATCGTTCTTTACTGTAAAATTTAAATAAGGACTGCACACTTATGACTCACCATCAAGCCACAATATTATCAAATATAGCTAAAGCTGTGTTGCTGATGACTTCTTATTGTTATGAGAAGAAAAATCAAGCGGAAAGAAAAAAATATCCCGCTTTGTGGAGAATAACGTGGTAAAAGTCAATTTGCTTGATTTTCAAGCCAATATATTTTCTTTGTTATTCAAGCCAAAGGGCGGTAAGTTTCCTTTATAGAGGTTTCGGACAAGGCGGTTCTAATGGTGTACTTTTTGTTTTGATCTGAATTTTTTTTAGGAGTCGGGGGGTTTTATATTACTTAACATTGGAGGTGATCGTCTCTTACTAGGTTGCTAGCTACCGCTGCAACCCGGACTACCCCTGGAACCACCATATATCAGTTACTACGGGTGAAAGATCATTCTTTACTGTAAATTAGTAGCAATCCTTACGCGTGCTCGAGCTTTATTGCGTTTGGTGGCATTTTTATCTCTTTTAAATAAACTTTTCTTATATTTCAGGATGTTAGCTTTATTTTTTGTGTAGTAAAGTTTTCTATTAGTAGAAATTTGGATTGTTCTATTTTGATATTGTTTTTGGTTATTCTTTCTTTTTTTCCACTCGCGTGAGACCATATTTTTTCAAGATTTAAAATTATTAAGCACACAAAATCCCGTGTCGAGTATCTAAAACCTAGCATAAAACAAAACTAATTTTAAAATTTTCAGGTATTTATCTTGTTTGAATTACAAAATTAGTATTATTGGTTAGACACCATAAATATTTTTGCAGTTTAAATAATAAGTTTAGTGATTCTGGACTGAAAACTAAAATAATTGCAATTATGAGACAATAATATGGAGATATGTACTTTACGGGTTACAGGATACAATAATAAATTTGAACTGAGATGAAAAAAAAATTTCTTCCAGGAGACAAAAAGCAAAACTAATTTTAGAATTTTCATGTATTTTTGTTGTTTAAATTAAAAAATTACTATTACTGATTAGGCATCATAAATATTTTTGCAGTTTACATAATAATTTTAGCGATTAAGCCAAAAAAGAAAATTTTGGTTCCAGGAGTTTCGGTTACTATTGAGACAACTAGCTATTATTACTATAGAGTTCATTACATGGACTGTTTTATTGCTTCAAAATTCAAATATCTTTGAAAAGACTGCAGTATGAAAATACATCAAAAATGCAATTTTTTTGACAAAATTGATTCTACTTTAAAAAGTATTTTATTTTTAAATACAAAAGTGACTAGATGTTGCAATTTCCTTTAAAATGAGCTATTATACAGCTCTCTATGATTTTCCAGTGCCCAGCTAGCTGAGCAGAAAGAAAAAGCGGAAAGAAAAAAATATCCCGTTTGTGGAGAATAACGTGGTAAAAGTCAATTTTCTTGATTTTCAAGCCAATATATTTTCTTTGTTATTCAAGCCAAAGGGAGGTAAGTTTCCTTTATAGAGGATTCGGACAAGGCGGTTCTAATGGTGTACTTTTTGTTTTGATCTGACTCTTTTTTTAGGAGTTGGGGGGTTTTATATTTCTTGACATTGGAGGTGATCGTCTCTTACTAGGTTGCTAGCTACCGCTGCAACCCGGATAAATCAAATGTATGTATTGGGTTTTTATTCCAATGACCGTCTTTTAGTGGAAAATTTTAATATATTGACCTTAAATATAATAACTGTACTAGCCTATACTATAGTTAAGTGGCCTATAAAATTTAGTATAGGCAAGAGGTCGTTCTTTATTATAATTACTATGGGCTGGAAGTTTGTTCTTTAATGTAAAAAAGACATCAAAAATGCAGTTTTTGGTGACGAGAAATGGGCTGTTTTATTTTTTTCTGTTGGACATGATCGTCTCTTTCTAGGTTGCTAGCTACCTCTGCAACCCGGATTCAGTTAGTATAAGCTAAAGTTTGTTCTTTACGATAATAATGTAATAAAATATAACTGTACCAGCCTATACTATAGTTAAGTGGCCTATAAAATTTAGTATAGACAAGAGGTCGTTCTTTATTATAAAAATTTTAAAAAAGAAACTTGTTTATTTACATTCTAGCTAAAATAATGAAGATAATATGAATGAACCACAGTGTTCAGTTTCTTTGGACTTGAGTTCGTTTTTTAACTATAAATAGAAACAGGAAAAGCCTACGGCTTTTTCTTCTTTTAAATAGTAAGAGACGAAACTCAAACAATCAAGTAGTTAACTAAGTCCAATGTATGGAATGGTTTGTTATTTCATATAAATACTGTAATCTTAACTATAGTGAAGTTGCGTATGCAAGTTAGTATAGGGAAGAGTTTGATCTTTATTATAAGACTGCTGCAACCCAAATTCACATATATATTTATTTATGAGAGGCAGCCTGGCCGAGTGGTCCAAGGCACTGGTGTTAGCCACCAGTCTCTTCAGAGGCGTGGGTTCAATTCTTACCGCTGGTATACGATTATGTTTGAAAGACTGCAGTGTGAAAAGACATCAAAATGCAGTTTTTGGTGGAAAAATTTATTCTCTTTTAGAAATAATTTATTTTAGTTACTATAGATTTTTAACCCAATTAATTTCCTTTAAAATGAGCAATTGAACAACCCTCTACGATGTTCCAGTGCCAAGCTATCTCTGGATACAAAAAAAGAAAAAAAAAGAAAAAAAGAAAAAAATATCCCGTTTAGGCAGAATGTTGTAGTAGCTGCCACTTTTCTTGATTTTCAAGCCAATATATTTCCCTTGCTGTTCAAGCCAAGGGACAGAAATTTTACTATGCAGGGGTTTCGGACAAGGCGGTTCTAATGGTGTACTTTTTGTTTTGATCTGACTCTTTTTTTAAGAACTATGGGTTTTTATATTTCTTAACATTGGACGTGATCGTCTCTTACTAGGTTGCTAGCTACCGCTGCAACCCGGATAATTTCCTTTAAAATGAGCCATTGAACAACTCTCTACGATGTTCCAGTGCCATGCTATCTGTTGAAGTACTAACCTATACTATAATTAAGTGGCGTATAAAATTTAGTATAACCGAGAGGTCGTTCTTTATTATACTAAAACAGGAAAAATCCTACGGCTTTTTCTTCTTTTAAATAGTAAGAGACGAAACTCAAACAATCAAGTAGCTAACTAAGTCCAATGTAAGGAATGGTTTGTTATTTCAGTGATCGTCTTTTAATGTAAAAAAAAATATAAATACTGTAATCTTAACTATAGTAAAGTTGCGTATGCAAGTTAGTATAGGGAAGAGTTTGATCTTTATTATACTGGAAACAAAGAAAAGAGAAAAAAAATATCCCGTTTAGGCAGAATGTTGTAGTAGCTGCCACTTTTCTTGATTTTTTAGTACTGATTTTTTAACTTGCGTGCAGCTTGCTTTGATCTAACCATTATGTATTCATGAATGAGACCATTTGCAGTTTTGACGTTTCTTATATAGTAATTATGACGTCACTGCATCAAAAATACAGTTTTTATTGGAAAAATTTATTCTCTTTTAGAAATAATTTATTTTAGTTACTATAGATGTTTAACCCAATTAATTTCCTTTAAAATGAGCTATTGAACAACCCTCTACGATGTTCCAGTTCCAAGCTATCTGTGGAAAAGAAAAAGAAAAAAAAAGAAAAAAATATCCCGTTTGGGGAGAATAACGTGGTAAAAGTCTATTTTCTTGATTTTCAAGCCAATATATTTTCTTTGTTATTCAAGCCAAAGGGCGGTAAGTTTCCTTTATGGAGGATTTGGACAAGGCGGTTCTAATGGTGTACTTTTTGTTTTGATCTGACTCTTTTTTTAGGAGCTACGGGTTTTTATATTTCTTAACATTGGAGGTGATCGTCTCTTACTAGGTTGCTAGCTACCGCTGCAACCCGGATAATTCTTGATTTTTTAGTACTGATTTTTTAACTTGCGTGCAGCTTGCTTTGATCTAACCATTATTTATTCATGAATGAGACCATTTGTAGTTTTGACGTTTCTTATATAGTAATTATGACGTCACTGCATCAAAAATACAGTTTTTATTGGAAAAATTTATTCTCTTTTAGAAATAATTTATTTTAGTTACTATAGATTTTTAACCCAATTAATTTCCTTTAAAATGAGCTATTGAACAACCCTCTACGATGTTCCAGTGCCAAGCTATCTGTGGAAAAGAAAAAGAAAAAAAAAGAAAAAAATATCCCGTTTGGGGAGGATAACGTGGTAAAAGTCTATTTTCTTGATTTTCAAGCCAATATATTTTCTTTGTTATTCAAGCCAAAGGGCGGTAAGTTTCCTTTATGGAGGATTTGGACAAGGCGGTTCTAATGGTGTACTTTTTGTTTTGATCTGACTCTTTTTTTAGGAGCTACGGGTTTTTATATTTCTTAACATTGGAGGTGATCGTCTCTTACTAGGTTGCTAGCTACCGCTGCAACCCGGATTATGACGTCACGGCGTAATGATTTTATTGACGTCAAGGCGCAATGATATTATTTCATGACGTCATCAGAAACAACAATATAGTTTCGTGTTTTTCTATTCACTTCATAGCTCTAATATAAAGCTGCGACATTCATTATTTATCTAGTTGGGTTTCAGACAAGGTAGTTCTAATGATGTACTTTTGTTTTGATCTTACTCTATTTTTAGGACTTTTGTTATATTTCTTAGCATGGGACTGATCGTCTCTTACTAGGTTGCTAGCTACTGCTGCAACCCAAATTCACATATATATTTATTTATGAGAGGCAGCCTGGCCGAGTGGTCCAAGACACTGGTGTTAGCCACCAGTCTCTTCGGAGGTGTGGGTTCAAATCTTACCGCTGGTATACGATTATGTTTGAAAGACTGCAGTGTGAAAAGACATCAAAAATGCAGTTTTTGGTGGAAAAATTTATTCTCTTTTAGAAATAATTTATTTTAGTTACTATAGATTTTTAACCCAATTAATTTCCTTTAAAATGAGCTATTGAACAACCCTCTACGATGTTCCAGTGCCAAGCTATCTGTGGATAAGAAAAAGAAAAAAAAGAAAAAAATATCCCGTTTGGGGAGAATAACGTGGTTAAAGTCAATTTTCTTGATTTTCAAGCCAATATATTTCCCTTGCTGTTCAAGCCAAGGGACAGAAAGTTTCCTATACAGGGGTTTCGGACAAGGCGGTTCTAATGGTTTACTTTTTGTTTTGATCTGACTCCTTTGTTAGGAACTATGGGTTTTTATATTTCTTAACATTGGACGTGATCGTCTCTTACTAGGTTGCTAGCTACCGCTGCAACCCGGATGATGATTTCTTAAGGAACATAATTAAAATTTCTTAATGTAATAAAAATAATTTGTTTTAATTACAAAAGGTTTTTAACCCAATTAATTTCCTTTAAAATGAGCCATTGAACAACTCTCTACGATGTTCCAGTGCCATGCTATCTGTTGAATTACTAACCTATACTATAATTAAGTGGCGTATAAAATTTAGTATAGGCAAGAGGTCGTTCTTTATTATAATTTTCTTATGTTTGTTTCGGTAATCTTTATCGTTATCATACCGTTCCTTGCTCTTTTGTTTGGCTGTCTCAATTTTTGCATGTCTATAATCCTCATCATTAACATAACACTCCTTGCTGTTTTGTTTGGCTCTCTCAATTTTCGCATCTCGATACGCCTTGTCGGTTGAATACCTTTGCTTTTCTCTTTTCAAGATGTTGTCTCTGTTTTTTGTATAGTAATGTTTTTTTAAATTACGTATAACTCTATTAGAACGCATCTTATTACAAAACAAGAAATAATATTCCTATCTAATTGAAACTTTTTAAGACTCGTATCATGTACCCATAACCTAACAAAAAATAAAACTAATTTTTAAATTTTCAGGTATTTTGTTAGTTTGAATTAAAAGATTAAAATTATTGCTCATATATCATAAATATTTTTGCAGTTTACATAATAAATTTAGCGATTCTAAACTGAAAAATGAAATATATTAAAAAATTGAATTTTTTGGTCTGAAAATACATAGTAAATTCCAAATCGGGTAGTTAGAACCTAACTAAAAATAAAACTAATTTTAACATTTTCAGGTATTTTTCTAGCTTGAATTGAAATATTCAAACTATTGCTCGGATACCATGGATATTTTGCAGTTTACACAAGCTGCAAAGAACGCATAAGGGCAAAATTAAAAATTATATTCAGAAGTCCAAAAACATGGCAACAATGCTGGCTGATCTTAGTAAATTTAGAAAAATTTTATGTATTTTTTACCGGGATTACGAAAAATATTCAAAATTAAAGATTAAAATTATCTCTGAAAGAATGGATTTTGTTGAAAAGTCAGCTAGAGATGCTTTCGCAAAACTTCATAGTAATATCCAAAAGAAATGTTGCATGTTTAGTGAAAAGCTTCCAAGGTATGAACCGGCAACTGTGGAACAGTTTATAGATGTAATGGGAAATTTTATAGATCACTTTGAATATATGGAGGCATAATTGTTCTTTACTTAGTTTCAGCTTTAATTCGATGATCCAGACTTTATGTACTAACTACATCCAAAGACTATGACGTCATTGATTAATATTGTATATAAAAAATTAAGTTTTTCGTAAAAAAAATTAATTAAAAAAAAATTAAGTACAAATAGCGCTAGATCTAGAGATTTCCTTTAAAATGAGCCATTGAACAACTCTCTACGATGTTCCAGTGCCAAGCTATCTGTGGAAAAGAAAAAGAAAAAAGAAAAAATATCCCGTTTGTGGAGAATAACGTGGTTAAAGTCAATTTTCTTGATTATCAAGCCAATATATTTTCTTTGTTATTCAAGCCGCAGGGCGGTAAGTTTCCTTTATAGGGGTTTCGGACAAGGCGGTTCTAATGGTGTACTTTTTGTTTTGATCTGACTCTGTTTTTAGGAGTTAGGGGTTTTTATATTTATTAACATTGGACGTGATCGTCTCTTACTAGGTTGCTAGCTACCGCTGCAACCCAGATTTTTTCATTATAGCTTTTGTCACCCAAGTATCTACCCATTATTCTGGTAGCAACTTTTTTCTTATGTTTGTTTCGGTAATCTTTATCGTTATCATACCGTTCCTTGCTCTTTTGTTTGGCTGTCTCAATTTTTGCATGTCTATAATCCTCATCATTAACATAACACTCCTTGCTGTTTTGTTTGGCTCTCTCAATTTTCACATCTCGATACGCCTTGTCGGTTGAATACCTTTGCTTTTCTCTTTTCAAGATGTTGTCTCTGTTTTTTGTATAGTAATGTTTTTTTAAATTACGTATAACTCTATTAGAACGCATCTTATTACAAAACAAGAAATAATATTCTTATCTAATTGAAACTTTTTAAGACTCGTATCATGTACCCATAACCTAACAAAAAATAAAACTAATTTTTAAATTTTCAGGTATTTTGTTAGTTTGAATTAAAAGATTAAAATTATTGCTCATATATCATAAATATTTTTGCAGTTTACATAATAACTTTAGCGATTCTAAACTGAAAAATGAAATATATTAAAAAATTGAATTTTTTGGTCTGAAAATACATAGTAAATTCCACATCGGGTAGTTAGAACCTAACTAAAAATAAAACTAATTTTAATATTTTCAGGTGTTTTTCTAGCTTGAATAGAAATATTCAAACTATTGCTCGGATACCATGGATATTTTGCAGTTTACACAAGCTGCAAAGAACGCATAAGGGCAAAATTAAAAATTATATTCAGAAGTCCAAAAACATGGCAACAATGCTGGCTGATCTTAGTAAATTTAGAAAAATTTTACGAATTTTTTACCGGGATAACGAAAAATATTCAAAATTAAAGATTAAAATTATCTCTGAAAGAATGGATTTTGTTGAAAAGTCAGCTAGAGATGCTTTCGCAAAACTTCATAGTAATATCCAAAAGAAATATTGCATGTTTAGTGAAAAGCTTCCAAGGTATGAACCGGCAACTGTGGAACAGTTTATAGATGTAATGGGAAATTTTATAGATCACTGTGAATATATGGAGGCATAATTGTTCTTTACTTAGTTTCAGCTTTAATTCGATGATCCAGACTTTATGTACTAACTACATCCAAAGACTATGACGTCATTGATTAATATTGTATATAAAAAATTAAGTTTTTCGTAAAAAAATATAATTTAAAAAAAAATTAAGTACAAATAGCGCTATATCTAGAGATTTCCTTTAAAATGAGCCATTGAACAACTCTCTACGATGTTCCAGTGCCAAGCTATCTGTGGAAAAGAAAGAAAGAAAAAAATATCCCGTTTGTGGAGAATAACGTGGTTAAAGTCAATTTTCTTGATTATCAAGCCAATATAATTTCTTTGTTATTCAAGCCGCAGGGCGGTAAGTTTCCTTTATAGGGGTTTCGGACAAGGCGGTTCTAATGGTGTACTTTTTGTTTTGATCTGACTCTGTTTTTAGGAGTTAGGGGTTTTTATATTTCTTAACATTGGACGTGATCGTCTCTTACTAGGTTGCTAGCTACCGCTGCAACCCGGATTTCTATTCACGTCATAGCTCTAATATAAAGCTATGACGACATTCATTATTTATCTAGTAGGGTTTCAGACAAGGTAGTTCTAATGATGTACTTTTGTTTTGATCTTACTCTATTTTTAGGAGTTTTGGGTTTTTATATTTCTTAGTATGGGACTGATCGTCTCTTACTAGGTTGCTAGCTACTGCTGCAACCCAAATTATAAGAGGCAGCCTGGCCGAGTGGTCCAAGACACTGGTGTTAGCCACCAGTCTCTTCGGAGGCGTGGGTTCAAATCTTACCGCTGGTATACGATTATGTTTGAAAGACTGCAGTGTGAAAAGACATCAAAAATGCAGTTTTTGGTGGGAAAATTTATTCTCTCTTAGAAATAATTTATTTTAGTTTCTTTAGATCTTTAACCCAATTAATTTCCTTTAAAATGAGCTATTGAACAACCCTCTACGATGTTCCAGTGCCAAGCTATCTGTGGAAAAGAAAAAAAAAGAAAAAAAATATCCCGTTTAGGCAGAATGTTGTAGTAGCTGCCACTTTTCTTGATTTTCAAGCCAATATATTTCTCTTGCTGTTCAAGCCAAGGGACAGAAAGTTCCCTATACAGGGGTTTCGGACAAGGCGGTTCTAATGGTGTACTTTTTGTTTTGATCTGACTCCTCTTTTAGGAACTATAGGTTCTTATATTTCTTAACATTGGACGTGATCGTCTCTTACTAGGTTGCTAGCTACCGCTGCAACCTGGATTGCTAGCTACCGCTGCAACCCGGATCTTAGTTGGAGTAGTAAGTGACGAACCTAGTAAAGTTAGGCAGCTAAATAAGTAAAATTGTGGCACTATACCCCTGCAAAGCAACTTTTCCAAAGATGCTTGTAATATCTTAACTTTTCATTTCTGTTTGCTGAAGTTTGTTCTTTACTCAGTTTTGGCTATCTCAACATCCATGATTCCAAAATTCATAGTGAACTACACCGATCTTGTATATAAACTTAAGTTATTGTGGGTTCAGTTCGTTCCTTATTGTAATTTTTATATTTCTTAACATTGGACATGATCGTCTCTTACTCGTTTGCTCGCTACCGCTGCAACCCGGATCCCTTGCTGTTCTAGACAAGGGACAGAAAGTTATCTATACAGGGGTTTCGGACAAGGCGGTTCTAATGGTGTACTTTTTGTTTTGATCTGACTCCTTTGTTAGGAACTATTGGTTTTTATATTTCATAACATTGGACGTGATCGTCTCTTACTAGGTTGCTAGCTACCGCTGCAACCCGGATAATTGTTTTGATCTGACTCCTTTTTTAGGAACTATGGGTTTTTACATTTCTTAATATTGGACGTGATCGTCTCTTACTAGGTTGCTAGCTACCGCTGCAACCCGGATGTTAGCTACCGCTGCAACCCGGATTTCTTAACATTGAACTGATCGTCTCTTACTAGGTTGCTAGCTACCGCTGCAATCCAGATTCCATGCTATATGATTACAAACAGGAAAAAGCCTACGGCTTTTTCTTCTTTGAAATAGTAAGAGACAAACCTCAAAAAATCAAGTAGCTCCAAACAATCAAGTAGTCCAAAGTCTGCAATGGTTTGTTATTGCAATGATCGTCCCTTAATGTAATTTTAATGGAAAATTTTAATATATTGGCCTTAAATATAACTGTACTAGCCTAGACTATAGTTAAATGGCCTATAAAATTTAGTAGAGGCTAGTTCTTTATTATATAATGGCGTATAAAATTTAGTATAGGCAAGAGGTCATTCTTTATTATAAGAAAGTATCCCGTTTAGGCAGAATGTTGTAGTAGCTGCCACTTTTCTTGATTTTCAAGCCAATATATTTCCCTTGCTGTTCAAGCCAAATGACAGAAGGTTTCCTATACAGGAGTTTCGGACAAGGCGGTTCTAATGGTGTACTTTTGAATATGATCTGACTCCTTTGTTAGGCACTATGTGTTTTTATATTTCTTAACATTGGAATTGATTGTCTCTTATTTGGTTGCTAGCTATAGCTGCAACCCGGATATTGCTAGCTGCCACTGCAACCCGGATATCCGTTGAAACTTACATATTCCCCATTTATAATGAAATGTTTTTCCACTGATCGTCTTTTAATGTAACCATTTGCATATACGCTTCTTCAAGGTTTTCGTCATCGAAGATTCCATCTTTTAGTGGTTTATAGAAGTTATCCTTTGTATACTCAATGGCTCTATTGAGCTATCAGTGCTAGATCACTTGTTTTGAATTGTTCCCTAACATAACAGAAAAAAAGACACCAGTCGAGTGTAAATAAACGTATCTTCTTAACGCAGCTTTCAAGTGGACAACTATTGGGTTCTAGAGCAAGTATAAAATTATTGACATTGTTTATTTCAATAATATACCATTCAGGTAAATATGCAGGTAGGTCGCAATTATTTGGCATTGGATAGGGTTTCCCCCCCTGCCAAAACTTTCCCCAGGACTTGTAAGCCTTCTGCAAATAATAACGAGGGAGACAGTAGCTATTTAGGGAAATAAAAAATTTTCCTAAAGCATTTACAAATTTACGTAGTGGTTTGAAGTGTTCTGATCTCTCATCCACTTTTAACACTCTCTACGATTTAACACTCAGCCATTGAACACTCTCTACGATGTTCCAGTGTCAAGCTATCTGTTCAAAAGAAGAAGAAGAAAGAAAAAAATATCCCGTTTGTGGAGAATAACGTGGTTAAAGTCAATTTTCTTGATTTTCAAGCCAATGTATTTTCTTTGTTATTCAAGCCAAAGGGCTGTAAGTTACCTTTATAGGGGTTTTGGACAAGGCGGTTCTAATGGTGTACTTTTTGTTTTGATCTGACTCTTTTTTTAGGACTTAGGGGTTTTTATATTTCTTAACATTGAACGTGATCATCTCTTGCTAGGTTGCTAGCTACCGCTGCAAACTGGATACTTGAACAATGAGTGAGGGGTTAGTGACTCAAGGTACACTCCCTATGGGCTTGATTTGAGTATTGCATAGGGCTGGAAAAAATACTGTTCCAACCCTGATAACAAATAGGAAAATATTACAAACAGGAAAAAGCCTACGGCTTTTTCTTCTTTGAAATAGTAAGAGACGAGCAACCTGGATTGACAACCCAGATTTAGGAGTTATGGGTTTTTATATGTCTTAAAATTAAACATGATTGTCTTTTACTAGGTTGCTAGCTACCGCTGCAACCCTGTTTCCTATGCAAGTTAGTATAGGCAGGAGTTCGTTCTTTATTGTAAAAACCAAAAAAAGTTTAGTTCCAGGATACAATAATAACTTTGAACTGAGATGAAAAAAAATTTTTTTCCAGGAGACAAAAAGTAAAACTAATTATAAAATTTTCATGTATTTTTGTTGATTAAATTAAGAACTTACTATTACTGATTAGGCATCATGAATATTTTTTGCAGTTTACATAATAATTTTAGCGATTAAGCCAAAAAAGAAAATTTTGGTTCCAGGAGTTTCGGTTACTATTGAGACAAGTAGCTATTATTACTAAAGAGTTCATTACCATGAACTGTTTGATTGCTTCAAAATTCAAATATCTTTGAAAAGACTGCAGTAAGAAAATACATCAAAAATGCAATTTTTTTGACAAAATTGATTCTACTTTAAAAAGTATTTTATTTTTAATTACAAAAGTGACTAGATGTTGCAATTGCCTTTAAAATGAGCTATTATACAGCTCTCTATGATTTTCCAGTGCCCAGCTAGCTGAGCAGGAAAAAAAGTGGAAAGAAAAAAATATCCCGTTTGTGGAGAATAACGTGGTAAAAGTCAATTTGCTTGATTTTCAAGCCAATATATTTTCTTTGTTATTCAAGCCAAAGGGCGGTAAGTTTCCTTTATAGAGGATTCGGACAAGGCGGTTCTAATGGTGTACTTTTTGTTTTGATCTGACTCTTTTTTTAGGAGTTGGAGGGTTTTATATTTCTTAACATTGGAGGTGATCGTCTCTTACTAAGTTGCTAGCTACTGCTGCAACCCAAATTCACATATATATTTATTTATGAGAGGCAGCCTGGCCGAGTGGTCCAAGGCACCTTTGTTTGCCACCAGTCTCTTTGGAGGCGTGGTTTCAAATCTTACCGCTGGTATACGACTATGTTTGAAAGACTGCAGTGTGAAAAGACATCAAAAATGCAGTTTTTGATGGAAAAATTTATTCTCTTTTAGAAATAATTTATTTTAGTTACTATAGATTTTTAACCCAATTAATTTCCTTTAAATTGAGCTATTGAACAACCCTCTACGATGTTCCAGTGCCAAGCTATCTCTGGATACGAAAGAAAAAACCAAAAAAAATATCTCGTTTAGGCAGAATGTTGTAGTAGCCGCCACTTTTCTTGATTTTCAAGCCAATATATTTCCCTTGCTGTTCAAGACAAGGGACAGAAAGTTTCCTATACAGGGGTTTCGGATAAGGCGGTTCTAATGGTGTACTTTTTGTTTTGATCTGACTCAATTGTTAGGAACTATTGGTTTTTACGTTTCTTAACATTGGACGTGATCGTCTCTTACTAGGTTGCTAGCTACCGCTGCAACCCGGATACGCTGTTATAAGATTATGTTTGAACGACTGCAGTGTGAAAAGACATCAAAAATGCAGTTTTTGGTAGAATAATTTATTCTCTTTTAGAAATAATTTATTTTAGTTACTATAGATTTGTAACCCAATTAATTTCCTTTAAAATGATCTATTGAACAACTCTCTACGATGTTCCAGTGCCAAGCTATCTCTGGAAACAGAAGAAAAAAAAATATCCCGTTTAGGCAGAATGTTGTACTAGCCGCCACTTTTCTTGATTTTCAAGCCAATATATTTCCCTTGCTGTTCAAGACAAGGGACAGAAAGTTTACTATACAGGGGTTTCGGATAAGGCGGTTCTAACGGTATACTTTTTGTTTTGATCTGACTCCTTTGTTAGGAACTACGGGTTTTTATATTTCTTAACATTGGACGTGATCGTCTCTTACTAGGTTGCTAGCTACCGCTGCAAGCCGGATTTAGGCCAAATATAACATTCTACCGTTTAGGAAGAATGTTGTAGTAGCCGCCACTTTTCTTGATTTTCAAACAAATATATTTCCCTTCCTTTTCAAGCAAAGGGACAGAAATTTTCCTATTTATGGGTCTCGGACAAGGCGGTTCTAATGGTGTACTTTTTGTATTGATCTGACTTTTTTTAGGAGTTATGGGTTTTTATATTTCTTAACATTGGACGTGATCGTCTCTTACTAGGTTACCAGATACCGCTGCAATCCAAATTTGATGTAATAACCAATGTAATAACCAATCGTAGCAAATATATTTCCCTTGCTATTCAAGCCAAAGGGCAGAAAATTTCCTATAGTAGGGTTTGGGATAAGGCACTTCTAAGGGTGCACTTTTTATTTTAATCTGACTCTTTTTTAAGGAGTTATGAGTTATTATATATCTTAACATTGGACGTGATCGTCTCTTACAAGGTTGCTAGCTACCGATGCAACCCAGATACTGTAAAACCGTTCAACACACACATTCACACCTTTCAGTTGGTATTAAAGGTTAGAGTTTGTTCTTTATTGTAATTTTAACTCAATTAATTTCCTTTAAAATGAGCCATTGAACAGTTCTCTACGATGTTCCAGTGCTAAGCTATCTCTGGAAACAAAGAAAAAAAGAAAAAAAGAAATAAAAATATCCTGTTTAGGCAGAAAGTTGTAGTAGCTGCCACTTTTCCTGATTTTCAAGTCAATATATTTCCCTTGCTCTTCAAGCCAAGGGACAGAAAGTTTACTATACAGGGGTTTCGGACAAGGCGGTTTTAAATGTGTATTTTTTGTTTTTATCTGACTCCTTTTTTAGGAACTATGGGTTTTTATATTTCTTAACATTGGACGTGATCGTCTCTTACTAAGGTTGCTAGCTACCGCTGCAACCCAGATAAAGGCAAAGTCGGTATGATAATATTGTACCCTCTTTGAAGAGTGAATTTTAATAACTAATACATGAGATCCTCTTGCCTAACACCATTTATGATCGATCCTTATGTCCCACTATACAAGTTTGTATAGGCAAGAGTTCGCTCTTTATTGTAACTTCTTAGAGTATGGGAAATTTTTACTTATGATGATTTCTTAAGGAACATAATTAAAATTCCTTAATGTAATAAAAATAATTTGTTTTAATTACTAAAAGGTTTTTAACCCCATTAATTTTCTTTAAAATGAGCCGTTGAACAACTCTCTACGATGTTCCAGTGCCATGCTATCTGTTGAATTACTAACCTATACTATAATTAAGTGGCGTATAAAATTTAGTATAGGCAAGAGGTCGTTCTTTATTATAAAATTTAAAAAAGAAACTTGTTTACTTACATTCTAGCTAAAATAATGAAGATAATATGAATGAACCACAGGGTTCAGTTTCTTTGGACTTGAGTTCGTTTTTTAACTATAAATACAAACAGGAAAAAGCCTACGGCTTTTTCTTCTTTTGAATAGTAAGAGACGAAACTCAAACAATCAAGTAGCTAACTAAGTCCAATGTATGGAATGGTTTGTTATTTCAGTGATCGTCTTTTAATGTAAATTTACTAACCTATACTATAGTTAAGTGGCCTATATAATTTAGTATAGGCAAGAGGTCGTTCTTTATTGTATGATGATTTCTTAAGGAATATAATTAAAATAATAATGTATATGATGATTCCTTTTATTAGTTCATTTACTATGGGCTACAGTTCGTTCCTTAATGTATATGGGATACAGTTAGTTCTTTATGTAATATCATTAAAACCATGATACAGAGGATACTTACAAAATTCCCATTTACAGTATCGATCCTTTGTATATTTAAAATTTAAAAAAGAAACTCGTTTTAGTTACCTCCTAGCTAAAATGATGAAGATTATGTGAATGCACTACTGACTTTAGTTTCGTTGGGCTTGAGTTAATAGTTTACTATTATTGACCCGAGTTAGGTTCCTGATATGGGAAATTTTTACTTATGATGCTTTCTTAAGGAATAAAACTAAAATAAATTTGTGTTAAGTATATTTTAGATCATCATCTATATAATGGTTTCTTATAATACTTCAGTTACTATGGGTTATAGTTCGTTCCTTAATGTAATTACTAAAACATCCTAAATATTTTTGCAGTTAACAAAGTTTTGCAGTTTTTTCTCATACCTTTTGCTTAAATACTGTAATCTTAACTATAGTTAAGTTGCCTATACAAGTTAGTGTAGGCAAGAGTTAGTTCATGATTTTAATGACGTCACATACACCACAAACCTCCTTTTCTTTTCCTTGTTGCATCAGTTATCATGAGATAGACTTCGGTCCTGACTGCATTACAAACAGGAAAAAATCTATGGCTTTTTCTTTTTTGGAATATTAAGAGATGACCTGGCTACAACCTACGATTATGACATCATTGATCAATCTTTAACATGGTTCCTTATGTAATTGCTTCAAGAAATCAAATATCTTTGAAAATACTTCAGTATGAGAAGACATCAAAAATGCAGTTTTTTCTCTAAACAGTGATTTGATTTTAATTTTTTTTTTTAATTAAAAAAGGTTATTGATTTCTGTTAGAATGAGCCGTCTTGTGACATTCTAAGACCACTGGGAAAATACGACCATCCCCGGTGAAAAAAACAAACAAATAAACACGCATCCGTAATCTTTCTTCTGGCAAACAATACCAAATACCACATTTTTGCAGATAAGAGCTTGCAACCTCTACAATAAGCTTCTCTGATACGCTTAATCTGATGATGTGATTTTCATTAAGATTCTATGACTTTTAGGGGATGTTTCCCCCTTTTTTCGAAAATAAAGCAAATTTTCTCAGGCTTGTAACTTTTGAAGGGTAAGACTAAACTTAAAGAAACTTATAAATTTAAAATGAGCATAAAAATCTAATTCTTTTGATGTATTGATTGGTATCAAAATTTGTATCCCTTTTTAGCGTTTCGGTTATTATTGAGACGAGTCGCTCATACTATAGAGTTCGTTGCCACGAACTGTTTGAAAATATTATTCTTTCTTTAGTATAATAATTAACTGTTTCGATCCTTCATGTAATCACGGTTCAATTCCTGTCGTAGGCTTTTTTTACACGTTTGGCAATTTAAAGTCTGAACAAAACTTCTATTAATAACTACTACATGAGACTCTCCTGACTGACAAAATTTATGATAAACTACATTGATCTTTAATATAACTGCGGTTATAAAACAAGTGACAATCAGAATCCATATATATAGAATCCAGAATCCAATATATATAGAAGCCTGCCACATGCCGAGTGCTGGGGTCCAGCAGCGAAGCCGCCAGGCTCTCTGTACTATAAATAATGTAAACTCCACAGCTAACTCAGTCCAATATATGCAATGGTGTGCTTTTCTAATGATCTTCCTTTAATCTAAACTATGGACTAAAGTTCGTTCTTTAATTTAATAATTTATATAATATCAGAAAACCTTACTGCAGAGGTTTTGAGCTCCTGTCTACAAATATGTGGAATTTGGTATTTTTTTGGCAAAATTGCTTAATAAATCAAATATCTTTGAGAAGACTGCAATATGAAAAGACAATTGATAAAAGTATCATGTGTAACATATTGTTAATTTTTAAACTTTTAGTCCAAGTGGCAAGCACGATCGGCCTTTAACCGAAAGGATGGTGGTTCAAGCCAACCGGGATCATTTTCTTTAATTTTTCATTCGGCTATCAATAAAATCATATCATTACTATATAATTAATTAGTATAGGTTTATTTAATATAGGAAAGAGATCGTTCTTTATTATAAAATTTTTTATTCCAATTATCCTCTTTTAATGTAATAATTGACAAACACCAATTATGATGAGATATATCGGTCCTTTATGTAACCTGCTCAATTGTTACTTCTCTATAAAGTTTATCATTGTTATAACGCTCCTTGATGTTTTGTTTGGCTGTCTCAACTTTCGCATGTCTATAATCTTCATCATTGTGATAACGCTCCTTGATGTTTTGTTTGGCTGTCTCAATTTTCGCATGTCTATAATCTTCATCATTGTGATAACACATCTTGCTGTTTTGTTTTGCTCTCTCAATTATTACTCCTCGATACGCCTGGTCGGTTGAATACCTTCGCTTTTTTCTTTTCAAGTTACTATCTCTGTTTTTTTTGTAGTACTGATTTTTTAACTTGCGTGTAGCTTGCTTTGATCTAACCATTATGTATTCATGAATGAGACCATTTACAGTTTTGACGTTTCTTATATAGTAATTATGACGTCACGGCGTAATGATTTTATTTCATGACGTCATTGCGCAATGGTATTATTTCATGACGTCTTCAGAAACAACAATATAATTTCGTGTTTTTCTATTCACGTCATAGCTCTAATATAAAACTATGATGACATTCATTATTTATCTAGTAGGGTTTCAGACAAGGTAGTTCTAATGATGTACTTTTGTTTTGATCTGACTCTATTTTTAGGAGTTTTGGGTTTTTATATTTCTTAGCATTGGACTGATCGTCTCTTACTAGGTTGTTAGCTACTGCTGCAACCCAAATTATGAGAGGCAGCCTGGCCGAGTGGTCCAAGGCACTGGGTGTTAGCCACCAGTCTCTTCGGAGGCGTGGGTTCACATCTTACTGCTGGTATACGATTATGTTTGAAAGACTGCAGTGTGAAAAGACATCAAAATGTAGTTTTTGGTGGAAAAATTTATTTTCTTTTAGAAATAATTTATTTTAGTTACTATAGATTTTTAACCCAATTAATTTCCTTTAAAATGAGCCATTGAACAACTATCTACGATGTTCCAGTGCCAAGCTATCTCTGGAAACAAAAGAAAAAAAAATATCCCGTTTAGGCAGAATGTTGTAGTAGCTGCCACTTTTCTTGATTTTCAAGCCAATATATTTCCCTTGCTGTTCAAGCCAAGGGACAGAAAGTTTACTATGCAGGGGTTTCGGACAAGGCGGTTCTAATGGTGTACTTTTTGTTTTGATCTGACTCCTTTGTTAGGAACTATTGGTTTCAATGTTTCTTAACATTTGACGTGATCGTCTCTTACTAGGTTGCTAGCTACTGCTGCAACCCGGATTCACATATATAGTTATGAGAGGCAGCCTGGCCGAGTGGTCAAAGGCGATCGTGTTAGCCACCAGTCTCTTCGGAGGTGTGGATTCAGGTCTTACCGCTGGTAAATGATTATGGTTTATGTACAAAAATCAAATATTTTTGAAAAGACTGCAGTATGAAAGACATCAAAAATGCAGTTTTAGTGGAAAAATCTATTCTCTTTTATAAATAAATTATTTTAGTTACAAAATATTTTCAACCCAATTAAATTTCCTTTAAAATGAGCCATTGAACAACTCTCTACGATGTTCCAGTGCCAAGCTATCTGTGGAAAAGAAAAAAAAAGAAAAAAAGAGAAAAAAAATATCCCGTTTAGGCAGAATGTTGTAGTAGCTGCCACTTTTCTTGATTTTCAAGCAAATATATTTCCCTTGCTGTTCAAGCCAAGGGACAGAAAGTTTTCTATATAGGGGTTTTGGACAAGGCGGTTCTTATGGTGTACTTTTTGTTTTGATCTGACTCCTTTGTTAGGAACTATGGGTTTTCATATTTCTTAACATTGGACTTGATCGTCTCTAACTAGGTTGCTAGCTGCCGCTGCAACTCGGATTTATACTTCATCAAAATTTCCTTTTTTAGATTTTTAGTTATAATTGAGACAGGTCGCTCTTACATAACAGGTCACTACCACGAACTGTTTGATTACTGTGGACTAAAGTTCGTTCCTTAATGTAATCTTTATTATAATCATTGCTGTATCATTAACTAGTATAAGCTTATTTAGTATAGGAAAGAGTTCGTTCTTTATTATAATCTTTAATGTAAACAAAATACACCTGATTACAAACAGGAAAAAGCCTAAGGCTTTTTCTTCTATAAAAGCCTTCTATAAGGCTTTTAAATATTAAGAGCCGAACCTCAAACTATAAAGTAGCTAACTAAGTTGAATGTATGCAATGGTTTATTATTCTAATGATCGTCTTTTAATGTAAAAATAGATTATTTTAGTTAGCAAGGTCTTGTCGTTCTTTACTATAATACCTTAGTTACTATGTACTAAAGTTTGTTCTTTAATGTAATTTTAATCTAATAATTGACAAACACCATTTATGATGAGCTATATCGGTCCTTTATGTAACTACCCCTGGAACCTCCATATATCAGTTACTATGGGTGAGAGATCATTCTTTACCGACTTTTAAAAGATTTTTAACCCAATTAATTTACTTTAAAATGAACCATTAAACAACTCTCTACTATGTTCCAGTGCCAAGCTATCTGTGGAAAAGAAGAAAAAAGAAAAAAAGAAAAAAATATATGCCGTTTAGGCAGAATTTTGTAGTAGCTGCCACTTTTCTTGATTTTCAAGCCAATATATTTCTCTTGCTGTTCAAGCCAAGTGACAGAAAGATTACTATACAGGGGTTTCGGACAAGCCGGTTATAATGGTGTACTCTTTGTTTTGATCTGACTCCTTTTTTAGGAGCTATGGGTTCTTATATTTCTTAACATTGGACGTGATCGTCTCTTACTAGGTTGCTAGCTACCGCTGCAACCCGGATTTCTTGCAAAAATTCAGGAATTATGGACTATAGTTCGTTCTTTAATGTAATGCAAAATTAATTACTTTTGTAATTAAAAATAAAATACTTTAAAAAGTATTTTATTTTTAATTACAAAAGTGACTAGATGTTGCAATTTCCTTTAACATGAGCTGTTATACAGCTCTCTATGATTTTCCAGTGCCCAGCTAGTTGAGGAGAAAAAAAAGCGGAAAGAAAAAAATATCCCGTTTGTGGAGAATAACGTGGTTAAAGTAAATTTTCTTGATTTTCAAGCCAATATATTTTCTTTGTTATTCAAGCCAAAGAGCGGTAAGTTTTGTTTATAGGGGTTTTGGACAAGGCGGTTCTAATAGTGTAATTTTTGTTTTGATCTGACTCTTTTTTTAGGAGTTAGGGGTTTTTATATTTCTTAATATTGGACGTGATCGTCTCTTACTAGGTTGCTAGCTACCGCTGCATCCCGGAAATAGTTACTATGTGCCGTGGTTTGTTCTTTACTAGGTTTCAGCTATAAGCGATGAAATTTATGCTATAAAAGATCATAAAACAATTAATTAGCTTTCTATATATATCTCATATGGTTTAGTGGTTTAGGGTAGTTGACTTTCAATTAATTGTCTTGGGTTCCAATCCCGGTGTGGGAATTATTTTTAAACAAAATTAGATGAAATTAATTAGCTAATTTGACAAGACATAGTAGGTAACTAAGGGCAAGAGTTCGTTCTTTACTATAACAACCAGGATGACGTCAGTTACAACTTGGAATTCGTTTTATGCTATATCATTACAAACAGGAAAAAGCCTACGGCTTTTTCTTCTTTGAAATAGTAAGAGACGAACCATAAGTAACTACCCCTGGAACCACCATATATCAGTTACTATGCATGAGCGATCGTTCTTTACTGTAAATTATCAGAAACGTTATCGATCCTTTATGTAATTAGAAAAATTTTACGAATTTTTTACCGGGATTACGAAAAATATTCAAAATTAAAGATTAAAATTATCTCTGAAAGAATGGATTTTGTTGAAAAGTCAGCTAGAGATGCTTTCGCAAAACTTCATAGTAATATCCAAAAGGAATGTTGCATGTTTAGTGAAAAGCTTCCAAGGTATGAACCGGCAACTGTGGAACAGTTTATAGATGTAATGGGAAATTTTATAGATCACTGTGAATATATGGAGGCATAATTGTTCTTTACTTAGTTTCAGCTTTAATTCGATGATCCAGACTTTATGTACTAACTACATCCAAAGACTATGACGTCATTGATTAATATTGTATATAAAAAATTAAGTTTTTCGTAAAAAAAATTAATTAAAAAAAAATTAAGTACAAATAGCGCTAGATCTAGAGATTTCCTTTAAAATGAGCTATTGAACAACTCTCTACGATGTTCCAGTGCCAAGCTATCTGTGGAAAAGAAAGAAAGAAAAAAATATCCCGTTTGGGGAGAATAACGTGGTAAAAGTCTATTTTCTTGATTTTCAAGCCAATATATTTTCTTTGTTATTCAAGCCAAAGGGCGGTAAGTTTCCTTTATAGAGGATTCGGACAAGGCGGTTCTAATGGTGTACTTTTTGTTTTGATCTGACTCTTTTTTTAGGAGTTGGGGGGTTTTATGTTTCTTAACATTGGAGGTGATCGTCTCTTACTAGGTTGCTAGCTACCGCTGCAACCCGGATTAACATTGGACGTGATCGTCTCTTACTAGGTTGCTAGCTACCGCTGTAAACCGGAAGCTGCTAGCTACCACTGCAACCCAGATTTGTTACTATATATGCTATATATTACCTATACTATAGTTAAGTGCCCTATAAAATTTAGTATAGGCAAAAGGTCGTTCTTTATTATATTTAGTTACTATAGATTTTTAACCCAATTAATTTCCTTTAAAATGAGCTATTGAACAACCCTCTACGATGTTCCAGTGCCAAGCTATCTGTGGAAAAGAAAAAAAAAGAAAAGAGAAAAAAATATCCCGTTTGGGGAGAATAACGTGGTTAAAGTCAATTTTCTTGATTTTCAAGCCAATATATTTCCCTTGCTGTTCAAGCCAAGGGACAGAAAGTTTCCTATACAGGGGTTTCGGACAAGGCGGTTCTAATGGTGTACTTTTTGTTTTGATCTGACTCCTTTGTTAGGAACTATGGTTTTTTATATTTCTTAACATTGGACGTGATCGTCTCTTACTAGGTTGCTAGCTATCGCTGCAACCCGGAAAAAAAACACATTGTGCCCACATCGTTCTTTACGCAGGCAGTGCTAGTGCGCTGCCTATGATAATAAACTGATTACACACAGGAAAAAGCCTACGGCTTTTTCTTCTTTTAAATAGTAAGAGACGAGTCTCAAATAATCAAGTAGCTAGCTAATTCCAAAGGTATGCAATTTTTGTTATTCCAATGATCGTTTTTTATTGTAACTAGGTTTCAGCCATCTCTACAGCCATGATAGTATTGGAAATTACATAATCCCTATTTATGTTTTAGTTAACATGGGCAAGGTGTCGTTCTTTATTGTATATTGCATCATCATCAATATACTTCAGTTACTATGGGCTACAGTTCGTTCCTTAATGTCATGAGTTCGTTCTTTACTATAATAAAAAGATACCGTTTAGCCAGAATGCTGTAGTAGCTGCCACTTTTCTTGATTTTCAAGCCAATATATATCCCTTGCTGTTCAACCCAAGGGACAGAAAGTTTCCTAAACAGGTATTTCGGACAAGGCGGTTCTAATGGTGTACTTTTGTTTTTATCTCACTCTTTTCTTAGGAGTTATAGGTTTTTATATTTCTCAACATCGGACGTGATCGTCTCTTACTAGGTTGCTAGCTACCGCTGCAACCCGTATTATTTAATAGCTTTAGTGATCCTGCACTGAGAACAAAAATAAAATGAAAATTTCTTGTCGAAAGATAAACGTGTATAAATATTGCATTCACTTATTACGTTTTATATGGCTATACGAGAAAAATCAATCCCTTTGTACCTTTTCAACATATTGTAAACAGTACCCTTTTCAATGAGATTATAATAACTTTATATTCATTCTTTATTATAATCAAGCCAATATATTTTCTTTGTTATTCAAGCCAAGGAGCGGTAATTTTCCTTTGTAGGGGTTTCGGACAAGGCGGTTCTAATGGTGTACTTTTTATTTTGATCAGATTCTTTTTTTAGGAGTTAGGGGTTTTAATATTTCTTAACATTGGACGTGATTGTCTCTTACTAGGTTGCTAGCTACCGCTGCAACCCGGATTACTGTAATATAGTATCTATCCTTTACGTAACTAGCTACCGCTGCAACCCAAATACCGCTGTAACCCTGATAACAAACAGGAAAATATTACAAACAGGAAAAAGCCTACGGCTTTTTCTTCTTTGAAATAGTAAGAGACGAACCTCAAACGATCAAGTAGCTAACTATGTTCAATGCATGTAATAACTTTTTAATCCAATGATCGTCTTTTAATGTAACATATCAGTTACTATGGGAGAGAGATCGTTCTTTACTGTAATGAAAAGACATCAAAAATGCAGTTTTTGGTGGAAAAATTTATTCTCTTTTAGAAATAATTTATTTTAGTTACTATAGATTTTTAACCCAATTAATTTCCTTTAAAATGAGCTATTGAACAACCCTCTACGATGTTCCAGTGCCAAGCTATCTGTGGAAAAGAAAAAGAAAAAAAAAAGAAAAAAATATCCCGTTTGGGGAGAATAACGTGATTAAAGTCAATTTTCTTGATTTTCAAGCCAATATATTTCCCTTGCTGTTCAAGCCAAGGGACAGAAAGTTTCCTATACAGGGGTTTCGGACAAGGCGGTTCTAATGGTGTACTTTTTGTTTTGATCTGACTCCTTTGTTAGGAACTATGGGTTTTTATATTTCTTAACATTGGACGTGATCGTCTCTTACTAGGTTGCTAGCTACCGCTGCAACCCGGATATGTTTTGCTCTCTCAATTTTTACTTCTCGATGCGCCTGGTCGGTTGAATACCTTTGCTTTTCTCTTTTCAAGATACTATCTATGTTGTTTGTGTAGTACTGTATTTTCAAATTGCGTATAGCTTGCTTCGATCTAACCATTATTCTAATCAAGAATGAGAGAATTTACATCTGTGTCGTTCTTAAGTAGTAATTATGACGTCACGGCGTAATGATTTTATTGACGTCAAGGCGCAATGATATTATTTCATGACGTCATCAGAAACAACAATATAATTTCGTGTTTTTCTATTCACTTCATAGCTCTAATATAAAGCTACGACACTCATTATTTATCTAGTAGGGTTTCAGACAAGGTAGTTCTAATGATGTACTTTTGTTTTGATCTTACTCTATTTTTAGGACTTTTGTTATATTTCTTAGCATGGGACTGATCGTTTCTTACTAGGTTGCTAGCTACTGCTGCAACCCAAATTCACATATATATTTATTTACGAGAGGCAGCCTGGCCGAGTGGTCCAAGACACTGGTGTTAGCCACCAGTCTCTTCGGAGGCGTGGGTTCAAATCTTACCGCTGGTATACGATTATGTTTGAAAGACTGCAGTGTGAAAAGACATCAAAAATGCAGTTTTTGGTGGAAAAATTTATTCTCTTTTAGAAATAATTTATTTTAGTTACTATAGATTTTTAACCCAATTAATTTCCTTTAAAATGAGCTATTGAACAACCCTCTACGATGTTCCAGTGCCAAGCTATCTGTGGAAAAGAAAAAGAAAAAATATCCTGTTTGGGGAGAATAACGTGGTTAAAGTCAATTTTCTTGATTTTCAAGCCAATATATTTCCCTTGCTGTTCAAGCCAAGGGACAGAAAGTTTCCTATACAGGGGTTTCGGACAAGGCGGTTCTAATGGTTTCCTTTTTGTTTTGATCTGACTCCTTTGTTAGGAACTATGGGTTTTTATATTTCTTAACATTGGACGTGATTGTCTCTTACTAGGTTGCTAGCTACCGCTGCAACCCGGATCTTTTAATGTAAAAAAAAATATAAATACTGTAATTTTAACTATAGTTAAGTTGCGTATGCAAGTTAGTATAGGGAAGAGTTTGATCTTTATTATACTGGAAACAAAGAAAAGAGAAAAAAATATCCCGTTTAGGCAGAATGTTGTAGTAGCTGCCACTTTTCTTGATTTTTTAGTACTGATTTTTTAACTTGCGTGTAGCTTGCTTTGATCTAGCCATTATGTATTCATGAATGAGACCATTTACAGTTTTGACGTTTCTTATATAGTAATTATGACGTCACTGCATCAAAAACACAGTTTTTATTGGAAAAATTTATTCTCTTTTAGAAATAATTTATTTTAGTTACTATAGATTTTTAACCCAATTAATTTCCTTTAAAATGAGCTATTGAACAACCCTCTACGATGTTCCAGTGCCAAGCTATTTCTGGATACAAAAAAAGAAAAAAAAATATCCCGTTTGGGGAGACTAACGTGGTTAAAGTCAATTTTCTTGATTTTCAAGCCAATATATTTCCCTTGCTGTTCAAGCCAAGGGACAGAAAGTTTCCTATACAGGGGTTTCGGACAAGGCGGTTCTAATGGTGTACTTTTTGTTTTGATCTGACTCCTTTTTTAGGAGCTATGGGTTTTTATATTTCTTAACATTGGACGTGATCGTCTCTTACTAGGTTGCTAGCTACCGCTGCAACCCGGATACCTCAATTTCCTCCGCGTAAATCAAGTATCTTCTCAAACATTCTGGTATATTAAATGCATTAGTAATGTCAGTTATTTTTGAATTATGTATTTTTTCCCAAATGATATCTTGGCAAATTGATTTAAGTGAGTGGTCTGATTCTATGGAGGTAAGTTTACACATTGTTGGATACCATTTGCTGATTGGTTCTAATTTTCCAAAGTCACGCTTTGAACTCACAATTTGCTTGAATACTTCTGTATATTTATCTTTGATATCTTTTGTTAATTGGGAACTATAAAATACTTTATTTTTCGAAAAGTATTTAGCTATGACTGAATTGGATGGACAGTGATTTCTAGACGAAATAATATTTTCCAAGGCTATCAACAAAGCTTCCTCGCTATTTAAAGTGAAAAAATTTATATTGGCTCCCATTGAAAATAATAATTGGAAAATGTCCAAATTGCCTTTCCTAGCAGCAATTTGTATCATCGATTCTTGAATTAAGTATTTTGCCTTGCCAAATGTCACATTTTGCATTTGGGTTTGATCCATTATCTAACAGATATTTAGGCAAGAGTAATTGGCTCTCAGACACAGCGTAATATAAGGCTGTTCTTTGGTTCGAATCTAAGGCATCTATATATGCACCATTTGAAACTAATAGTTGACACATTTCATAATTACCTTTCTTAACAGCACAGCGCAAGGGTGTATCTCGCTTGTAATCAAATACCCCTGTTTTTCGCGTGAATCCTTCATTTGGGTTAGCTCCATTATCTAATAGATATCTAGCTAAGTCTGTTTGATTCTCAGTCACAGCGTAGAATAAAGGTGTCCTGTCTTTCGAGTTTAATATATTTATAAAGTCACGCTTTGAAACTAGTAGTTGGCAAATGTCATAATTTCCTCTCTTAACAGCGTAAAATAATGGTGTCTGTTGACGAAAATCTATGGGATCTATATCTGCATCCTCTGAAACTAATAGTTGACAGATTTCATAATTGCCTTTCCAAGCAGCATGATGTAAGACCGTGTCAACGACAGACAAATGGCCAAATTTTACATTTGGATCGGCTCCATTCTTCAATAGATATTTAGTTAGGTCTGATTGATTCCTTGCAACAACATAATATAAGGCTGTACTATTGTATGAATCTAACGTATCTACAGAGGCACCTTTTGAAACTAGTAGTTGACAGATTTCAAAATTCTCTTTCTTAACTGCACAATGTAAAATTGGCTCTCGGGAGTTAAAAAATCCGCTTCCTATATTTGGGTCGGCTCCTTTCTCTACGAGATATCTAGCTAAGTCTAATTGATTCCTTGCCACAACATAATATAAGGCTGTTCTATTGCACGAATTTAGCGTATCTACACATGCACCTTTTGAAACTAGGTGTTGACAAATGTCATAACTACCTCTATTAACAGCGTAGAATAATGGTGTTTGGTGATGCGATTCTATGGGATCTCTGAAACTAATAGTTGACAGATTTCATTATAACCTTCCAAAGTAGCTTGATAAAAGACTGTGTCTTAAAAATTGTCAAATTTTACATTTGGATCGGCTCCATTCTTTAAAAGATATTTAGTTAAGTTGGATTGATTATCAGTCCCAGCATAATATAAGGCTGTTCTGTTGTAAGAATCTAACGCATTTACACATGCACCTTTTGAAACTAGTAGTTGACAAATTTTTAAATTTCCACTAATCGCAGCGAAAGGTAAGACTGTATCTTCACTCGTTTTATATATTGCGTTTGGGTTGGCTCGATTCTTTAACAGATATCTAACTAGGTCTATTTGATTCTCAGTCACCACGTAAGATAAACTACTACTACTACTAACAACTCATCGCAGCACCAAGCCGCCTGAGGCCAACACAGCTACGCACGCTCCTCCTCCACCCCAATCTATTCAAAGCCTCCCTTTTTACACCCGCCCACGAAGTTCCCATTTCCTTTAAATCTTTCTTTATGACGTCCTCCCAACCCAGACGGGGACGACCTGCTTTCCGTTTAGCCCTAGATGGTTGGCCGAAAAGAACAATCTTCGGCAATCTGTCATCCTTCATCCGAACAACATGCCCTAACCACCTCAACCTTTCTTTCATTATAGACCTAGAAAGTGGTATTGAACCACATTTTTCGTATAGCCTATTGTTTGAAATACGGTCAGTCAGCCGGGTACCCAGAACAATCCTTAAGCAATTTCTCTGGAAAACATCTAGCAAATCTTCATCCGCTTTTCGGAGCGTCCATGCTTCAGAGCCATATTTGACCACTGTCATCACTGTAGCTTCTAAGATTCGAATCTTGATTTGCAGACTTATCTTCCTATTCTTCCAGACTTTTTTTAACTGTGAAAAAACACCCTGAGCCTTGGCTATTCTATTTTTAACATCTTCACTGCTCCCACCATCTTTACTAATAATACTACCAAGGTAAGTGAAACTGCCCACCTGATCAATCTTTTCATTACCCAACGTCACCTTTTCATCTTCACTTATTCCTAGCCTTAGTGACTTGGTCTTCCTAACATTAATTTTCAAACCAATACTAGCACCCTGAACTCGCAAAACCTCTAAAACTTCATTCATTTTGCTCACACTTTCATCTAGGATGCTTAAATCATCAGCATAATCCAAGTCCAGGAGACTTTTTCCTCCCCATTTGATTCCGTGGTCTCCCATTGCCTTTCCTGTGCTCCTTAAAACAAAGTCCATCAAAATAATCCATATAAAGGGGGATAGAACACAACCCTGCTTAACTCCTGATTTAATACAAAACCAGCTGCTAACCTCATTTCCTACCTTAACCGCAGCAGTGTTATTCTCGTACATAGCACTAATCACTTTAATGTATTTGTCTGGTATACCATACAAGGATAAAACCTTTACTAAAGCTCCTCTATCAACAGAATCGAACGCTTGCTCATAATCTATAAATGCATAGTGTAAGAGTGGCTCTCGGGAGTGAAAAAATCCGCTTCTATATTTGGGTCGGCTCCTTTCTCTAAGAGATATCTAGCTAAGTCTATTTGATTCTCAGTCACAGCGTAAGATAAAGCTGTTCTGCAATCTGAATCTAACTCATTTATATCTGCACCACTTAAAACTAGTAGTTGACATATGTCATAATTGCCTTTCCTCACAGCACAATGTAAGACTGTTTCTTGCCATTTGTCACACTTTGCATTTGGGTCAGCTCCATTCTCTAATAGATATTTAGTCAGGTCTAATTGATTCTCCATCACAGCATAAAATAATTCTTTTCTGTAGTACGAGTCTGAGCAGTGTTTTTCTGTTTCTTCTGCATTCGGCTTTTTATTTTTTTTCTTTTGCTTAAAGAAACATTTAAACTTTCCCCAAAAGCTTTTTTAGTCTTTTGTGTATTCAGTGTATCTTTGTTTCCAAAAGGTGAGCTGTCACTGTTTTTAAAAACTCCATGTTCTTTCGCATCATTGTTTCTCTGAAACCCGCCAGTTATTGCGGCTTTAAACTTCAGCCCTTCTGATTTGCTCTGATGGTTGAGAACTGTCTCTTTTTTTGGTTTGTTAGGCTTTAAGTTCATATTTAATTTACAACTTCTACCAATATTATCACCACAAAGATACAAAAAAGGTATTATCTTCACAAAGATACTACCTGTATTCTGTTGTTTTTTATAGATCTTAATTTCATTTAGGATATTCTTGGACAAACACAGTTCTTTTAAGCTAACTTTTCTACTATTCCCAAGTTTTCCACCTCCCCAGCGAGTGAAATTGCTTGATTCTCTTAATTGGAACTCGATTTTGCTGTCTTCAGATGTTAATTCAATTATCAGTTCCGTTTCGTATATTGGTTTTTCAGGATCAGTGCCTGATTCAGTTGTATATTTTCGTTTTCCAACTTTCACTTTAACAAATGATGGCTGACTCCTGATGGCAAGTTTTCCGTAAAGAATATTTACTTTATACAGTATCATTAAAATATTCTACGGATTCAAGTCATAGAATGATGGAACAAGTCACTTAAACCACAAATATATTCAAACTTATTTAAAAATGTTTCGTGATATTTCTACTTTCAATTCAAAACATTAAATTGCTACTTAGGCACCATAAATATTTATACAGTTTACTAATATCTTTAGAGATTCGTATCTGAAAACTAAACGATCTTAGAGTTTTTGATTTTGTATAGAATTATAAAAGTTATCCCATTATCTGGAATTATGGGTTAATGTTTCGTTACTATGGGATGTGTTCATCTCTTATTAGGTCCTGGAAACAAACTATATTTTGGCTCAATTCCTAAATTGCGTATTACTTCTGATATATTTTCATAAAAAAGATATTCATTTTCTTATTTTAATTTTCAGTTCATAATCGTTAAGGTAATTATGTAAACTGCAAAAATATTCATGATGTCTGAGTTATAATTTTCATTTTTTAATTCAAACTAGAAAAATGCCTGAAAATTTTTTAATTTATTTTGTTTTTTGTTAGGTTTTAACTACTTGACGTGTGAATAAACTCTAGCCTGTACTAACTGCCATACATAATTACTCAAAATACTTTTATTCTATTTACACATCTTTAAAGCAGTCTGAAGCGATCAATTCGTTGTACATGAGCAATAATATTCTAAGCTACTGTTAAAATACTAACAGTTTAGCTATGTTTCTTAGGAAGTTGTCTACTAAGCAACTTTTTACCGAAATATTTTTGCTATTTATGATTAACTGTCGAATGCATTGAAACTTTTAGTTTTTCAAATAAAAATATGAAAGTAAAAACTCGTCCAATATAATGTTTTAACAAAAGTTCGGTTTTACTAACTGATAATGACATCAGTATATTTTTACATATTTTCCATTTAGATTCGCTAAGGCTATTATTCAAACTATAAAAAATATTTATATCGTCTGAGCAATAATATTAATCTTTCAATTCAAAGTAGGAAAACACCTTAAAACTTCATAATAAAAATTCAATAATTTGATTTATTCAACGAGTTATATCTCATCTTTCACTTTAAAGTTATAATAATCAACCGGAAACAAACTTGGGATTTTTAGAGGGAAACACGCCTACCATCGGATGATTTATGGTAGTACCAATAGGGATAAATCCTTTCTGCGAATATAACAAAAATTCTTTTGTGGGTTCAATATTTACTGTAACGCTAAAATCCCTTAAGTTATAGTGTTGTCAAATTATTAATGTAATTGCCTTGTAATGGATAATATTTAATCATATGGCCATTCTCTAATTATATTTTTAATGAAAATGACTCGAAAAAGGTGATGACAAATAAAGTCATTAGCAAAAACAACGCTTATCCAAGGAGTCGTAGTATTTGGAAAAATAAAGTTATTAAACCCCTTTTTGAAAGACGTTTTTAACCGACCTTTTTTAAGCCTCTTGTTTATAACAAAAAAAAATAAAGGCGTGGATGTAAAACCGGACTTTTTGAGAAAAATACTGAACAAGAGCCAAACGAGTCAATTGAAGGTTAGACACAATCGGAATGCCAGAACATGCAATTATGCAAGAAGTGATACATACTTGATTACCGAGACGATTAGAAACGAAACGGCTGTTAGGAAGGGCCCTTCCTAACAGCAAGTGAACAAACATTTCACTTTTTATTCTTCCTAAACAAAAGTAAATTTAGTCATTAGCAAAAACAACGCTTATATCGTCTTTCAAAATCCATCACCAAAACCCCTTGGGCTGTCTATGATAGAAAGAGATACAAAATATTCATATCCATGGAGTCGCTGTGATAAGTAGCGGGTCTCATGGTCTCATTTGTGACTTCCTATTGTACAGGTCAGATTTCTTTTCATAACGAAGTTTCCTACAAAGATTTATCTATAAAACTTACGTTTTGAAATGCTTTATTTACATAACCTATCCCACCACACTGCTGTCAATGTTTCTAAAAGGCAGATTGATCTAAAATTGAAGACATTGAAAACGAAAATATACGTGGTTTGATGGGGTTACTCCGAGACATTGATAGATGGCACAGTGCTTCTGGTTGAGTAATTAGCCTTGCTAATCCAAGTGTGCAGTCAGCAGGGACTTCAAATGCACCCACCAACTGTCACAGTTGCCACACACAATATCCAGAAGTATCGAAATTCGGTGCTTTGGAGAAGCTACAGGCCAATTACCATTTTGTCGATTATCAGAAAGGTATTTGAGAAGGTATTGCTGTCCCTTATTATCTCATATGATTTAATGGGAGACATCCAACTTGATTTCTGGATGTATTGGCTGCGGACACGCCTATCGGCCGCTAAAAATAATAATGATAACTACATCTATGGTCGATAAGCCACTTTTTGCGTGAACCAACACATTATCCAGGTTCTCCATGATTGGTGCTCCTACAACCATATCCGCCTTGTTTTGGAATGGGAAATAACCGGTTGACACTGTAAGTAAAATTTTTCTGAACCCACTGAGCTTTTCAAGAAAAGTTTGGCATGGGTCTGCTCTAAGCCCCATCAACTTCAACTCTGGAAATCATTCCATAATATAGACTCTTACGAGGGACGAGGGACATATTTTTCAAGAGAGTCTGGATCTCAGTTTTATTTCCCGTGTACATAACTTGTTTATCCTAAGCAGAATATTAATGGGTTTTTACAAGGAAATCTTTTCTTCCTAGCAATCCTATACGTAACAGGTCCACAAGTCAGCAGAAAAAAACGGAATTTACCGTTTTAAAATGTTTTTACTCTTAGGACTTTAATAAATCAAACAATATTACATTTTGATTACTAAATATCAGTATATGTATATTAAACTGACAATGCACCTTTCATTTATAGTTTTTTCAGTAAAGTTAAAATTATGTTCTGGCCTTGAGAAGACCTTGGGCTATGTTCTGGCCTTTTCTGCTCGTTTTGAATTTGACTGGGTCATTTATTGTAATTTCTGTTCGTTTTGGGTTTCATATATTTATCGATGCTGATTTGTTGTTTCAAACTTGGCAGATTATTTTATTTATTTTTGCACTTTTTTGGTTTAATGAAGTTCTTTACTTTTTTGTGAAAACCTTATTTTGTGGTATAAGTTTTTTTTAATTAATTTCTGTTTGTTTTATATTGGACATAGTATTTTCAGGGAAAAGAAAATAATATATAAAACAAACAGAAATTAATTGATGAAACTAAACTTGATGAAACTTATCAAGTTTAGTCCTCCCTATCAAAAGTTACGCGCATGAGAAATTTTGGCTGATTTTCGAAAAAAGGGAGAGAGACCCTAAAAGTTATAGAACCTTAATGAAAATAACACCATCATATTTAGCGTTGCAGAGAACCCTACTGTGGAGGTTTCAAGCTCCTATCTATAAAAATGTGGAATTTTGCGTTTTTTCGCCAAAAGAAAGATCACGGATGCGTGTTTATTTGTTTGTTTTTTTGTTGTTTTTTCCCCCAGGGGTGATCGTATCGACCCAGTGGTTGAGAATATCGTAAAAACGCTCATTTGAACGGAAATTAAAAGTTCTAGTGCCCTTTTAAAGTGACCAATCAAATGGAGGGCAACTAGGCCCTCTCCCACGCTCATTTTTTTTCCAAAGTCACCCGATAAAAATTTTGAGGTAGCCATTTTGTTCAGCATGGTCGAAAATATGATAACTATACCTTTTAGGATGACTTAATCCCCCGAAGTCCAAGGGGGAGGGCTTAAAACTATGAACTTTACCCAATGTTAACATAAAGTATTGGGTATTGATAAGTATACAGACGTTTTCAGAAAGGATTTTTTCTGGTAGTGGGGGGGGGGGGTCGGGGGTTATGTGGGAGGATCTCACCATGAAGGAAGTTTTCATGAGAGAAGGGACATTGTTATGAGGGGGGCACCAGATTTACCAGAATTATTTAAATAAAGAACAGAAATTATATATAAAAAAACAAGTTTTTTAACTGAAAGTAGGGAGCAACATCAAAACTTAAAACGACAGAAAACATTACGTATATGATTGGGTTCATCCCCTATTCAATACCTCGCTCTTTAAGCCAAAGATTATTTAGTACTTTCATAAGAGCTATTTAATCTAATTAACGGCATTTGTGATTAAGGCGTCATTTTTAAAGAATTGGAACAAAATTTAAACTTTAGCTTAAAGAGCAAGGTATTGAATAAGGGGTGAACCCTCTATTTAACGTATTGAAAACATAAAAATATAGAGGTTCGTTACGTAAGTTAATTCGTAAGTTACGTATACTTATTACTAATAAAAATGTTCGTAAATAAAATTAAACAGGTTTTGAGAAAGCCATTTAACCAAATAAAAGTAAAATTAATATTTATTTGTTTTTTATTATTCATGTACGGTGAGCCAAAATCAAAACCTGTATTAATTCATAAACGTTCAAAAATTAAATAAAAAACCAAGTTTTTTTTAACTGAAAGTAAGAAACGACGTTAAAACTTAAAACGAACAGAAATTATTCCGTATATGAAAGGGGCTGTCCCCTCCTCAGCGCATCGCTCTTTACGCTAAAGTTTGACTTTCTCACAACTCTAATTTTCTTTAAGAATGAAAAACTTTAGCGTAAAGAACGAGGTGTTGAGGAGGGAACAGCCCCTTTCATATACGGAATAATTTCTGCTCGTTTTGAGTTTGACTCGTTATTTATTGTAATTTCTACTCGTTTTGGTTTTCATTTATTTATCGATGGTGAGTTGCGGTAGTTTCACGCTTGGTAGACCATTTGATTTTATTTTTGCTCATTTATTGCTTAATGGAGTTCTTTACTTTTCTTTGAAAAACTTATTTTGTGGGAAAAGTTTTTTTAATTAATAAAGTAAAAAGTCTGACAGGCAAAAATTCTCAACCAGTTGACTTCATGAAGGAGGAGCCTCTAGAGAAAACTGCGAATGATTTAAATGCCCATTTTGCTTCAATTGTGCAGTCTTACCCATCTCTTCCAACCGAGGATCCTCCAGTAAGGTTAACTACTCCTTCAGATGATAATTTGATTGCTGATATTTCATGGGCAATTATAATCCGTAAACTCTCTTCGTTAAAAAGATCTTCCGTTGCCCCTTTTGACGTTCCAGTTGCTCTCATTTAAGCATTTGCTAAAGAATCATCATTTCCTATTCAGATAATTTTTAATAATATAAGAAAAACAGGATATTTTCCAAAGAAAGGGTTTATTACCCCCATTACAAAGTAAGGAGCAGGTTATGAATTCTCTGGTGTCTGGCCAATAACAGTTAGGTCAGTTTTTAGCACAATATACGAAAGCCTTGTTGCCGCATGGCTGAAAAATATCTTTTGAAAGTAACTGATCGAAAGCAATTTGGTAACTTCCCTAAGTGTTCGATAGTTCATCACCTCGTTAATTTACTTGATTTTATTTTAAAACACCTGGATGAACTTGGAAAATGGATAAATTTAATTGCATTTGGTTTCAGAAAGCATTTGACTTTGTTGATCACAAAATCGTTTTAGAAAAGATGGCAGAACAAAATATAGCCAGTTTTATTATTAAAATCATCAAGAGCTTCTTAACAAATATAGAGCAAAATGTGAAGTAAAAAGACCAATTTTCCACTTCTCTGCCAGTTTTTTTGTGGAATTCCATAAAGAACTGTGATCGGGCCGCTGGGCTTCCTCCTCATGATAAATGAAATTGCTTCTGAGCTGGACGAAAGATTAAAAAACGTTGACGACTTGTCCTTAAAGGAAATCGTATCTAAAGATTCGAAGAGCAATGCTGCTGGTTTCATCAACCAAGTTACCTCTGAGGCGGCTGAACTAAACATGGTCGTGAATAAAGACAAATGCTCTGTCACGACATTTTCTTTTGTTCAGAATACTCAACCGTCTTTTGAACCTCCTATCGCTTCCAAGCTAATAAGCCATAAAATAACTTTACTTGGTGTGGTGATTTCTTCTTACCTCTCATGGTGGGAGAATACAGAAAAAATTGTAAAAAAAGCTAACGGTGCAATCCAAATGCCAAAAACAGTGGAAAATGTTTTAGTTCCTAAGGACAAGCTGAAACTAATATTTTGCACTTTCATCCGCCCCTTAGTTGAATATGCTTGTCTGATTTGGCACTTTGCCCTTACCCAGGATGAAAATGATAAAATATAACGAGTTCAGAAGAGGTCCCTACAAATCATTTATGGCGGTTCCCCTCTACCTTACTCCTTTTACCTCAAATAATTTAAACTTGAATCCCTTTCTTCTCGCCGGGAAAAATTTTGCCAAAGATTTGTCTCCTCCCTCCTTCAACATCCCATCTACCAATCATACCTTCCCCCATCTTTTTTCTGTAAGATCTCGTCCCCCCAGGGAAGTGGCTGAGAAGGTTCCGAAACAAACCCCAGTCCACTGTAACCCCATGTGCTGCAGTAAAAGTTTTGTGCCAAGCTTTGTGAAATATTACAATGATCTCTAGTGTTTTTATCGTTTAGTTTATTTTATCCTGACGAAGTTTTATCCGAAAATTTTATTCTCAATCTCAAGTGTTTTTATCCTTTGCTTTAATTATCGTGACAAAGTTTTATAAGACAACTTTATTTTGCTAATTATGACTAGGACACATCATATTTGAGCTTTGCCCACGAGAGCTATGTCTTGTTTTTGAATTAAATGAATTTGAATTTGAGTCAAAAAAGATGCAATGAGTCAAATCGTATTTATCGTGTATGTTCGAAAAAAGTTAAATCTGTTATAAGGCATGAAAAATTAAGATTGATTATGTCGGTTGGTGGAGTGTAAGATCCGTAGAAAAAAGAAGAAGAAGTAAACCCACCCTATCCGTGAGGCGGAGGAATAAAGAATAGGTAAACTCTACGTTTCTGAGACCAGAGTTTCAGACTCTGGCTCCACAGTAATCACTGAGCCTAAAACACTATAGCAACTCCCCTTTTCTACTCTAGGATAGATGATAAACCTGGACTACATGAATTCGGTTATGTAATGAATCAGAAAGCAAGAAATGCGCTATTGGAATGGGAACTAATTTGCCCCGGACTTATCAAAATTCAACTAAACGGATGTCCAGCAAACGTAGCCATAAATCCTCTCTACGGCCCTATCTGTGTCACTGTTGACATAGTTAAGGATGAACATCATACATAATTGCAGCACCTATCATATTTGGGTGCTGCAGAAGATTGTTTGATCGTTGCTAAGAATGACAATGCAAAAATTGACCCGTTAGATTAGACGCATCATAATCCCTGAGTCCCCAAGCTGTTCAATACCTGTTCTGACGATGCTATGCCACGATTTAACACGGCCGCTGTTCTTTCTACCCTGGAAAGAGAAGTGCTGCTAGTAGTAGGTGGCATGTCATGGTCTCTTCAGAGCTACTCATTACGTGGCGTGGCCTAGGCAATTGAGAGGTGATTAAGACCCCCAAAGTGTTAAGTATTGACATATTCCTCTTCCTTTGCGAGGCCATTGTTCAGGGATGATTTTGGGAAATCATCCTAAATGATGAAATGAGTGTCTTAAACCAAATACGATAAGCCCAGATAAAGATAAGGATTTTTATTTTAAAAAATTGCTATCACAAGCACCGAAGGGCCCAATTCATGTTTTGAAGTCAAAAACATAAACTAGGCAATACCCACACTGTGCCAAATTAAACCGACTGTCTCTTGCCACTTATTTTTTTCATTTCGTATGTTTAATAGATACATCAATAGATAAACGAATTATTTGGGCGAATAAAGGCCGTACGAGAGAATGAGCGATGTTAATCAGCTTAGAATTAGTCACAATCGGACACAAGCTGCACCAATAGTAAGTCAAAGAAAATATGTAGATATTATTTTAAGAAAAGAATAGGGTATGTCCAGGCACGTTTGTGCTGCTTTGAATGCTCGTAGTTCAATATATTTCCTTCCAAAAACCCAACCTTTGTGAGGTTTCTTTACTGTTTCAAACACAGAATATGTCTTTTCTAGTTCAACTGCAATTGTCAAACGTGGTTCTGCAATTCACATTTATCGCATTTTCAAATACAAACATTGTATGTAAGCATCATCATTATTATTTACAATATCGAAGCCCCCAATATATGTTTCTCTTCTTTAAAATTAAAATTATTCATTATACTTTATTTTTGTATGACTTGTTTATCAAATCTAAAAACAAAAAATTAGGGAGGGAAACTGACAACTATGTTGCAAATAATTTGCTTTCCAAAAAGTATTTTTCTTTATTGTATTATCCTTTGGCAAAAAAGTATCTTAAAAGTTCAATTTTTTAAGATGCCTTAATAAATCCTTAGTAGGTCTCGAAAAAATGTACTAAAAATAGTACAACTACAGAAGATGGTTACAGTATCCCAGGCAAATTATATATTCAGTGAGTTTTATACATTTATAAGTATAAGTTAAATATTTCAGTGAGTTTTATATTTCCATATATAAGTTATATATTCAGTGAGTTATATATATTTATAAGTAGTTTGCGTGTTTGGGTACCACCATAGGAGGCACAGACCAAGGGGGGACCTTGTCCCTGGGGGTCCATAATAGAATCTGGGACACCCTCACCCGGGGTTATAAATACAGGCGGAGGAGGAAGAAGGCCCCTCAAATGTACACTCAAAAGGACCCACTGGTTTGTCCACAAGTCCCTTGAGTTGCAAACCTTCTCAAAGTAATGGGGTAAATTGCATGGTGATGCAGAACACCATCGCGAGAGGATCCTCTATAAGAGGACAACTGTGGCAGGGCGTAAGATCCAGATCTATGGACAACGGTCTCTGCAAAGGGTTGCCTCGACCTTTTCGGGGTACCTGCAAGACTGGGGACCTAGCGTTCATCTCTATTCCCACTTGAGAAGTGGCGCCCCTCAAGAAAATTATAGCCTAGTAAACGACACAGCATTCGCACGGGATTCTGACTAATGGACAATTCTTCTGGGCTTGGTATTTTTTGATGGGCGTCTTTGGGCTGAAAAACCTCTTTCTAGCTAATTTATCTATTATGGGTTGCCTCCCCGTTGTAGCATAATATTTGTAGGCATGAATATATAATGAGTCAGAGGTGATAAGCTTGAGAATGTCTGTACAGAATTTCGACTCTTGTTGATAGAAGAGCATCGCCAAGTGCTGAAAACCATGTTGTGACCAAGATGGGTTCAGGATTGCACAAGGCCTCCATTCCCATGGAGGTCCCAGGGACTTCTTGCTGTCCGGTTCTAAGCCGGCTTAACCACTTCGGTGTAGACTTGAGAAGATATGTGATCCCCGTCCTGCACTGGTATCCGGGATCATTGCTTTTCCTGGGGCGAAAGTAATTTCAATGATTTAAAGAACATGAAAAAGGAACTTGGAATGTTAAGACATCCAAAAAGGGATCAAACTTTGGCTAGAAAACAAGAAATTAAAGACGGCTCAGTGGATGAAGTTTCCAGACAAATGCTACGATCCGCTCAAGCTTCCTCGCGCTGGCTCGGACGATGCGAATGATTCTATTTCGGACGCTTAGAATTTTTCTTTTTTTTTTTTAATATTTTGTGAGGTTTGTGGAGCAGATATAATACTGAAGTAATTAGGAGTGAATATTGGCAAAATTAGAAAAGCAAAATTGATGAATAACTTAAATTTAAAAAGTATTATAATTGCGCCATGAGAGTGTACCATTGAAGGCTTATTTGCGGTAATGGGAAGATTCGCTACTGTGGTGATAGAGATTTCTCCTATAGTGCCACTTATAGCGCTGGAGATTGTGTCAACTAGGCTAGCGCCGCTCTCAACTAATGAGAGAAAATTGAATATGTAGACATACAAATGTGGCTTCTTCTTTCTTGAGCTATCTGGAGATCAGATTCCTTTGGGAGCATTTACCATGGAGACTGGCGAACTAGTTACCCATTATCGGACTAGACTCAGACATATAAGAGAAACAAACACATATAAAAAGACAATAGATTTATTGAACTTACATGCTTAGTTGTACAGCAACGGGTCACTTCAATGACAATAAAATGGTGACCGAGATTATTTGCGGTACTAATCGCTTCAAATCTGGATAGAGATTAAAATTAAAAAGGCACATTTACCCCACTCCCAAACGCGGTTCTTTCGTCCTGCGCTATAGGGACTGTCTGCCATTGGCTTACGTGGCCCAAGGACGCGAACCCTCGTCCAATAATACGTCTTAAATATTTTTGATGATTTAGGCGTTCACACGGTTCTTATCGTTTAAACTTCCTTAAAAATATTGTGCGTAGCACTTTTCTTATTGCTCACTGTCTTAGCGAAATCCAAAGACTGCAGTTTCTTTTCTTTGCTGATTAAGGACTTTTTCATTTTTGAAACTAGATTTAGCTTAATTATAGGAGTCCGAATTAAAGAAGGAACTTTATTTTGGTATTTCAAATATATCGTGTTTTACTCCAGGTACATATCACCCTTCCCATGAAATAATGACGCCCCGTCATTAGTTACTGCCCATCAGGAGTTTTAAAATTTTTCAATTATTTTTCTTATTTTATTCTACATCCCTATCTAAAATTCATCTACCGGACTAAGATTATTTTTGGTTCTAGGTTAGCTACTATACTAAAGATTTTTTTTTTTTTTCTATATCTAACACTGATTACTTTTACTTTTCCAATAAGGTTGGGACTATTCTACTTTTACATTAGTTCTCTTTTTTTTTGATTTTGCTGTCTATATGACGTACTACATACTATCTACACAACGTTAAATGAATAACATAATAATATTACACCTAATTCTACTTGTGGTACATACATAAATGATTTATAACGTACAATATTTGGTTCAACATATTCACAGATGACATTAAAACACTTTCACTATTTAGATTTTTGCATTGTCAAAGCTGTTAGGAAGTAACACATGTAGCTTCACATCTATTCATCACCTTTCGTGTCCTTAGTGTACTACACCCTTCTGTTGTAAATTACTGTCCTTCACTCCTTTTGTCGTGGCAAAAATTTCGAAGCACGTACGTTATGGTTTCTTCATGGAACAGTTCGAGTCTAGTTGTCTTTACACGGTATGTTTTCCCTAATAGTCAACTGGGAAATGACCGTTAAATATCGTTCTAATAGTCAACTGGGAAATGATTCTTCCCACTACAGGTGTTGGTGTTTTTCTTCTTAGCATATCATTTTTAGGATTTTTGAGGCACATAGAGAATGTATTCTCCAGTAAAATTGTTCATTTGTGCCTTTTGAAACGGGTTGCCGTCATATTATAGTGACTCTCTTAATATATTGTCTTTAAATTCAACTTCGAACCTCTTCAACTATCATCTAACTTCAAATATCGTGAAATATCGTTTATCTTGTACTGCTCGATGGTGTTCTCAGAGTTAAACTTCAAATTTTCTTTAATTTCTGCTTCGAATATCTTCAAATGTCTTTAAGTGTCATTTAACTTCAAATATCGTTTATCGTGTGCTGATTGATGGAGTTCTCAGAATTAAACTTCAAATTGTCTTTAATTTGTCTTCAAATATCTTCAAATGTCTTTAAGTATCTTTTAACTTCGAATATCGTTTATCATGTGCTGATCGATGGAGTTCTCAGAATTAAACTTCAAATTGTCTTTAATTTCATCTTCAAATATCTTCAAATGTCTTTAAGTATCATTTAACTTTAAATATTGTTTAATATCGTTTAGCTTCAAATATCATCACTATACTGTCAAATTATTATGGGGTCCATAGTGAGTATCAACAGCGATATCTACGTATTTATATCTTGTATTGGCCGATGGGTTTCTCAGCGTTTATGCGATTATATAGTTCGTTAAAGCACTTGATACTGAGGTTCGAATATAGTGTTACCTGATACATAATATGGTTCATAGTCGAAGAAACGACGATCGAAGGTAACTGTTGTTTTTGTAGACGAAGCTGGGATGAAGTTGCCTGGAGTCATGGTGAGTACTCTTCGTTGGTTGAGATATGATGAAAATAGATGTTACTGGGTCGTATCTGTACTGGGCAGCTTATTGTAATACTCGATGACCAAAGTGTCCATTTACTTTCCTGTAATAAAAACAACGCGGCAGAATCACATGTTCTTTGAAGTAAATACACATACAATAATTCACGCATTAATTGGGTTATAATTTCTTAGCTATGAGACAGAATTAAATAAATACACTAATATTAGTACTCACAATGAAAATTTTAAAATTTAAAACAGAGATGTTTTCAACTTTGTTTTGAGAACGGAAACATCGATAAAGGGCTTATATACTTCTTCAATACTTATTAAATAAACGTTATTTACCCTACATTATTAAGTTTGAGGTCTAATTTTACGACTTATTTCATGCCTTCATTGTTCACGTAAGTCCGTGCTGTTTAAGAAACGCATGTGCAGCGTCATAACCGCACGGTTTTACGCAAACGATACTACAATGAGGGAACAAGACATAACAAGGACTAGTGGAGACCTCTATACCCACTAGTTTTCTGATGTCTTCCCTATTTCTTGGCTTAGACGTTCTCATGGGGCTCCGGGTTTAACGGCTGAAATGCCGAGGTTCTTAGTCTCAGGATTTTTCCGTAATTGCAAGTCAACATTGGTGCCTCGTATTCGCCTTTCGAATAAGGTCATTAGATGCAGGATTTCCAAGCTTGCCCGCGTAGATTCCAGTTGATGCTTGGCAAAGAATATAAGCATAATGAAGAACTGACATCAATATCTTTTTAGAAGGCTATTGTTTGAGCAAATCCTTCAGCACTAAATAAATAAATATTATATTAAAGTCTTATTAGAATCCGTTAAGCGAGAAACACCTTCACATTAATAGGGAATTCCTTGTGGGTTTTACTTAGTCGCCATTGGACATACAGAGGGTTTCAATCCATATATCTTAACTGATTAAATGGTTTTAAAATTTTACATATTATTATTGAGATATAATTTCACATCCGCCGTGAAATTCTACATATAAACGTACCATAGGTTGTTTGGTTATAGTTACCAATAGTTGGCTATTAGTACATATATTACTCGAGTAAGAAACATTATATTTCTCGAGTAAGAAACACATGAATAAGCAAACTTGCGGCGCATAATTACACTGGTAGGCCTAAAATAATTATAATCTGCACTAAGATAAAATATTTCATATAATTAGACACTTCCGTACTGATAATTTCTTGTTTTTTTTTTTTGATAATATCCATCTTGGTTTGGACATGGGTCGATTTTTCATAGAAAATCTGAGGGGACCTGAGTCAGTATAGGTAAGATATAACGTGACTGACTTGCGAAAATATGTTACAAAAATTAGAGCACAAGATATGTCGTAGATAAACCAATGAAATTAAAGAATGTTTTTGTCACAGAACTATAGAACGGTGATCTCTCTGTTATTGTATATGTCATAGATATAAACTAGTGGAATTAAATTTTTCGCCAAGGAGCTAAAGACATTAATGTCTCTGTTTCTCTTTGGAAGTAATGTTTAACACAGAACCGTAGGACAGCATACGTCATTGATATAATATAATGAAATTAAAAAGCTTTTCTTTTTTTTTTCTTTTTTTTTTTCGCCTCGGAGCTATAAGAAAGTAAACTCTCTGTTTCTCTTTCAAAGCATTCAGATCCAAAAACGAAAACTTAGCTCACTGAAGTTTCTATTCAACCTTTAAGTATTGCTTTGACTGGCCCTGATTGGCATAAGAATACTAATTTCTTACACTTGAAGGACTGAGAAATATCCCTTCCTACGGTCGTTAAAAAAATTACAAAAAAACAATGATGGGCCTTGAGTTCCTCCCCAGGCTTCCCACAAGACGTGGTCCAACGCCAGTTGTCGTTTTCAGTAGACCACTAGCTTCCTACCTTTGGTTATTTTCTGTGATCGTCAACGTTTTGACATTACTCGTATCATTTTATTTTATTTATTTATTTTTTTTTCCATTAATATTGACTTGGTTAACTTTACTTGCACACTTTTGAATTTATTATGGTGTTAAATTCATATCTTTGAAATTTGTCTTTACATTAATTAGGGATATTTCCATCTGTCAGGTTTTTTAACCGTTCTACCTGACTGTGTCGTTATTTTCTCCTCTGTTTCTTGCGGTTTTTTCTTTTTCGGTTTGTCTAGCGAAATAAGGTCAAACTTTTTGTATTGTTTTTTCAAAAATTCTTGTCCTTTTAATTTCGTTTGTTTCCCGTGTGCGGCTGCTGAGGTCGGCCTTGATTTCCCTATTTCTTTAGCTACTATTTGGCCTGATTCACCATCAGACTCTTCGGAACTAGTTTCTGACGAATCCGGATTGGAACTTTTAGAGGTGGCACTTTTTGTGGTATCACCTGCCATTCCTTCGTAAATTTCTACTCCCCTGGAAGTAGAAGGTTTATTCTCTAAGTCCTCGCCTTGAGTTCTCAACTCGGGGGTTTGAAAGATTCTTGAGAGCTTTGGGAGGAATCAATAGTTTTTGCGGGGTTCCTCCATTGTTTGAAGGCCATGTCTTCAGGGGGATGGGGAATTCTTTGCAATAGGGATTCCCTCCGTGAAGTCCACGTCCAGTCGTGTTTAGGTTTGACCTTGGACACAGTTATATCATGATATTGACCTTGCTGGTCATCCTTTGGAGTTTTATTCCCGGGCAATGTACTTTGACTCGTTTTTATGGGAAAATTTATTAAATCCATAGCTTCTCGCAGGTTTGTTTTAGTTAAATCTTTGGGAGGAGTTTTCTTTACAGTAATACCGGGGGTTTCTACAGCTCTGTTTAATTCTTCCTGTAAAGACAGGGGCCTTTCTATTGGTGTTGTAGGGGAAACCATATCGTCTGGAAATCTTTTGGGGGGACATGGGGTCGAGATTCTATCGGGGAAGAATTGGGTTTTTGGAGATATTGTATAATCTAAATCTCCCGCGCTCGCCGATGAATAACTTTTTGGAGTTTTTGGCGTTCTTATTCTTACTGGTATTAGGGATTTTTTCTCTGGAACAACTAGATTTTCCATAGCCAAAAATTCTTCGAAGTTTTGTTCATCACTTTCATTTTCAAAATAATCTTGTTAAAATTGAAAGGTTTTAGCTCTGCCAATCTTGACCTAGGGGGCTCATTTTCCGAATCTGACGAATCAGTAGAGGAGGGCTGTGATACCCATCTCTCTGGAAATTTGGCTCTTTTTATTCGGCTAACATGCGCCTTGTAAGTTCTTCCACTATCGGGGTTTTCCATTTTAAAGGTATATTCATTATCGTACTTTTTGACTATTCTGCACGGCCCAGAATATTTGTTGGAAAGTTTTTTTCCTTCCGTTTTCGCCTCGTTCTTTAGGTAAACGAAGTCTCCTACTTTGAAATCTATATTCCCCTTAACTTTGGGTTGGTTTCTTAGTTCTTGGTTTATTTTACATTTTTCCAACTCTTGCCTAACTATTTTATAAGTTTTCCTCATCCTATTTATGAATTCTTGTTTATAATCTTCTGAGTCGTTATAATACTGCCGAGACTCAATAATCTCATTATATGGGACTCTAAAATCTCGATCAAAAAGTAAATAAAATGGATTGTCTTTGGTTGCTTCGGAATAAGCAGTGTTGATTACGTTAGTTAAGTAAGGTAAGAATTTATCCCAGTCGCTCCTATTGTCTTTCGTATAAATACTTAGAACGTTCGAAAATATTTTATGTCTGTTTTCTATTTTGCCATTAGCTTGTGGATGGTACGGCGCTGTCACCATTTTCTCTATATTAAGGAAACTCATTAAATCTTTTGTTACTTTTGCAACAAAATTGCTCCCGTTGTCGCTCAAAATTTTATTAGGAATGCCAAATTGTAAAAATAATTTTGCTAATGCCTTACTTGTGGCATAAGCACCTTGATTTTTTAATGCTTTTGCAAAAGTAAATCCGGAAAAATGATCTACAACTGAAAGAATACAAGTATGGCCTCTGCTAGAAACAGGTAAGCCTCCACTTGTCCCGAATAGGTCAAATGAGATAATATCGAAGGGGTACTTTGCTACTGGAACCCTTCCAATTGGAGGATTTGGATAAGCTGGGGGGATTTTTCTCAAATTACATGCTTCGCATGTACTTACAAATTCTTTAAGTTTTGTCAGTGCCGATTGTACGTAAAAGTATTGTTTTAGCTTATGGAACGTTTTCATAACTCCTAGATGTCCACCTGTGTCCGAATGAAAATATTCAAATGCAGGCCCTATCAAGTTTTGTGGTAATACAGGTATTATCGAGGTTTGGTTTCTATTTGTCTCAGTAGTCACAATCCTACACAGTATTTCTTCATCAAGGTCATAGTAAAAATTATCTATCTCTTTTCTAAGAGTTTTGAATTTATCCGGTAACGCCTCATCATTCACAAAATAATCAATTAGTGCTACACACATTTCGTCCTTTTTTTGCTTTCTTTTTATATTTTCCAAAGACAAGGGACAATAGTTAATCTTATTTTCTTTTACTGCGTCTTTGACTTTGTTTTTCTTACATCCATGTTTGCTTTTAGCATTGATAGCATTAACTTCATTTTCTTCAGTTTCCGACGGATCATTTTCTGGATATCTACTCAAAAAGTCGCAAGCTGCGTTTTGTTTTCCCTTTAAATGTTCAAATTCATAATCTAGGTCTTGGATTTTCATGATCCATCTAGCTAGAATGCCCGTGGGGTTTTTAAATGTGTGCAGGTACTGCAAGCTTTTATGGTCTGATCGTAATATAAATTTTCTACCAATTAAATAATGTCTAAATTTGTCCAAGTGGTAGATAATAGATAGTAATTCTAAGTTTGTGGCGGAATAACTACTTTCGCCTTTTGATAAAGTTTTACTTGAATAGCATATAACTTTTTCTATTTGTTTAGGTGTTCCCTGTAGAGGGTTAGGGTTTTCTACTGGGATTGTTTGCGAAAGGATAGCGCCTATGCCCTTTGAGCTAGCATCAGTGGTAACGATGAATTTTCCGTTTTCGAAATCAGGGAGTGACAAAATTGGTTCAGAAGTGAGTGCCTTTTTGAGACGGTCTAGGGAAGTTTGAGCTTCCTGGGACCAGGTAACATTATGGGAGTTCCCTTTAGTTAATTCCGTGAGGGGTTTCGCAATTTGGGCATAATTGCGTACGAATTTTCTAAAGTAGCCAGTAAGTCCTAAAATTCCCCTTAATTCTTTCATAGTTCTGGGGGGCTTGAGGTTTTCAACACATCTTATTTTATCAGGGTCTGGGGATATCTCTCCCTGGGTCACTACTACTCCTAAAAATTTAATTTTGGATTGAAATAAATTTACTTTCTCAGGCCGGCATTTTAAATTGCCTTGCCTGAACTTCTCGAACACCTTAGCTAAAGTTGCTAAGTGTTGCTCAGTGTTTTCCCCCACGCATATAATATCATCAACAAAATGAATTATATTCTTTAATCCTCTTAACAGGTGCAATAGGGGTCTACATAACGCGCTTGAACTTGTTTTAAGCCCAAATGGTACTCTCAAGTATTCATAAGATCCATATTCGGATGCTGAAAATGCAGTTTTATGGACATCCTTTTCGGCTATTTTCACTTGGTGGTAGCCTTGGGTAAGGTCCAAAGAAGTAAAAATTTTGTTTTTGCTTGAAATTGAGTCAAGAATTTCGTCTATTCTTGGTAGAGGAAATTTATCGCTAACTACTTGTTTGTTGAGAGCCCTATAATCCACCACGAGTCTAAGATCTCCATTCTTTTTTGGTACCAAGATCACTGGTGCACTATACGGACTTATACTTGGGCGTATGATTTCGTTTCTTTCTAATTCATGGATTTTATTTTTTAACCACTCTTTGTGCTTATATGGCACACGATATGGCTGTTTTGCTACGGGATTACCAGTCGTTAAAATTGAATGCTGATAAAATGGAATCAGCCCGATATCATTTTCAGATGCAGAAAATACATCCTTAAATTTCCATAATAATTCGCATAATTTTTTCTTAAGTTCCATATCCGTAATATGATCCATTTTAAATTTGTTTAAAAATTGCGATTTAGTCAAAGGATATTCGTTATTTGAAGTTTTAATACCGTTAACTAGGTTTCTTTTAGAATTTTCCCATGTATTTAAATCATTTTCCGTTAAAACCTCGATTTGGACTAAACAAGTCCCCTTTTTAATTGTAATTGTATCGTTTTCATGGTTATTGGTTACCCAAATAAAACCTTCCCCTTTGTCATAGGATATAATCTGTTCCTCGCATAACAGATTTTCAGGTATTTCAGACGGTGTCGCAAACCATATTTCTGATTTGCTAATTATTGGCTCGATCATTTGTGATATTTGGATTTTTTGCATCGTTTTGGGAGGGATTTTTGTTTTCCTTATCGCAAATCCGTAATATTTCTCTTCATTTTCATTGTTTATTAGATTCATACTGGCGCTATGCTGCGCCATTGCGGCATCTTGCGGCGTCACGTTGGGTTTTATTATGTTTTTCCACAATTCCACTATTTTCTTAATTTCATTTGATCTGTACTGTCGCATATCTCCTATTTTTATTTTCGCAGATTCAATACTGTTATTATTTAAATTTACTTCATTTCTGCGATATCTCTCAGGATAATTGAACAAATTTCCAATTATGCCATGTCTTTGCGAGACATGGGGTTCAAAATACTTCGACATTATACCACTAGAAATTTTGTTTACTGTTATGTTATCTTCGTAACCTCTGTTACGATTTCTTAAGGTAGAAATTTCTTCCCCCACCTTAGCTGGGTATACCAGCTTCTCGTTGGCCACGTCTAATAGTATTCTATTAGACCTTAGAAAATTTGCCCCTATAATAGCTTCATATGGGAGATTATCACATACAATAAAATTTGTCATGAAGGTTCTGTTGTCTCTTTTTACGTTTAGGCAAATTGACCCTTTTGCATTTAATTTATGACCTGTAACACTTGTTAAATTGGGATTCTTAGGGTTCTTTTGTCGCCTAATGTGCAGAGGCAACGTATTAAATACGCAAGAGTTTATGATATTTACAGTAGCTCCACTGTCAACTAAGGCCGTAAAGTAAACGTTTTCTACACAAAAATCATTAAATATAGGTAACTTGTTAATAATATCACTACAAGAAGGCACTAGTATTGTTTTGGACCTATTAAATATCCCTGGCACCCTCGGGGTCCAACTTATGTTTCTGAGGGGCCTGAAGCGTTTCCCTGAGAATTTATTTCATTTGTCGGTGCCTGTAATAGATATTCAGACGTATTAGGTTCCGTAGGCATATTTAAATGATTTACGTCTGCCTGTCTTTGCCATGTATTATTATGGTAGCGTGGATGTCTCGTGTCAGTGCCATTTGCTGGCGTTGACTGCCAGTGCCGTTGGCTTGTAAAATTTTCATTTCTCATCGGCAAATTTTCATGATTTCTATATTGCATTCTCGCATTATATTGACCTTGGCGAGTATTTGGGTTTTCAAACCGGTAATTAATTTGCCTGTTGGGGAAAGGGCTATACAAATTTGGTTGGTACGCATTATAAGGTACTGATTGGCGCAATCCCCCTGGCTATAGCCTATTGCACGACCGGTGCTAAAATTTGTTCTTCTGAACAAATGGTTACCGTAATTTTGCGTATTACCGACAGCATTTCTTGGTATGGGATTGGTGACGTAGTGGCACTCTCTTGCTATGTGGCCAACACGATTGCAGTTATAGCACCTTATTATTGTAGGGTTAATAGGCTGAAAACGTACTGTTTTCTGCCTAGCGGGTTCTGGCGTTTTGTTTCTTTGTGCTACTGGGGAGTTATCCCTTGAAAAGAAATTGGGGGATGCTTGATCGCCCTTGAAGATTGGGTTCGCGTTTGAGTCGCCTAGGCTGTTTATTTTTGCATTACTATGATTAGCAACCATTTTATCAACTTCAATTAGTCGCTCTATCTCTTGGACTGCAAGATCCAACGTCTGAATATTCTTGGAGATTACTACTCTATATAGTTTTGGGGGTAGCCCTTGCAAAAAGGTATTTAGTATGACTTTTTCATACAGTTGCCCAGAACCACTTCCGTATTTTGCTTCTACAGAAATGCGTATATTATCCAGATATTCCCTTATATTTTGTGAAAAATCAAAGTTCACTACTCCATGTTTTAATTTATTTATTGAACTGGTTTCTATAAATCTCTCTTTGAATGCTTTTAACAAGTCATCAACCGTATTTATTGGCAAGTTGGCGTTATTTCCTATGGTATGTTCGACCTGTTTTAGAAAGGTTAAGGCCTGGCCTCTTAATCGTAGAAGCAGCATGTCTTTTAATGCTCCAACGTCTGTTTTTGTTAATTGTACAAACTGGGTCAATTGGATATTAAATTCGTCAATATCTGATTGACCATTGTATTCCGGGATAGATTTTGCAATCTCTATATTTTTGGCGACTAACTTTTGCACTATTAATAACTCACTGATTTCTTCCATCTTTTTTTTTTGCGTTTATATCAACTTAAAATTTTACTTAACCTATTTTGGGGGACTCTATTATCTCCTATGAGATATTCTAAAGGGTTTCCCTGTAGTAGCTTAGCGGCAATAGGCCTAATCAATTTTCTTATATGTCTGTATCTCTCCAAAAATTAAATTTGAATTACAAAGTTTAAACAGCCTAACTAGTTCGCAGTTTTCCTCCAATTTCCGACACGCGCCATTTGTACCATTGAAGGCTTATTTGCGGTAATGGGAAGATTCGCTACTGTGGTGATAGAGATTCCTCCTATAGCGCCACTTATAGCGCTGGAGATTGTGTCAACTAGGCTAGCGCCGCTCTCAATTAATGAGAGAAAATTGAATATGTAGACATACAAATGTGGCTTCTTCTTTCTTGAGCTATCTGGAGATCAGATTCCTTTGGGAGCATTTACCATGGAGACTGGCGAACTAATTACCCATTATCGGACTAGACTCAGACATATAAGAGAAACAAACACATATAAAAAGACAATAGATTTATTGAACTTACATGCTTAGTTGTACAGCAACGGGTCACTTCAATGACAATAAAATGGTGACCGAGATTATTTGCGGTACTAATCGCTTCAAATCTGGATAGAGATTAAAATTAAAAAGGCACATTTACCCCACTCCCAAACGCAGTTCTTTCGTCCTGCGCTATAGGGACTGCCTGCCATTGGCTTACGTGGCCCAAGGACGCGAACCCTCGTCCAATAATACGTCTTAAATATTTTTGATGATTTAGGCGTTCACACGGTTCTTATCGTTTAAACTTCCTTAAAAATATTGTGCGTAGCACTTTTCTTATTGCTCACTGTCTTAGCGAAATCCAAAGACTGCAGTTTCTTTTCTTTGCTGATTAAGGACTTTTTCATTTTTGAAACTAGATTTAGCTTAATTATAGGAGTCCGAAGTAAAGAAGGAACTTTATTTTGGTATTTCAAATATATCGTGTTTTACTCCCGGTACAAGAGAGTGTTTATGTGTAATTTGCCGCTTGCTTGTTCTTGATTTCTATTTATCCAATGAGATGTTTTTCCTTTTTGTATGTTCTTGCTTTGTTTTTCTTTTCCAGAGTTATAAGAAAAGTTTGGATCTACAAACTTCAGAGTGGTCTACTGTTCTTCTGAAAGGTACAGCCATTGCCTCTCTTTAGTATGTTGGTAAGTAATGAATTCCTGTTCTAATCCTCCCGGGGGTGCCTCCTCGTCAACAAGCCAAAGTAATGCTAGATTAGTAGAGCTGGAAGAAATTTCTTGGATTTAGAAAATATTTTGATTTAGAAATTAATAATGAATCGGATACCCTGTTAATTGATAAAAGTAAATTTCCTAAAAGCCGTTATGAAGAAGTGTGTAATTTAAGTACGGGACACTCTGACTCTCACCTCACTGTTCTTCAACTGAACTGTCAAGGGTTATGCTCATCGTTCACGGATCTAACGACTCTTTGTCAACAGTTGCAGCCAGATGTACTCAGACTTTGCGAAACCTTTTTAACAAGACAAACAGATACCCTTCTGGAAATACTTGGATATACTTCCCATTTTTTTTGCACAGAACAGGATTGAAGAGAGGAGGTTTAGCTAATTACACACGGCAAGAGTACTCGGTACGCATTAACAAAGAATTAACCCGGAATATAGAAGGAATTTATGAATCACTTTTCCTGGAAATATGTTTGCCTTCACAGAAGAAATTAACAGTTGGAGAAGTATACCACCCACCGGCAGGATCTGTTTCTTCATTCTTGAAAAACTTAAGCCAAATATCGGATCATCTAGAGAAACAAGGGAATGAAGCTATCTTAATGGGGGACTTCAACATCAATCTTACTCTTCCTCTATCTTCCGGAGCGGCAGATCTGCTTAGTATAATGTCTGCTTCGAATATGTACCCCTCGACGACGATTCCAACCCGAGTAACTGCCACTTCCCACTCACTGATTGACAACATTTTTTCGAATCTGCCTCCAACATCAGCCTCGGTTCTGCTATCCGACACTTCCGATCACTTCCCTCTGCTTACAAATTTCAACATACAGCATAAATATCCAAAGCCTAAAGCTTCGATTAAGCAGGGGTCCACTACCTGGATACTGAATGACGTGAACTTGAAAACTCTTAATCAAAATCTGGAGAGCCCATCCCGGGAAAGTGTTATGAATACAGATGATGTTAATTCAGGATTTGAGGAATTTCATAACATTTTCATGAGAATATATACGGATTGCTGTTGTGAAAAGCGTTCAAGGAAGACGGGACGTAAAAATCAACCCATAAGCTCTTGGATTAGTCATGGACTGCTCCAGTGTATTAACAGGAAAAATAAACTGTGGGTGGATTACACAAACGACCCATGCATTGCAAAGCTGGAGAAAAATGCAAAATTTAAAAAATATCTTCGATCAGTATTACGTAAAGTTAAACGAGATTATTTTAGTGGGAAGATAGCTGAAAGTGGCAAAAATTCTCGGAAAATATGGAAAGTTGTTAACTCGATACTACGTCCCTGCCAGCTCCCACCTGAGCTTCCATCTAAATTATCTGTCAATGGGGAAACAGTGACAGGACCAGATAACGTTGCAAATGCATTGAGAACATTTTTTGCAAAAGTGGGCAGAAAAACAGCAGATTCTTTTGGGAATTCTGCGAAGAGTTATAGAGATTACCTAGAACCGGCATGCACTAAGTCCATCGCAATAGCACCTGTCTCTCCATATGAAATTCTGCTAATTGTACTAAATCTAAGAGGCAATTCGGCTTCTGGGTTCGACCGAGTACATACCAAAGTGTTAAAAGCAGTTGTCCCTTCAGTCATAGAGCCCCTTACTTACCTCATAAATTTGTCTCTGCACAAGGGCACTTTCCCAGAACTGCTAAAGAAAGCTAGAATAATTCCACTGCACAAAGGGGGTTGTCGTGTTGACCCGGCTAATTACTGAACTATTTCTATCCTCTCAGTTTTTTCAAAAGTTTTTGAAAAACCTATGCAACAGCAGATACTACAGTTTCTGGACAAGAAAGGGTTTCTTAATAATCGCCAGTTTGGGCTCAGACCAGGGCACTCCACGCAGGATGCACTAACGGCATTAAGCTTATGGATAAACAAAGCTTTGGATTCTGGTCTACTACCTGCAGCGGTTCTGCTTGATATCAGGAAAGCATTTGATAGCATGTACCATTCAATTCTCCTCGGGAAGCTGGAACATATAGGAATAAGAGGTGAAGCTCTGGATTGGTTCAGATCATATCTGAGGGACCGCAGGATTTATTTGGGAGAAGATCCTGGAAACGATGTGCTCGTTAACTGCGGTGTCCCCCAGGGCTCAATATTACGACCATTACTTTTCCTGATTCTTGTTAACGATCTGAGTCGAGTGTTGAACCCGACACAAAAAAATCTTGTGTTCTTTGAGCTCGTGGCCTTTGCCGATAACACCACGCTTGGTTGCTGTGAAACGGATAAGACAACGCTCATGTCTAAACTGAGGGAGGTTCTGGAGGGGACGTATCTCTGGATGGATGCTAACTGACTTGTTATTAATGTTGAGAAATCTTGCGTTCTATTTTTTTCCCGGGTTGGAAGTGTCCATCCGGAGATATGTGGTATCCGGACATCCAGAGGTGTGATTAGTCGGCCAGAAAAGCATTTTGCAAAATACCTAGGAATCCTCCTCGATGAGAACCCATCATTCATGCATCATATTCAAGCAGTAGAGTTGAAGCTATCCCGGAATTTCGGAATAATAAAAAAACTGAAAAGCGCTTTGCCACAGAAAACGCTGGTCCTCCTGTACAATGCTCTTATAAAACCCCATTTGCAGTATTTTGCAATGATTTGGCAATCAACTTTTAAATCCCACCTGCGAAAACTGAATTCGATTCATCAACGATGCCTGATATTAATTGGAAAAAATGAAGAGTACTTGTCATTAGGGTCCCTGCATCAATTATCATGCTTGACCTTTGTGTTCAAGTTTTTAGCTGGAGAGCTGCCATCTGCGTTTAAAAGATTATTTCGACCTATTTCAGACCAGCATAATTTGCATTCCCGATCATCATCAAACCTGCAAATACCCCTCACCCCGACCGTGCGATCAGATTTCGCTCCTAACGTAGCTTGTGCAAAGATATGGAACCTGATCCCAGAAGAGCTGAGAGGTGGGAGCTCCCTCACATCATTTAAGAAAAGAGTAAAAAATCATTTAATAGCATTACAAATGAATAGTTAATAAAAAGAAAAAAAATTAGAATTAAATTTTAGTAGTAAATTTAAATTACAAATGTATGATTTTTAAATATGACGGGGTGGTTTCCCCTGAGGGTAAGAATTGGGAAGGTAATAGTTTTAGTTATTTGGTAAATGAGGGGTATGGTTGTGTCTGAGATTAGGAGCGGTGACCATTCAGCGTATTATGTTAAAGTGTAATGATTTTGGTTCTCGGCGTCCAGGATTGGACTGTGTATTCTGATTATGTGTGATTTATTATTTTCATTTGTCAATAAACCCATTGAACATTGAACATTAAAAAATGACTATCGTATTGACATTTTGACTGAAGAATTCAGACGATACGAACTGTATTTATTAGGAGTTTCAGAAACTCATATCCCTGGGGTAAGAGGCATGAAATTAGGTGATATAGAATTTGTTTACTCAGGCAGGAAGGATGGTGTACATAGACGGGGAGTAGGGCTCATGATGAATAAGAAAAACTGCTAACACTTGTTTAGGCTTGGAAGGTATTAATAATAGAATACTAATTGCTCATTTTATGACTAGAAAGTTCAGGGTATCAGTTATAGTAGTATACGCCCCTGTAGAACCGACTGACGGAGATACTAGGGACTCAGATGAATTTTAGTTACAGTTAGAGGAGCAAATAGACAAGGTCCCAGGTAGAAATATGATGATACCTCTGGGAGATTTTAACGCCCAGGGTGGTAGAAATAGGGATAGATGGTATCCCAGCCTAGGTAAATTTGGTGTAGGAAAAGAAAACAGTAATGGATACAGACTTTTGCAATTTTATAGGTATAACAATCTAGTTATAACCAATACGGTGTCTGGTCATAAAATGGCTCATAAGTTAACATGGTATTCACGTGATGGTAAGACAGCAAACCTTATTAATTATGCTATAGTAAACCGAAGACTGGCAGGATCAATACAAGATACTAGGGTATATAGGAGTGCTGTTATTGATGTTAAAAGTAAAAATCATCATCTAGTAGTGCCAAGGTTTAATTTAAAACTGAAATATCGGAATTGTAACTACCTCCCGGGTAGTTATGATGTTGGTAGACTCCAGGACGAGAATTTGAGAGAAACTTTTCAGGAACAGTTGAATGCTAAACTTAAGATTTTAAAATTTGACAATGTAGAAGATGGTTGGGATAATTTCATAAGAATAATTTGTGAAGTTGCTGAAGGTGTATTAGGGAAGAAAGCTAGAACTGCAGCTAAGAATATTAGTGAAAAAGCTTTATGTTTAATAGAAAGGAGAAAGGACTTGTGCAAGAATTATCTGAGTGATAACTCGTATGAAAACAAAAGAAATGTAAAGAAAGTGGAGAAAGCATTAAAATATTAACTAAGGAAGTGTGAAGTGGAGGCCATGGATAAAATTGCCGAGGATCTGGAAGATGCAGCTAGATGGCATAATAGTAAAATTTTGTAGAGGCACGTTAACAAATTGAGAGGGAGTAGTCAATCCAGACTTGTCCCAGTTAAAGATAAGAATGGGGTCGCAATTAGCGATAAGGAAAAAACTAAAGAGAGATGGGCCGAACATTTTGAGAACTTGCTTAACCGAGATAGAGTTGCAGGAAAAAATATAGAGAAAAATGAAAAAGTTTGTGATACTTTGGATGTGAAGGAAGATTTGTTTTGTGAGGAGGAATTAGCAACAGTACTAAAAGGATCAAAGAATAATAAGGCTCCAGGTGCTGATAGGGTGGTAAATTAGTTTCTTGAATATGGTGGCTCTGAGGTCAGAAATAAGCTATTGAAGATTATGAATATGATTTTTGAAAAAGGGGAAGTACCTAACGATTTTAGGAAAACCTTAATTAAGCCACTTTATAAGAAAGGTGATAAAAGTGAGTGTGGTAATTATCGAGGCATTAGTCTGGTCTCTGTAGGTAGTAAATTACTTAGTAATATGATACTTTTTAGACTGAGAAATGCCGTAGACAAAGTTTTAAGAGAAGAGCACTGCGGCTTTAGAAAAGGTAGAGAACGTGTCGACCAAATTTTCCCTCTTAGGCTAATAATTGAGAAGTGCGTGAGTTTTCAAACACCTTTAGTCCTCAGTTTTATAGATTACGAGCAAGGGTTCGATTCTGTTGATAGAAGAGCCTTAGTAAAGGTTTTATCCTTGTATGATATACCAGACAAATACATTAAAGTGATTAGTGCTATGTACGAGAATAATACCGCTGCAGTTAAGGTAGGAAATAAGGTTAGCAGCTGGTTTTGTATTAAATCAGGAGTTAAGCAGGGCTGTGTTCTATTCCTCTTTATATGTATTATTTTGATGAACTTTGTTTTAAGGAGCACGGGAAAGGCAATGGGAGACCACGGAATCAAATGGGGAGGAAAAAATCTCCTGGACTTGGATTATACTGATGATTTAAGCATTCTAGATGAAAGTTTGAGCAAAAGGAATGAAGTTTTAGAGGTTTTACGAGTTTAGGGTGCTAGAATCGGTTTAAAAATCAATGTTAGGAAGACTAAGTCACTAAGGCTAGGAATAAGTGAAGATGAAAAGGTGATGTTGGGTAATGAAAAGATTGATCAGGTTGGCAGCTTCACTTACCTTGGTAGCATTATTAGTAAAGATGGTGGGAGCAGTGAAGATGTTAAAAATAGAATGGCCAAGGCTCAGGGTGTTTTTTCATAGTTAAAAAAAGTCTGGAAGAGTAGGAAGATAAGTCTGCAAACTAAGATTAGAATATTAGAAGCTACAGTGATGACAGTGGCCAAATATTGTTCTAAAGCATGGACGCTTTGAAAAGAGGATGAAGATTTGCTAGATGTTTTCCAGAGAAATTGCTTAAGGATTGTTCTGGTTACCCAGCTGACTGACCGTATTTCAAACAATAGGCTATACGAAAAATGTGGTTCAATACCGCTCTCTAGGGCTATAATGAAAGAAAGGTGAGGTGGTTAGGGCACGTTGTGCGGATGAAGGATGACAGATTGCCGAAGGTTGTTCTTTTCGGCCAACCATCTAGGGCTAAACGGTAATCAGGTTGTCCCTGTCTGGGGTGAGAGGACGTCATAAAGAAAGATTTAAAGGAAATTGGAACTTCATGGGTGGGTTTAAAAAGGGAGGCTTTGAATAGATTGGGGTGGAGGAGGATCGTGCGTAGCTTTGTTGGCCTCAGGCGGCTTGGTGCTGCGGTGAGTTGTTAGTAGTAGTAGTAGTAGTAGTAGTCTACCTATATTCCACACGCTTAAAGCGTGTTTATACAAATATAAGCAGAAACAGAATAAAGTTTTTGATTCAGTATCAGTTAGAATTGCTTATTATCTTTTTAAAGTTTAAAATTCCAAACTCGTCAATTTTTTGCGAAGTTAGAACATTTGTTAACTTTACGCTCAACCCAGAGTTTAAATCTTTTCAGGTTATTTTAAGCCTTACCAGGTTTTCTTTTACATTCTTCAGAATGCATAAAAAAAGGAGTGTTTTGTGATTATGAGAAAAGAAAGGGTATCGAACAAAAATTGTATTAAACGTTCTAAAATTGAAAAGTGAGGTTCTTGATTTCTATTGGTTAAAATATGGGTAAATATAGAGTAGTCCATATTTCTCACCTAAGAATAATGTTAAAATGCCACTTGATGCCTTTTTTAAAGTCTATTCGAATGTAACAATCGCTTTGATCGCAAATTTAATTTTAAGCCATTTTTGGACCCTTGAAAATGATAATTTTTTTTCTAGTTTTCAATATAAAAGGGTTTAAAACATAGGTTTCAAACTTACTATTTTATAATAAATCTACTTTTTTTAATTATATAATCCACAAGCATTGATCTGTCACGATTAAATAGGATATTAAATAATTAAAAAGAATTCCGCTGTGTTTTTCTTATCCTCTTATGCTGCTTAAACACTGCCTATGTGACTAAATCATAGGCAGCGCAACAGCACAATGTATTATTTATTTCTTTGTTTTAGACCAGAGCACTTCGTATCGAAGTAGTTATCGTAGAAACTTCGAAAAGGGTTCATTCGATTGGAAATTGGAAGGGCTTGTGCCCATTTTAATAGCCGAAAGAGATTAGAAGGCAACTAACACCCTTTCCACGCCCAATTTTTCCCCAAACACATTGAATCAAAATTTGAAATAGCCATTTTGTTCAACGTAGTTGAAAGATCTGGAAACTATGTCTTTTAGAAGGACACTCCCACCACAACCCCTAGGTGAAGGGTAGTACAGTATGCGCTGGTCCATATGAGGGTTTTATGGAAAGCTTTGTCGCAGAAGCTTCAAAAAGGGCTCATTCGATTGAAAGTTCAAAGGGCTATTGTCCTTTTTAATGGTCAAAAGTGACTGGAGGGCAAATGAACCCCTCTCACGCTCACCATTTTCCGAAGCACATCCAATCAAAAATTTTGAGATAGTCATTTTGTTCAACGTAGTTAAAAGTTCTGGAAATTAGGTTTTTGAGAATGACATCCCCCCTCCCACAATCCTGAAGACCAGGATTGTAAGTTACGTCATATAAAAGGGTTGTAAGCTATGCCACAATAAAAAATTTTGAGATAGACATTTAATTCAAGGTATTTGAAAGGTTTGGAAATCATTTCTTTGAGGAAAAGAAATCCCTTCAGCTCAAAGGGCAAGGGTTGTAATTTATGCCCTGGGGGCATATAAGGTTTTATAGAAAGCATGGTCACATAAACTTTGGAGGGGGCTCATTGAATTGGTAATCAGACGCTCTAGTGCTCTTTTTAAGAGTCGGAGTGATCAGAGGGTAGCAATCCACCCCTTCACAACACATAGTATTGTCCCAAAATGCATCTAATAGAAATTTAGAGACAGCCATTCTATTCAAAATAGTCCAAATGTCATATAAAAATGCTTTTGGGGTTTAAAAAATCCCATAGATTCGGGGCAAGGGTTGTACGTTATGCCCAGGGGGTATTTTATGGAAGGGACGGTTTTTAAACTTTAGAAGAGGCTCAGTCTTTTTCCCTGAAAAAAACTATATCAATATAAAATGAACAAAAATTAATTTAAAAAAAGCTTTTTCCGCAAAATAATTTTTTCAAAAAAAGTAAAGAGCTCCATTAAACTGAAAATGAACAAAAATAGAATCAAATAATATACCAAGCATACAACTACCACAAATCAGTATCAATAAATAAATGAAACCCAAAACAAACAGAATTTAAAATAAATAAAAGAATCAAACTCAAAACGAGCAGAAATTAATATGAGTAGGGTTCAAAAACCCTATGCTTACTAAAATTCAGGATATAATTTGTACTTTACTGAAATTTTTTTTTTTATGTTTTCATTTTTATAACTTTAAGAAATCAAAAATTAATAAGGATTTTAAGGAATAATTTTCAGTATATATATATTAAACTGACAATGCACATTTTTGTATGTAAATTTATTTGAATACTGATTTGATACTGATTTTTGGTAGTTGTATATCATAGGTCAGAAATATGGACTGCGCCATATTTACCAAAATAGGAACCTCTCATTGGTTTGAATAATGATCGTACCTTTAATTTAAAAATATTTGACAAATCAGGTTGGGATTATTACCTTGCCCTTCAGGTATTGTAGCGTGAAAAGTATTCAAAAGATTAAGAGGGCCCTATGGGAGGGGGGATTCTCTTTCTAAGACCTCCGCAAGGATGCAATAATACATAAGACAGTAAGTAATACTTAAGTACAGACATATAATCATTTTTATTTACAGAAATTTATACGAATATGTCAACCCATGATATGCTCCGCATTGTGGCTCTTTTTGGCTGTTTTAATTGTATTTAGACGTATCTGTTAGGAAACAAAACGGAGTCAAAAATTCATTAATTTTTTTTTATAAATCAGCCCCTAAAGTCATTGATTTTGGGAGCCTATACCTAATTTACTTTCTACAAATGTGTCAAGAAAACAAAAACGGAAACTAAAAATTTCTGACTTTTCTAAGGGGAATCCTCAATGTAGGGTAAAACTTATTATAAATGTTGGTATGCCCAATTGCACAAGGCGTTAGAATGTCCAAAAAATTGAACAATATTGTATTAAGGGATGTTTGCTCATATTTTCTTTGTGGATAGAATACACCCTTGACCGCTATAACAGGATGCATGCACTTTGAAACTCAGTCTTTCAAAGACTGATTTCAAATGATTACTATGTTATCATTCTCTTTACTGTTATTGGTTATTATAACATCTCGTATTTATCATTGCAATTTGACCAACATTTGTTGTCTATTCAATGTTAAGATCTTTCAATATTGCATACGATATCATAGAGCTGATCTCACGGGTTTCTCCTTCTCTTGACCTATATCAGTACAGATGATTGAAAGGAAGCAGCAATAACTGTTTACTTCGTCAGAATGTATCACCTTATCGTCGAGAGGCTTGACGGAGGTGCCATTGTCAATCAATAGCTCTGACAAATTTACGCGCAATGGGTACACGAAAGTATATTCTCCTTTTAGTGATAGATTTTTTGCAAAACCGTTTCCAGTGCGTCTACAGCCTTTTTCCTAGAGACACCAACTCCGAATCAGCTGAGCTCAAGAGTGGTGCTCCACAAGACACGAAACTTGCAGTACTGTTGTTCTTAGCAATTATAAAGTTTGTCCTTTCTGAGTTTGAGGACAGGCTTAAGTACGTAGCGGACTTCTAAGTTCATCTGAAATATCTCATTGAAAACTCCGAGGCAGTTCCCAAACTCAGTGATGTGATAATGAGTAAATTTAAGGACTAGTGTAATATCAACAGCCTTCAAATCAACCAAGGATAAACCAAAATCCATCGCTTTAATCCTCTTAAGAGGGACTTTGTTAGTCCTCCTCCACCGTATCCTATTGTATCTTCTGCTGTAATTCTCGGTGTCTCATTTATCGTTGACTGCTCGTTTAGTTTCGTACTCATGCTGATACGATCACAGAAAAGGCAAATGGTGCGATGCGTACCCTTATCTTACTACGTCGGTTCAGTTTTTCTGGATCCCACCTTGAGACGACTTACCTTGCATACATCCGACCAATTCTCGAGTACGCTTGCCCAGTGTTGGGCCCTCAAGTCAGCAATACAAGTAACCCAAGTTATCAGCTTGAGTCACTACAGAAAAGAGCCTTTAAAGTTAGTCTTTCAGACGCATATGTAAATTATGAATCGGAATTATCTGTCCTACATCTACCATCCCTTGCCATCCCAAATCTGCAAATTTGGGCAATTTCTTCTTATCAGTGAAAAATGTAGATAGGTTCTACCACCATTTATGAAGAATAAAATAAACACAAGGTAAGCTAATAAATTTAGACTGCAATTGCCTACTCCCAGAACACACCGTTTCGCCAATTTAATCGTTCCTTTTACATGTCAGTGTTTAATAAGCTATTGTCTCGTGTTTTTTTCTATTTTATTGTTTCGTTGTAGTGTATTGTTTTCACTCTTCCTTCTCTAAAACAAATTTTGTACATCTCAAACACAAGTAACATTATTTTTTTATTGTACTGTATTTTATAGTAGGACTTATATTGTAATCTTCTATTTCTCAACGAGTCTATTCTGTTTACAAACGCATGATGACTCCACAGGCTCCATTCATAACATATTTTCCGGATGTGGTCTTTCTAAACCTGAAATTAGAGATGTTAAGTTACCCATGTTAAAGCGATGTGATGGTTCAAATGGGCAATACTGGGTGATTAAATCCAAGCTTAAACGGCAAGCCGGTTCTCAGTCTGACCGAGATGAGGAAAACTCTCTGTGATAAATTGAAAGATACTGATAGATATTTTTGGAAAATCAAATACATTCCACTGTAGTACTGTGGGTCTGTTCAATGCTCACAATAGACCTATGGTGCCTGCCAAGAAAATAGTTCCTCTTAAAGAAACACACCATTTAGTGAGATAAATTAGTTGTTGATATTTTAACTTAAGACTGACTTATTTATGCGAGATAAGTTTTTGTATTTTTTTTTATTGAAATGTATTTCTTTTGAGAGTTAAGAGATGCTGAATCATGCAGATATTTCATAGTTTTTCTTGTGTACTTTGTACTTGATATATTTTTTGCTGGATATATGACAACTTAAAAAATTGTATAAATTGATAAAACTTTATGGAAACTTAAATTTTGTTGAAAGTGAATTTTGTCAGGTTACAAAATCGATCTTCTGAGGAGAAAATTGTTGAAAATTTTATTATGTAGGAAACAATAAAGCAATACCATGAAACTTGGTTAACGAAATTTACATAATCTCACTATGCTTCCATGTGAAAGCCTTTTGTAACTAGATCATTGAAATTTCAAAATTTGCATTAATTAATAAGCTTTATGATAACTTAAATTTTGTTGAAGGTGAATTTTCTTCAAACAAAACGCATATTTTGAAGGAAAACTTGTCGTTTTTTTAAATAATAAAGCAGGAACAGGAAATTTCGCTAATGAGATTGATCTATTTTACAAATATGATAAATAGTATGGAATTTGGTTAACGTCACCTATTGAAAGACACCGATTATTTTGTTTTGTTCTTATGAACTCTAAAACGGGACGTTGTCAGCAGACTAGGCAAATGCCCTAATTGGAGATACTCATCTTCATTATACAAGCAAACCTTAAAAAAATATTTTTGTATGAAAATACAGGATAAACTGTATTTTAAAATACAATATTTTGAGAGCCGGTAATTTTTTGGCTCACTATGTATTCATGTAAACTTTTTTATTTTATTTTATTTATATTTTTTATTACTAACTAGTCGAAATTTCTAGCAACAGCAGAAGTCATCATTACTAATAAAGAACATAATAGTTCTCATTATATTCCCTCTTTTTCTAAAAATGTGGCAACTTTTCTCAGGTTTACAACTTTTTATAAGTAATTTTAAACTTCGTGAATTATACATATTTGAAATTATATAAAAAGAAAATTCTTTTGATGTATATATTACTAGGAATTTTTTTGAGATTCAGTTATTATGAAGACGAGTTGCTCTTCACTCACAGTTTGTTATTGCAAGTTTGTTTCATCAGCTCAATTTTTCCCTGCCTTTCACAGGGAATATCAACTGCCAGTAAAAATATTCTTTTCAGCCAATTATGTGTCTGGTAGTTGCTGACTAAATGATTATACAGCTTTCGAAAATTAGTAGATTTTCATGGCATGGCAAACCAGTGAATGAGGAGTGCTTTAGCTTCTCATGAAAACCATCTGTACTCTAAATGAGGGCTGATGAATTTTTCTCATGAAGAAGCATGTGTGAGAATGTGGGAAGGCCATAACCTGACTAAATTGTAAAAATAGCAAAGTATGACTTTTGAGTAATTATAAAGGAAACAAAGTATTAATTTTCTTTGCGTAAGAAAACAACATAACATTTGAATAAGAATACAGTGGATCCATCATGGGCCATATAATGCAAATACCGGGCCTCCGGTTCAAACTCAAGAGGTCAATGGCAAGACGCATTACACGACTCGTATCACATGACAAAAACAGGATTTTTATAGAGAAAGCGGAAACTAATCTTTTGAACAAAGAACTATTATTAGAATTACATCAAATTGGTCTCTGACCAATGACAGGCAAGAAGAACAAAATAAGAGAGAACTTAAAATAAGGATTCAGGAACGAAAACCGGGTAGTCCCTTTTTGGATCGAACAAAGAGTAAGTTTTACTTTGTAATTACGATAAGCTACCACTGCTTGTCTGAATTTCCCTTTGGGAATAAAAGTTCGAAGATAAAAGTTAAAATAAGAAGAAAACCTCTGGAACTTTCTGTCACTTGGAAATAACCTTAATACGTATATAAGAGAAATTGATAACAACTAGTGCTGAAATCTAAGTTAATGATTTTGGGCTTATTATTTCACTAATATTCCCACCTAGAAATGGCTTGAGCCATTTGGAAAAAACCGCAATTTAAGGTTAGAATAAGCCAAATTAAATTTCTTCCCAGAAATTTAAGCTTTGAATAACTGAGGGTTTAAAGAGGAAGGGAAACCTTAACCAAGAAGAGAAAGTTAGGAGACCCATTTTTGCTTCCCCTTGTCAGCCTAGAGTCCCTTCAGGATTAGCTTGACTTCATAAAGACCTTATATCCAAAAATTGGAATTATTGGACAATAACATTAATTAACCCCCCACCCTTTTTTTGTGCAATCTTCTGACGTTTATACGACGAGGAACACCGTTCCCTTTTTAATCATTCTTTCATTTCGTTAACCCCCTACTGCATGTTTATACAAAGGTGTCCTTAATGTTTATACAGGTAGGTTAGGGGAAAGGGGAACAATATTATCAGCGTAAGAATTTCCAAACCTTTATGTCCAGATATTTTCAATGAATCTTTAACTGCTAAAGTTAAAGCTTAATAAAGGTCCAAACAATACACAGCCCTTTCAAGAAATAATAAGAGAATCTCTTGGTTTGGGTTAATGAAATTTGAATTAAAAGCAAGTACGGTTATTCTTAGCTTAGCTCAAAAATAGCTTGAACTAAACGATTTTAATAACTCAGAACTCAAGCCTTGACTAGCTGTTCAAGTGTAACCTTTTTAAGTAGAAACAATGGGTAGCCTAAGATTAACTTAATCTTTTCTTTTCGGTAAACATTGGTAGATTGAACAAGTAGATCATTAGACCATAGACCTAGAAGAGGTTGGGAAGTATTCAAGATCAACAGAATTGGAATATTTTTCTTTTTATCTTCTTTTGTAAATAAAATCAGTTGTCACTGAATTCTGAGTACCAATTTCTTACCTAACTCCTCAGTTTGTATCACGGTACCAAATTTATTAGCCCTGTTAGTAGGGGCAACCTTACAACTGGTCACAGTGGTACTCAGGTTCGGTACAACTGGTCGCAGTGGTACTCAAGTTCGGTGCAACTTTTGTTTAAGTGGGGGAGGATTAATTAAATTGATAAAATCTAGTACAGTTTAGTCCTGTTCCTCACAAGAAAGTGTGTGTTCAGTTTTCCAAAGCTATCCAAGACAGAAAAGTTTGGAAAAGTGTTCATTAATGGAAAATTTTAACCTAAAAGGGAAGCTCAGACAGACTTTTATCTTTTATCTTCCTAAGATTCTTTTTTTCTTCTCCTTTTCTTTCTCTTTGCTACATGTCTAGTGGCCGTATCTTCTGTAGCTTGCTTAAATCCTTTTTAACACTAGGGTCATAGTTTAATCATCTTCAAAAGTGTACTCACAATATTAGCCTTGAGGGTTAATTTAAATCGAGATATTGAACTAATTCTTACGAAATTTATAAACTAGCTCACTTTAGTAGTTTAAAACAATTTAAAGTTTAAATAAATTTCCTGCATTAAGACTGCATTTCCTGCATGAGTTCAAATACAAAAAAAAATCAAAGAGTTAGAAATTGCACTACAACAACCGCAGTCTAGAATAAATGCTCTAGAAGGCCAATATAGAGATGCCACAGTCAAAAGTAGGCTTCAAAGCCTATTTGTGGAGCAAGCGCCTCCATTCTCGTTACAAACATATCCAAATGAAATCCATTCATGGATTACCACCCTTAAAAAAATACAGAGGAGTTTAGAAAAAAATGAAAGTGCTACGATTAATCAAGCTATTTGTTATGAAAGGGGAGAAATACAAGGATTCGCAACGAGCTTAGACATTCCTAAAAAGAAAGATATGTCAAGACCAAATAGGGATAATTATTCCAGGTATAAATTTAGTGAAAGAAAAAACTCTTGCATAAAATGCTGGATTTTCAGGGGTCCACATAGACAAACAGAATGTGAAAAACCTCCAAATTGTATCCGCTTTGGTGAAACAGGCCACAAAGCAAAATATTGTTTAGCTACAACACTTATACACCAACCCCAAGAAAAATTTTAAGGCAATTTTGCTGAAGGTACTGCGGCCTCCGAGCAATGGTTAGGGAACCATCGGAATGCACAGGCCCAAATTCCGTAGTTTTTTAGTAGGTTAACCGTTAGGAATAGACTCAGTGTGACTAGGAGTCACGGATATGTCATGACAGGGAGTCATGTACTTCACGAGGAGGTTGAGAGGACACCTCTCAAGGATACAAAATGGGTTGTGTCCACCTCTTAAGGATGCAAGAAAGAGTTGCGTCTACCTCTTAAGGATGCAAGAAAGGGTTGTGTCTACCCCTTAAGGAAGCAGAAAAATGGTTTGCATCCATAGGGATTCGAATGAGGGTTGTATCCCAACGCAAAAAGGCTGCATATGTATATACTAGAATCATTAATGACGGATAACACAAAACGAAACAAACGGAGTTTATTACCACTTTGGGGACAAAATAGGGTGGGTCGCAAGATTAGCAACGGAAGAACATATAGAGACAATTCTTCATCAAGTAGATTATTTAACAAAAAAAAGAAAAAAAGAAAAGTCAATACACATGTCGGACAGATCTTTATCGTTAGTAAGTGACCTCGACAGAGAATTAAGAACGAAAAGAAACAAAAGCTTAGAAATTTTGGGAAGGACCTCCAAGAGAATTATCCAGTATATATCAGAGGAAATTAATCAGATAAATTTCCTAAAATTACAGATAAACAAAGAAATGACAAAAGGTTCAATCCAAATAAAAAAGTTAGTAAAGAAAATAGAAACAGTAATCCTTTCTATTCTTCAAGCAGAAAATAAAAGTTTCCCATTCATTTTCAAAGATCCGGCAGACATGCTTAGGACAATTTTCGAAATTGAAAATTCACTATCAATAGGTTATAGAATATCGGTTAATTATAGACGTTACGGCTTACTGGAACTTTATAAATCGACAAGCTGCAATGTGGCGACACAAAAATTGAAATTGTTGGTTATTTGTGATTTTTCTATATCAAATAAACAAAATGGGTTCAGAATTATCGAAATGTTAAGCATTCCATTTCCAGTGTCAAACACTTCGTATTTCTTTCAAATAGAAAATGAGTTCAAATTTTTTGGGTTAAGTAAAGATCAAACGAGATATTTCTTAGAAGATGAAAATATAGAAAAAAGATGTAATTTATAGAGTTTACCACTATTGTGCAACCACCAATTTATTATTAGAAGCACAATAATGAACTCCTGCAGTTTAGCAGACTATATGGAAAATAATGCATTAATTAACAAAAAGTGTCAAACCGAAATTATAAAATAAAATAAAATCTTAATCCAAAGAATTGGAAGGGATCACATCTCCTTTCAAAGAAGAAATAAGAATAGATTTCAAATGTAAACCAGAAAAAACAGTAAATTCGCATATATAAAAGGCAGCTCAATAGTGAAAATGCCAGAAGAATGTTCTCTAACTGCAGAAATGTTAAAGATAAACAGTATGTATAGGGGACAGATTACAAGGGAAATGGCACCTTCACTTATATCGATAATTAGCCTAGAAGGAAACCTCTCCATAGCCGGTATAAAAAACAAATGGAGCAAAGAATTTGAAAATTTAATCTCCATATATTTCCGGAAAAACTCCAAGACGCAGATTGGCATAGCTGAGCTAAGACAAATGCGAATTTCCTTGAAGGACGAAAAAGGAAGGAAAGCGGCTAGTTATTGGACCTTTTTTTTCAATACTTTTTATCTTTTTCTATCTTTATTAGGAATAGTCTCAACTGGAATTATATTTAAAATACTGAGAAAACTATGGTTAGACTATAGGAAACGAAAGGCTCAAGGATTTCACTTAAATGTAGAACAGGAAGAAATTGAACTAAATTGATTCTTAGCAAAGTTATGGTTTCATTAAGACAAAATAGCTGTACTAGGAATTTTATGTGTGGGAGGTTGTGAGAATGTGGGAAGGCCATCATAACCTGACTAAATTGTAAAAATTACAAAGTATGACTTTTGAGTAATTATAAAGGAAACGAAATATTAATTTTTTTGTGTAAGAAAACTTCATTACATTTGAATAAGAATACCGTGGATCCATCAAGGGCCATAAAATGCAAATACCGGACCTCCGTTTCAAATTCAAGTTGTCAATGGCAAGACACATTACGCGACTTGTATCACATGACAAAAACAGGATTTTTATAGAGAAACCGGAAACTAATCTTTTGAACAAAGAACTATTATTAGAATTACATCAAACTGGTCTCTGACCAATGACAGGCAAGAAGAACAAAATAAAAGAGAACTTAAAAAAGGGATTCAGGAACAAAAACAGGGTAGTCCCTTTTTGGATCGAACAGAGAGTAAGTGTTTTACTTTGTAATTACGATAAGCTACCACTACCTGTCTGAATTTCCATTTGGGAATAAAAGTTTGAAGATAAAAGTTAAAATAAGAAGAAAACCTCTAGAACTTTCTGTCACTTGGAAATAACCTTAATACGTATATAAGAGAAATTGATAACAACTAGTGCTGAAATCTAAGTTGATGAATTTGGGCTTATTGTTTCAGTAGTATTCCCACCTAGACAAGGCTTGAGCCATTTGGACAAAACCAAATTTTAAGGTTAGAATAAGCCAAATTAAATTTCTTCCCATAAATTTAAGCTTTGAATAACTGATGGTTTAAAGAGGAAGGGAAACCTTAACCAAGAAGAGAAAGCTAGGAGAGCCATTTGTGATTCCCCTTGTCAGCCTAGAGTCCCTTGAGGCTGAGCTTGACTTTATAAAGACCTTATATCCAAAAATTGGAATTATCGGACAATAACATTAATTACCCCCCCCCTTTTTTTGTGAAATCTTAAAACGTTTATACGAAGAGGATGATCGTTCCCTTTTTAATCATTCTTTCATTTCGTTAACCCGTTCTGCATGTTTATACAAAGGTAACCTTAATGTTTATACAGGTAGGTTAGGGGAAAGGGGAACAATATTATCAGCGAAAGAATTTCCAAACCTTTATCTCCAGATATTTTCAATTAAGCTTTCCCTGCTAAAGTTGAAGCTTAATAAAGGTCCAAACAATACACAGCCCTTTTAAGAAATAATAAGAGAATCCCTTGGTTTGGGCTAATGAAATTTGAATTAAAAGCAAGTACGGTTATTCTTAGCTTAGCTCAAAAAGAGCTTGAACTAAAGGATTTTAATAGCCCAGAACTCAAGCCTTGACTAGCTGTTCAAGTGTAACCTTTTTAAGTAGAAACAATCGTTAGCTTAAGATTAACTTAATTTTTTCTTTTCGGTAAACATTGGTGGATTGAACAAGTAGATCATTAGACCTTAGACCTAGAAGAGGTTGGGAAGTATTCAAGAGAAACAGAATTAGAATATTTTTCTTTTTATCTTCTTTTGTAAATAAAATCAGTTGTCACTGAATTCTGAGTACCGATTTCTTACCTAACGCTTCAGTTTGTATCACACTACCAAATTTATTAGCCCTGTTAGTAGGAGCAACCTTGCACATGGTTTATTTTGACAAACACCTTGAAGGGAGGATTAAGTATAAGAGGGAGGGGATATCTACTGTGGGGGATGGTTTATTTTTATTAGTAGAATTTTTTTCCAATCATAAATATAAGTTTTACCAGAAAGAAAAGAGCTGTATGTATTCTCTGGTTTTATGCTCATTTAGAACTATTAATTAAAAAAAAATTCTAAAAAATATGTTTTTCAAATAAAAGTAAAGGCCATTTTAAACTTAAGCTCAGTTGATACGAATACCTGTTAAAATTCAAACTCAAAACGACCAGAAATGACTATTAAAGAATAAATGAAACCCAAAATGAACAGAAATTAAATAAACAATCATAGCAAAAACATACAACAAGGCATAATATAAATGAATAAGTATATCTTAAAGTGAGTAATGCTTAGATTTAATATGAAAATCAAGCTTAAAACGAAAACAAATGTTTTGCTATTAAAGTATAAATGAATCTTAAAACGAACAGAAATTAAATAAACAATCAATGCGAACAAACATACAAAATGAATAAATAAATCTTAAAACGTATAAAACTTAAAAAGAATATGCAAATCAAGTTTGAATCGAATAAAAATAACTACAAACAAGAGTTTGGGTATCGCCTCACTGGGTATTTTCCCGTTGGGGTATTTTCTACAAATGTGCCAAGAAAGCAAAACCGGAAACTAAAAATTTCTGACTTTTCTAAAGGGAATCCTCAATGTAGGGGAAAACTTATTATAAATGTTGGTATGCCCAATTGCATATCTTTAAATCATCTGGGTAATAATAGAGGAAGATAGATTAACATCCGAAATTTTGCAGTAATTGCTATAATTTTAGATCACCTGAGTAATAAAAGAGGGTAATAATTCAAAGGGCTAGTACCCTTTTAATAGTCAAAAGTGATTGGATGGCAACTAGCCCCACCACGCCCATTATTCCCCCAAATACATCCACTAAAAATTTTGAGATAGCCATTTTGTTCAGCGTAGTTGATTTTCAAATAGAAAATATGTTTTTGATGAGGACGCTCCCCCAAAACCCTCAGGGCAAGGGTTTTAAGTTTTGCCCTGGGGGCATATAAGGTTTTTATAGAAAGCGTTGTCGCAGAAACTTCAAAAAAGGCTCATTCGATTGGAAATTCAAAGGGCTAGTACCCTTTTGATAGTTAAAAATGATTGGAAGGCAACTAGCCCCCCACGCCCATCATTCCCCCAAACACATCCAATCAAAATTTTGAGATAGCCATTTTGTTCAGCGTAGTTGATTTTCAAATAGAAAATATGTTTTTGAGGAGGACACTCCCCCAAAACCCTCAGGGCAAGGGTTTTAAGTTATGCCCTGGGGGCATATAAGGTTTTTATAGAAAGCGTTGTCGTAGAAACTTCAAAACAGGCTCATTCGATTGAAAATTCAAAGGGCTAGTACCCTTTTTAATAGTCAAAATTGATTGGAGGGCAACTAGCCCCCCCACACCCATCATTTCCCCAAACATATCCAATCAAAAAATTCGAGATAGCCATTTTGTTCAGCGTAGTTGATTTCCAGATAGAAAATATGTTTTTGAGGAGGACACTCCCCCATAACCCTCAGGGCAAGGGTTTCAAGTTATGCCATGGGGGTATATAAGGTTTTTATAGAAAGCGTTGTCGTAGAAACTTCAAAACAGGCTCATTCAATTGGAAATTCAAAGGGCTAGTGCCCTTTTTGATAGTCGAAAGTGATTGGAGGGCAACTAGCACCCCCCAGGCCCATCATTCCCCAAACACATACAATAAAAATTTTGAGACAGCCATTTTGTTCCGCGTAGTTGTTTTCCACCTAGAAAATATGATTTTGAGGAGGACACTCCCTCACAACCCTCAGGGCAAGGGTTTTAAGTTATGGCCCGGGGGATATGAGGTTTTTATAGAAGGCGTTGTCGTAGAAACTTCAAAGCAGGCTAATTTGATAGGAAATTCAAAGGGCTAGTACCCTTTTTAATAGTTGAAAGTGATTGAAGGGCAACTATCCCCCCCCCCCACGCGCATCCTTCCCCCAAACACAACCAATCAAAATTTTGAGATAGCCATTTTGTTCAACGTAGTTTTAAGTTTTGGAAATTAGGTCTTTGAGGATGACAACCTCCTCACAGCCCTCAGGACAAGGGTTGTGAGTTATGCCCTGGGGGCACTTAAAGTTTTTATAAAACGCGTTGTCGTAGAAACTTCAAAAAGGGCTCATTTGATTAGAAATTGAAATGGTTTGTGCCTTTTTTAATAGTCGAAAGTAATTGGAAGGCAACTAACACCCCTTCCACGCCCACCATTTCCCCAAACACATCCAATCAAAATTTTGAGACCGCCGTTTTGTTCCACGCAATTAAAGCTCAGAAAATTATACCTTTGAGCAGGACACTCCCCCCACAGTCTTCAGAGTAATAGTTATAAGTTATGCCCTGGAGGCATATAAGTTTTTATTGAAATCTTTATCTTAGAAACTTGAAGAAGGGCTCATTCGATTGGAAATTCAAAGTTCTAGTGCCCTTTTTAATAGTCATAAATGATTTGAGGGCAACTAGTCCCCCTCTCTCGCCCACTTTTTGCCCAAACACATCCAATAAAAATTTTTAGATAGCAATTTTATTCAGTGTTTTGGATTTCCAGATAGAAATGATGTTTTCGAGGAGGACGTTCCCCCACAGCCCTCAGGGCAAGGTTAATATGTTATGCCCTGGGGGCGTATAAGGCTTTTAGTAAACACGTCGTTGTAGAAACTTCAAAAATGACCCATTTGATTGGAAATTGAAGTGGCTAATGCCCAGTCGAAAGTAATTGGAAGTCAACAAACACCCCTTCCAGGTCCACCATTACCCCAAACATATCCGATCAAAATTTCTTAATAGCCATTTTGTTCCACAAAGTTTAAAGTTCAGGAAATTATACCTTTGAGCAGGACACTCTCCCCATAGTCTTCAGGGCAAGGGTTATAAGTTCAGGTTTAAGCATAAGGTTTTTATTGAAATGGGCAACTAACCCCCCTCTCACGCCCACCATTTCCCCAAACATATCCAATAAAAATTTTGAGATATCCATTTTGTTCAATGTAGTCGAAAGTTCTGGAAATTAGGTCTTTTAGGATAAAAACCCCATCAGAGCTTTCAGTGCAAGGGTTGTAATTTGTGCCCTGGGGGTATATAATGTTTATATAGAAAGTTATTGTAGAAGTTTCAAAAGGGGCTCATTTGATTGGAAATTGAAATTGCCCCTTTTAATAGTCGAAAGTGAGTGGAGAGTAATTAACCCCCCTCTCAGGCTGTCCATTTCCCCAAGCTCATTCAATCAAATCTTAGAGATAGCCATTTGGTTCAACGTTGTTGAAAGTTCTGGAAATTATGTATTTAATGATGACAAGCCCCCGAGACTTGACTTGACTTTATTTAACAAAAACATATACATAAATTTTATACAAAGGAGAAGAGAGGAATCTCGTAATGTCTCCTTTAACAAACAATAGGGGAAAAAAAACACACTTCCCGCTAACATAACATCAGAAAGAAAAGAAAATTTGATAAGAACATAAAACGATTTAAATTAAACTTAAAGAAGAAATGAGAGAAAAAAAAACATACATAACTTAACTATCGACTCACGAAGATAGGGATGGGATTTACTTAACAATTTATAAATAAATCAATAATACAATCAATCACCGCTACTGTAGACTGAAAGGACCATCTTTTTCAATTTCTTTTTATATATGTATAGTGATGGTGATTCACTTACTAATTCAAATAACTTATATTTATTCGCAATATGAGGAAGTTGATATCTTAAACTTAGTCTGGATCTCTCAATTTTAACAAACGGGAAAAGAAACTTAATCCTAGCTCATGATAAAAGGCTATGTTTATTTTCAACCAAAAGTTTCATACTATTGAAAAAATGATCTTTATGTTGGATTTTCAAAAACCATATGCCCAAATTAAGGCGCAAAATTTGTTGTAAATCCAGAATATCAAGAAATAGAAAAGATGTTTTAATTTCAGATAATTCCTCTGTCTTCCTAGGGTGTGCTAAAAAATGGTCCAGAATTCTTATTGATTTATTTTGAACAATTTGGAGCCCTCGTAAATGTGAAGGGAAAGTCAGCATCCAAACAGTCGAACAATACTGGAAATAACAATCAATTAATGAAAAATATAAAGTTCTAATGATTTGGTATGGAAACAGAAACTTTAATCTATGCAAACAACCGAGATTCCTGGACACTGTTGCTTTAAGTTTACTAATATGCGTCTTAAACGACAGAGTTGAATCAATATAAATACCTAAATATCTAAATAAATCCACTCTTTTTATGGAGGAAGCTCCAATATTAATAATTTGAAATGACACACGCTACACTGACCTCGAACTTCTCCCAAAAACCATAAATTCCGACTTCTCTAAATTAGGTATTAATTGGTTATCATGAAACCAAGAATTTACATTCAAAGCAACAGTCTCCAAGGATAATCGTAGGTCCTCCTCGTTGCCCGCCCTCAAACTAATTGCTGTATCATCCGCAAACAATATTGGTAACTCATCACCTGAGGGCATGCAATTTGGAAGATCATTTACATAAATCAAAAAAAGTATCGGCCCCAATACAGATCCCTGCGGTACCCCTATATTTTCTAACGGGAAAATATGAGATGATTCTTCACAAACTTGGACTTTAAAACTTCTTTCAGATAAATACGATCTCATTAAATCTAGAGCTATTCCACGGATTCCTATATTTTCCAGCTTATCAAAAAGAATTGCATGATCTATTGTATCAAAAGCTTTTTTTATGTCAAAAAATATAGTTGCCGCCAAATAACTATCATCCATAGCCTCTGATAAGAAATGATGTAAAGCAGCTACTGCTTGCTCTGTTGATCTACCACTCAAAAAATCAAACTGATTAGGAGAAAAAAACTTATTCTTTTCCAGAAATGAAATAAATCTACTTTTTATTATCTTTTCAAAAACTTTAGAAACAGGTGATAAAATAGTAATTGGCCTATAATTGTTTGGGTTATCTTTATCACCTTTTTTAAACAAAGGTAAAATTTTAGCTACTTTAAGACAATCTGGGAAAAATCCATTTTTTATACAAGAATTGAAAATATATAAAAGCGGCTGAAAAAGTACACCAGCTAATTCTTTAAACAGAGAAGTCGATATACCATCACATCCTGCCGAAAATCCATTTTTCAAACTAGTAACGGCTTTTTGGTATTCCGAGAACCGGATAGGGTACATAAATATAGTCTTATCTACTTTATTTGGTAAATATTTTCTATGATTATGTGTTCCAGCAGAGATTTGATCCACCAGATCATGTCCAACTTTTCTAAAATGGTCAGCAAATGCTTCCGCCATCCCTCTCTCATCAGTTATCTTGACTCCTTCATGACTTGTAATGTGAGATGGAATATTTCTTGTTTTAACATTATTCATTTTTTCATTTATTAATTTCCATGTTTCCCGAGGTGAATCACATTTGCTAAATTCATTTTGATAATATTTTGCTTCCGCTTCTCTGAGAACAAGAGTTAACCGATTTTTATATTTTTTAAAATTTTCAATATTAATTTCATTTGGGTACTGCATCTTCACCTTATACAATCTATTTTTTTCTTTTATACTCTTTAACAGGCTTTCAGTAACCCATGGTTTACGAGGCAAATCCTTACTCTTTCTTAATACCATAGGACATACTTGGTCGAATATTTGGTTAAATTTACTATAAAATAAAACAATTGACTGATTCGGGTCTTCAACATTTAGGACATCATTCCAATCTATATCTCCTATTTTTACTTTCATCTCATCTATCTTTTTTTGGTTAATTATCCTTTTATAACTTTTATTTGGTCTCTTTTCACGTTCCACTCCTGATCCAGAGAAGTCAGAAACAACAACACAATGATCAGATGTATCATTCAAAATAATATGGGTATCAAGGCAATTTTCAGATGTAAAAATGTTATCAATAAGAGTTGCATGGTTATCACAGATTCTTGATGGTAGTAAACAAGTAGGTGACAAACCATGTAAAAATGAAATATTCAAAAATTCTAATCCTTATTCGATGTCGAAACATTATGTCGCATTAAATCAATATTAAAATCCCCCATTACATAAAATGGATGGTGTTGCTGGGTGAGGGCATCTAACAACGACTCATATTGACTTAAAAACTCTTGAATACTAGACGATGGTGGCCGATATACTACAATTACCAAAAAAGTATTTCTTCCATCATTCACTTCTACTACACAACTCTCAAATAGCATCTCAACATTCCAAACCATGAATTCATTACGTAAAGAAGATGCAAAAACATCTCGTATAAAAATACCAACTCCTCCTCTCTTATTCTGTTTTCGACTAGCATGAAAAAACTTATAATTTTCATAATGTTGGAATGTATTATTTTTATCAAGAAATGTTTCACAAATTCCTAACACATCTGTTGACGACCCTTTAAGAAAATCATGCAAAAAATTTAAGCTGCTATTTAATCCTCTACAATTCCAAAATGACAGTCGTTTAAATTGATTATTTAAAGGTGGAAGATCATGAACAAATAAATATTTATTTTTAGGTGCATTATAATAATCTGGCAAATCTTGATCTTGTGACGAAAACCTATGAAAAAATTTATTAATATCAAGAGGATTTTTTTCAAGTTCCTCCAACCTACCAGCAGGAATTTCTACAAAACTTAACTCATCCATAATCCAAACTCAACAAAAACTTCGCATCCCATCTCCGTGAGCCGATATAAATAAAATAAAAAAAAAGAAAGAAAAAAAATAAAAGGCAACAAAAAATTTCGAAAATAAAAAATAAGAACAAAAAAGTAATACATAAACAATATTTGACATCATACTCACTCTAACCATTATCCTTATCATCACCCGAAGGCGAGCGCAATTTAATCACGGATACCTGAGCTAAATCACAACTAACTACAATCATAAATCCATTCAAACATACTAAAAAACCACTTTAATCCACTTCCGATACATTTTTTATGCATTTGACTTATACGACATTATACCATTTAAGCTTCACTTTTTGCTCATTCTCAATCAAGCATAATACAGGTGGGACGACTGGGGGGATCCAAGCACTGACTCCCTTTTCTCTCAATTCTTTCTGTTTGATTTTCAGGGAGTTACGAATGTCACGAACACCTTTTGTCACATCATCTGTTATATAGACATAGGGAGATTCACTTCCGGCTACTCTTCTGAACGGGTTTTCACGCAATTTCTTGTTTCCCTGAAGGATACAGAATTTGTCCTTATCATCCTTGAGCTGGATTTTGATAAATCGATCCGTAAACTCAAGTAGTTCAAATTGGGTATTAATCCCAAGATGTTGGGAAAGTAAAGCGTTAACATGCTCCTTAGCTTTTGACTTAGATTCACCTTTAATGTTCCATAGAATAATATTCCTTCTTCTATCCATGTTTTCTACCACAAGGACTCTCGTAGCTAACTCACCAAAACCGGGTTCCTTTGCAATTTGTTTACGTAGTGCCGATATTTCCTGCTTAATACTGGATAACTCATTTTCGTGGGTCACTTTTGCTAATTCCAAATCTTCAACACGATACGTTAGGGACGCTAAACCAGACTTAATGTCACTGATTTCCCTTTTTATTTCCGAAATATCATTCTTAGTTTCTTCGACGATTGCAAGGATTTTATCCAACTTTGAAAAATTATCAGTCGATTCCGTGGACCCTCTAGACTCGTCCAAATCGCTTTGTCTTGATCGCTTTCCACTTTTCTTAACCATATTGGTATCCAATAATGTTTATAATTTTCAAATAGCTCGATAAACGAACGCCCAAGATAATTCACTAGGCACTTCACTTGTCAACTTATCAAATAATTTTTTGTATTGTTCTCTATCCAATAATGTTTATAATTTTCAAATAGATCGATAAACGAACGCCCAAGATATTTCAGAGCAAATTTTACACAGCGCTCGCACAGGGATGTTACTACTCCAGGTGCATTGAATGAACTGACTCAAGGGCAAAGAGAGTCCCCAGGGCAAAGGTTGTAAATTATGCCCAGGGGGCATATAAGGTTTTTAATGATAGAGTTGTCGTAAAAACTTCAAAAGGGGCTCATTCAATTGGAAATTGAGAGGGATAGTGCTCTTTTTAATAGTTGAAAGTGATTGGACGGTTACTAACCCCTCTCTCACTCCACCATTCCCTGAAACACATCCAATCAAAATTTTCAGGTAGCCATTTTGTTCAACGTAGAATAAAATTTTGGAAATTAGGCCTGTGAGGATGACAACCCCCCCCCCCCACCTAGCCCTCAGGGCGAGGTATGTAAGTTATCCTCTTGGGTAATATAAGGTTTATTATTGAATGCATTGTCGTAGAAACTTCATAAGGGCTCATTTGATTGGAAATTGAAAGGGCTAGTGCCTTTTTTAATAGTTGAAAGTGATTGGAGAAAGACTAACGCCCCTCTCACGCCCACCATTTTCCCAGACACATCCAATCAAAATTTTGAGATAGCCATTTTGTGTAACGTAGTTGAAAGTTCAGGAAATTAGGTCTTAGAGGATGACAACCACACTCACAGCCCTTAGGGTAAGAGCTGTAATTTATGCCCTAGGGCCATATAAGGTGTTTATAGGAAGTGTTGTCGTAGAAACTCGAAAAAGGCTCATTTGATTGGAATTCGAAAGGCCTAGTGCCCTTTTAATAGTCGAAAGTAATTGGAAGGCTTGACATTTTTAAAGTTAAGTTCGATGTGATTAATGTATTATATTTTTGTTGTTGTTGTTGTTTAGACAAGGGCACTTTTTATCAAAGGAGTTGTCGTAGGAAGTTCGAAAAGGGCTCATTCGATTGAAAATAGAAAGGGATGATGCCCTTTTAATAGTCGAAAGTGATTGGAAGGAAACTAATCCTCCTCCCACGCCCACCCTCCCATTTGACTTTATGTTTAAAAACTTAATGTTGCCATAAGATTAAATCAAAATGCACTGTGTTAATGCTAATCACACAGTTCATGGTAGCGAACTGTAAGTAAGGAGCGACCCGGCTCAATGGTAACCGAAGCTGTAGAAAATCAAATTTTGATACCAATATATACATCAAAAGAATCAGATTTTAATTTTGATTTCAAATATATAAGTTTCATCAAGTTTAGTCCTATCTATCAAAAATTAAGTGCCTGAAAAATTTGGCTGATTTTCGAAAAAAGGGGGAAAGACCACTTAAAGGTTATAGAACCTTAATGAAAATCACACCATCATATTTAGCGTTCAGAGAACCCTACTGCGGAGGTTTCAAGCACCTATCTACAAAAATGTGGAATTTTGTATTTTTGCCAGAAGAAAGATCACGGATGCGTGTTTATTTGTTTGTTTTTTTGTTTTTTTTCCAAAGGGGTGATCGTATCGACCCAGTGGTCCTAGAATATCGTGGGAGGGCTCATTCGAGCTAAAATTAAAAGTTCTAGTGCCCTTTTGAAGTGACCAAAAAAATGGAGAGCAACTAGGCCCTCTCCCACGCTCATTTTTTTCCCAAAGTTACCTGATAAAAAATTTGAGATAGCCATTTTGTTAAGCATGGTCGAAAATATGATAACTATGTCTTTTAGGATGACTTAATCCCCCGAAGTCCCCGGGAGGAGGGCTGAAAGTTATGAATTTTACCCAATGTTTACATATAGTATTGGGTATTGGGAAGTATTAAATAAAAAAAACAAGTTTTTTAACTGAAAGTAAGGAGCGACGTTAAAACTTAATACGAACAGAAATTATTCCGTATATGAAAGGGGATTTTTGCTGGTAGTGGAGGGGAGGTCAGATGTTATGTGGGAGGACCTTACCATGAAGGAAGTTTTCATGGGAGAAGGGACAAGGGACATTGCTATGAAGGGGGTGCCATATTTACCAGCATTATTCAAATAAAGATCAGAAATTTTATATATATATATATATATATATATATATATATATATATATATATATATATATATAATATATATATATATATATATATATATATATATATATATATATATATATATATATATATATATATATATATATATATATATATATAAAAGTTTTTTAACTGAAAGTAGGGAGCAACATCAAAACTTAAAACAACAGGAAACATTACGTATATGATTGGGTTCATCCCCTAGTCAATACCTCACTCTTTAAGCCAAAGATTATTTAGTACTTTCATAAGAGCTATTTATTATAATTAAGAGCATTTGTGATTAAGTGGTCATTTTAAAGAATTTGAACAAAATTTGAACTTTAGCTTAAAGAGCAAGGTATTGACTAGGGGACGAACCCTCTAATATACTTATTAAAAATATAAGAATATATAGGTTCGTTACGAAAGTTAATTCGCAAGTTACGTATACTTATTACCAATAAAAACGTTCGTAAATAAAATTAAACAGGTTTCGAGAAAGCCATTTAACCAAATAAAAGTAAAATTAATATTCAATTTTTTTTAATTATTCAAGTACGATGAGCCAAAATCAAAACCTGCATTAATTCAAAAACGTTCAAAAATTAAATAAAAAAAACAAGTTTTTTTTAACTGAAAGTAAGGAACGACGTTAAAACTTAAAACGAACAGAAATTATTCCGTATATGAAAGGGGCTGTCCCCTCCTCAACGCCTCGCTCTTTACGCTAAAGTTTGACTATCTCACAACTCTATTTTTTTAAACAATGAAAAACTTTTGCGTAAAGAGCGAGGCATTGAGGAGGGCACAGCCCCTTTCATATACGGAATAATTTCTGTTCGTTTTAAGTTTTAACGTCGTTCCTTACTTTCAGCTAAAAAAAAACTTGTTTTTTTTTATTTAATTTCCCAATAAGGCATCTCAGCAGTATCCTTAGAACGACTGAGGGTATTATGTTCAAATTTTTGGCGCTGCTTCTGCTCTTAAAATTTAACCAAATCATAATAGCATAAGTGTATCCAAGCTATCAAAGAAAGTAAACAGATTTTTTTGCGAATGATATCAAGTTTTCCATTTCAGGTCAACTAGAGGAGGTATGAAACTAGATTAAACACTACTATTTGTGTCCAGGATTTTAAGAGGGTTTTATGATGTTAAAAATTGCTGGAAATTTTTCTCCAGCATAGAAATAGCAGGCCAAACTATAAATTCTTAAGAAAACGAAAAGATTTAAAGCATTATTTTCTTTTTCTCTGAAAAGACTTTGTCAATATAATTCGAACAGAAATTAACTAAAAAAACTTTTTCCACAAAATAAGTTTTTCAAAGAAAAGTAGAGAACTCCATTAAACAAAAAATGAGCAAAAATAAAATCAAATATTCTACCAAGCGTGAAACTACCACAAATCAGCATCGATAAATAACTGAAACCCAAAACAAGCAGAAATTACAATAAATAACCAAGTCAAACTCAAAACGAGCAGACATTTTCGACATTTTCTTTTTTTCAGAATACTCAACCGTCTTTCGAACCTCCTATCGCTTCCGAGCTAATAAACCATAAAATAACTTTACTTGGTGTGGTGATTTCTTCTGACCTCTCATGGTGTGAGAATACAAACACAATTGTAAAAAAAGCTAACGGCGAAATCCAAATGCTAAAAACACTGAAAAAATTTTGAGTTCCTAAGGACAAGCTGAAACTAATATTTTACACTTTCATCCGCCCCTTAGTTGAATATGCTTGTCCGGTTTGGCACTTTGCCCCTACCCAGAATGAAAATGATAAAATAGAACGAGTTCAGAAGAGGTCCCTGCAAATCATTTATGGCGGTTCCCCTCTACCTTACTCCTTTTACCTCAGATAATTTAAACTTGAATCCCTTTCTTCCCGCCGAGTAAAATTACGCTAAAGATTTGGCTCCTCCCTCCTTCAACATCCCATCTACCGATTATTCCTTCCCCCATCTTTTGTCTCTTTAAGATCTCGTCCCCCCAGGGAAGTGGCTGAGAAGGTTCCGAAACAAACCCCAGTCCACTGTAACACCATGTGCTACAATAAAAGCTCTGTGCCAAGCTTTGTGAAACATTACAATGATCTCTAGTGTTTTTATTGTTTAGTTTATTTTATCCTGACGAAGTTTTATCCGACAATTTTATTCTCAATCTCAAGTGTTTTTATCCTTTGGTTTAATTATCGTGACGAAGTTTTATAAGACAACTTTATTTTGCTAATTATGACTAAGAGACATCATATTTGAGCTTTGCCCACGAGAGCTATGTCTTGCTTTTGAATTAAATGAATTTCAATTTGAGTCAAAAGAGGTGTAATACGTCAAATTGTATTTATCGTGTATGTTCGAAAAAAAGTTAAATCTGTTATAAGGCATGCAAAATTAAGATTGATTATGTCGGTTGGTTGAGTGTAAGATCCGTAAAAAAAAGGAAAAGAAGTAAACCAACCCTATCCATGAGGCGGAGGAATAAAGAATAGGTAAACTCTACGTTTCTGAGACCAGAGTTTCAGGCTCTGGCTCCACTGCAATCACAGAGCCTAAAACACTATAGCAACTCTCCTTTTCTACTCTAGGATAGATGATATACCTGGACTACATGAATTCGGTTATATAATGAATCATAAAACAAGAAACGCGCTGTTGGAACTGGTTTGCCCTGGACTTATCAAAATTCAACTAAACCGAAGTCCAGCAAACGTAGCCATAAATCCTCTCTACAGCCCTACCAGTGTCACCGTTGAAGTAGTTAAGGATGAACATCATACATAATTGCAGCATCTATCATGTTTGGGTGCTGCAGAAGATTGTTTGATCTTTGCTAAGAATGATAATGCAAAATTGACCCGTTAGATTAGACCCATCATAATCCCTGAATCCCCAAGCTGTCCAATACCTGTTCTGACGTTGCTAAGCCACGATTTAACCTGGCCGCTTTTCTTTCTACCCTGGAAAGAGAAGTGCTGCTATTAGTACGTGGCATGTCATGGTCTCTTCAGAGATGCTCATTACGTGGCCTAGGCAATTGAGGGGTGATTAAGACCCCCAAAGTGTTAAGTATTGACATATTCCTTTTCCTTTGCGAGGCTATTGTTCAGGGATGATTTTGGGAAATCATCCCAAATGATCAGATGAGTGTCTTAAACCAAATACGATAAGCCCAGATAAAGATAAAGATTTTTATTTTAAAAAATTGCTATCAGAGGCACCGAAGGGCCCAATTCATGTTTTGAAGTCAAAAACATAAACTGGGCAATACCCACACTGTGCCAAATTAAACCGACAGTCTCTTGCCACTTTTTTTTTTCATTTCGTATGTTTAATAGATACATGAATAGATAAACGATTTTTTTGGGCGAATAAAGGCCGTACGAGAGAATGACTGATGTTAATCAGCTTAGAATTAGTCAAAATTGGACACAAACTGCACCAATAGTAAGTCAAAGAAAATATGTAAATATTATTTAAAGAAAAGAATAGGGTATGTCCACGCACGTTTGTGCTGCTTTATATGCTCGTAGTTCAATATATTTCCTTACAGAAACCCACCCTTTGTGGGGTTTCTTTACTGTTTCAAAGACAGAAGATATTTTTTCTAGTTCAACTGCAATTGTCAAACGCGGTTCTGCAGTCCACATTTGTCGCATTTTCAAATACAAACATTTTATGTAAACATCATCATTATTATTTGCAATATTGAATCCCCCAATATATGTTTCTCTTCTATAAAATTAAAATTATTCATTATACTTTATTTTTGTATGACTTGTTTATTAAATCTAAAAACAAAAAATTAGTGAGGGAAACTGACAACTATGTTGCAAATAATTTGCTTTCCAAAAAGTATGTTTTTTATTGTATTATCCTTTGGCAAAAAAGGATCTTAAAAGTTCAATTTCTTAAGATGCCTTAATATAACTTTAGTATGTCTCGAAAAAATGTACTAAAAATAGTACAACTACAGAAGATGGTTACTGTATCCCAGGCAAATGATTAGTGTTAGAGATAAAATAGATGGCGCTGTATAGCTTGAAAAGTCAAGTTTGATTTTTTCCTCATCTAAATGACTAAGATGATACTAATAATGACTAAGATGATACATAATAATACAATAATACATAATACTAGCATAGTGACTCGAATTTTCTCAAACTTAGGCGTCAGGTACACTGCACAACACCGAAATAGGTAAAAAATATTGAAAACAAGAGGAAATGGAAAGTGGGTTAATTTAAAAATGTGAAAAAAAGACTATACTTGATAATGTGTTTTAGATAGGAATACTGATGCAGGCACATGTTTGGATACAATGGAAAGAAAAAGTAAGGAAAATGTGGGCGTGTCCTATTGTCATGGTTTTAGCAGGAATCAGGAATCCTTTTTATTTTGCTCTAGTTTACCCATCGTGGGTTGCTGCCATATTAAAAGAAAGGAAATTCAAAGTAAATAAATTTTATTTATTTTACATTTATTCATTTACTTGAGTGCTTTCGGATATAAAATTATTTTGTCTGGTGTATATGCGAATAAATTGAAGGCTTGTACACGCATGAAGCGGGCACTCACAGTTGTCCATGTGAGAAACACAGTTTCTCTACCTATATTCCACACGCTTAAAGCGTGTTTATACAAATTTCAGCAGAAACAGAATAAAGTTTTTGATTCAGTATCAGTTAGAATTGCTTATTCTCTGTTTAAAGTTTAAAATTCCAAACTCGTCAATTTTCGGCGAAGTTAGAACTTTTGTTAACTTTACGCTTAACCTAAACTTTAAATCTTTTCAGGCTATTTAAAGCCTTACCAGGTTTTTTTTACATTCTTCAGAATGCGTAAAAAAAGGAGTGTTTTGTGATTAATAGAAAAGAAAGGGTATCGAACAAAAATTGTATTAAACGTTTTAAAATTGAAAAGTGAGGTTCTTGATTTCTATTGGTTTAAATATGGGTAAATATAGAGCAGTCCATATTTTTAACCTACGAATAATGTTAAAATACCACTTGATGCCTTTTTTAAAGTCTATTCGAATGTAATAATCACTTTGATCGCAAATTTAACTTTAAGCCATTTTTGGACCCTTGAAAGTGATAATTTTTTCTCTAGTTTTCAATATAAAAAGGTTTAAAACATTGGTTTCAAACTTGCTATTTGATTATAAATCCATTTTTTTAAATTATATAATCCACAAGCATTAATCCGTCACGATTAAATAGGATATTAAATAATTAAAAAGAATTCCGCTGTGTTTTTCTTATTCTGTTATGCTGCTTAAAGACTGACTATGCGACTAAATCATAGACAGCGCAACAGCGCTGCCTAAGTAAAGAACGATGTTGGCAAAATGTATTATTTAGTTCTTTGTTTTAGACCAGAGTACTTCGTATCGAAGTAGTTGTCATAGAAACTTCGAAAAGGGCTCATTCGATTGGAAATTGGAAGGGCTTGTGCCCATTTTAATAGCCAAAAGAGATTGAAAGGCAACTAACACCCTTTCCACGCCTAAATTTTCCCCATACACATTGAATCAAAATTTTGAGATAGCCATTTTGTTCAACATAGTTGAAAGATCTGGAAAATATGTCTTTGAGAAGGACAACCCCCCCACAGCCCCCAGGGGAAGGGTTATACAGTATGCACTGGGGCATATGAGGGTTTTATGGAAAGCTTTGTCGCAGAAGCTTCAGAAAGGGCTCATTCGATTGAAAGTTCAAAGGACTACTGCCCTTTTTAATGGTCAAAAGTGATTGGAGGGCAAATGAGCCCCTCTCACGCTCACCATTTTGCCACATACATTCAATCAAAATTTTGAAATATTCATTTTGTTCAACGTAGTTAAAAGTTCTGAAAATTAGGTCTTTGAGGATGACAATCCCCTCCCATAACCCTGAAGACAAGGATTATAAGTTATGTCATATACAAGGGTTGTAAGCTATGCCACAATCAAAAGTATTGAGATAGACATTTTGTTCAAGGTATTTGAAAGGTTTGGAAATTATTTCCTTGAGGAAAAGAAAATCCTCAGCCCTCAGGGCAAGGGTTGTAAGCTATGCCCTGGGGGCATATAAGGTTTTATAAAAAGCATGGTCATATAAACTTTGGAGGGGGTTCATTGGATTTGTAATCAGACGCTCTAGTGCTCTTTTTAAGAGTCAGAGTGATCAGAGGGTAGCTATCCACCCCTTCACAACACATGGTATTGTCCCAAAATGCATCTAATAGAAATTTAGAGACAGCTATTCTATTCAAAATAGTCCAAATATTATATAAAAATAATTTTGGGGTTGAAAAAAACCCATAGATTGGGGGCAAGGGTTGTACGTTATGCCCAGGGGGTATTTTATGGAAGGGACGGTTGTTAAACTTTAGAAGAGGCTCAGTCTTTTTCCCTGAAAAAGAATATGTCAATATAAAACGAAAAGAAATTAATTTAAAAAAAGCTTTTTCCACAAAATAAGTTTTTCAAAAAAAGTAAAGAGCTCCATTAAACCGAAAATGAACAAAAATAGAATAAAAAAATATACCAAGCATACAACTACCACAAATCAGTATGTATAAATAAATGAAACCCAAAACAAACAGAATTTAAAATAAATAACAGAATCAAACTCAAAACGAACAGAAATTCAGTACAAAGAGAGAGAAAAAAAGTAAACACTAAAAATTCTGTTTTCGAGGAGATGATAATCACAACAAAGGGTGGAAAAGGATTTGAAAGATTTAAAGTTAATATTTTGGTAGATGGGACAAAGCAAGGATTAGGCTTCATGCTTTTTTTACAACCCAAAATTTAGAGATTTGGAACGGAGTTGGTGATTTGAATGACGGAGAGACCTTCAGTTGCAGTAGTGAGACAGGGACTTTGGGATAGAGTTTGGGCAGGCTGTATATGCAACCTGAAGATTGCTCAGTTGAATTACGTGTGAGAGGTTATTCTGACTCGTGCTGGAGCAACCAGAGTACAGATCTGGAGATAGATACAGCCAGGTCAGGCTCAAAAGAGCTTTGACGGCTCGATTCTGGCTGTCTTAAGTGGCTTCAGGTGAGACGAAAAATGTTTCCCAACATCAAAGAAGAGTGAGAGAGGTAAACAACAGTGAGAAGTGCCATATATTATAGCAAAAAAGAGGGAAGTATGAACAAGGGCTCAAGGAACAAAAGAAAGATACAACGAATACAGGAACTTAAACAGTTTCGGTAATTTTGCATGGAGTGCTGTTTAGAATATGCACTTTGTAACAGTGTTACAATAGCTTAGGGCAATTTTGGTAAGGATTAAAAAAGAATAAATACTGTTTAAGAGCCCCTGGCTTAGGGCCGACTTAATGGTAAAGTTGGTTTCCTAAGAAAAAAGTTTAATTAGATATATATTGGAAAATAGTACTAAAAATAATAAATGTCAGCATAAAGAATGTTTCAGTATCGATTGAAATGAATTTAATCTCGCTAAAACTCCTGAAATTGTACGATTTCAAGACTGATTTTGTATAATTCGTTATTTTTATTAATATCCACATCTATTTCAAGTTTAACTTAACTTTGCTCGGCTAAATATAGGTTAGAATACATATTATTGCCTAACTATAGGTTATAATAAATATAAGGTGTATACATATATATACGTACAGACATACACACACATAAATACACATATATACATATACATTCATTCACATATGCATATATACCAATAAAATATCCCAATAATAATCGAATAAAATATACAAATAATAATCAAATAATTGTTTTTTTTTGTATTTTTGTTGCACAACATAATATTCTAAATAATTCTACATTACATCAAAAAGAATTATCAAGGTTTGTCAAAGCAATCAAGGCTTTACCGTAGTAGCAAATAAGAGATTTCTGATAAACCTCTTCTTAATTCAATCCTCTAAAAAAAACGTCCATTTAACATTTTTGAAATATTTTAGTAACAAGATTTTATCACTCTTTTTACAACTAAAATGTTGAAACTTTTTTTTTGAAAAATTTAGGCATTTCTGACGATAAAACAGGTAATAAAAAATATTATATTAGTATCCGGAAAAAAATAGGGTTCAAAAACCCTATGCCCTTGAAAATCCAGGATATAATTTGTACTTTACTGAAAAAATTGTTTTAAATGTTTTCATTTTTATAACTTTAAGAAATCAAAAATTAATTAAGATTTTAAGGAATAATTTTCAGTATACGTATATTAAACTGACAATGCACATTTTCGTAAGTAAATTTATTTGAATACTGATTTGATACTGATTTTTGGTAGTTGTATATCATAGGTCAGAAATGTCGACTGCGCCATATTTACCAAAATAGGAACCTCTCATTGGTTTAAAAAATGATCGTACTTTTAATTTAAAAATATTTGACAAATCAGGTTAGGATTAATACCTTGCCCGTCAGGTATTGTAGCGTGAAAAGTATTCAAAAGATTATGAGGGCACCATGGGAGGGGGGATTCCATATCGAAGACCTTCGCCAGGATTCAATAATACATAAGACAGTAAGTAATACATAAGTACAGATATATAGTCAGTTTTATTTACAGAAATTTATACGAATTTGTCAACCCACCCTATTCTCCGCCTTGTAGCTCTTTATGGCGTTTTTTATTGTATTTAGACGTATCTGTTAGGAAACAAAAGAGAGTCAAAAATTCATTATTTTTTTTGTAAATCAGCCCCTAAAGTAATTGATTTTGGGAGCTTATACCTAATTTATTTTCTACAAATGTGTCAAGAAAAAAAAACAACTGGAAACTAAAAAATTCTGACTTTTCTAAGGGGAATCCTCAATGTAGGGGAAAACTTATTATAAATGTTGGTATGCCCTAATTGCACAAGGCGTTAGAGTGTTCAAAGGATTAAAAAATATTGTATTTATGGATGTTTGCTCATATTTTCTTTGTGGATAGAATACACCCTTGACCGCTATGACTGGATGCATGCACTTTGAAACTCAGTCTTTCAAAGACTGATTTCAAATGATCAGTACGTTATTATTCTCTTTCCTGTTATTGGTTATTGTAACATCTCGTATGTATCATGGCAATTTAACCAACATTTTTTGTCTATTCAATGTTAAGATTTTTCAATATAGCTCCACACAAAGAAAATCTTGGCTATACGAATGCAAACTATAGCATAAAATCAAATCATGGTGTTCAGTATTTTGACACAAATTATTGAAAATTAAAACAGAGCACATATAGTTCTAAATGAGCATAACACCAGAGAATACATAAAACTCTTTTCTTTCTTGTAAAACTTATATTTATGATTGGAATAAATTTCTAGTAATCAAAAATAAAAGCCCCCTACAGTAGATATCCCTTCCCTCTTATACTTAACCCTCCCTTCAAGGTGTTTGTCAAAATAAACCATGCTTCTTCATGAGAAAAATTCATCAGCCCTTATTTAGAGTACAGATGGTTTTCATGAGAAGCTAAAGCATCCCTTATTTGCTGGTTTGCATTCCATGAAAATCTACTAATTTACAAAAGCTGCATAAGCATTTAGTCAGCAACTACCAGACACATAATTGGGTGAAAGAATATTTTAACTGGCAGTTGATATTCCCTGTGAAAAGCAGGGAAAAATTGAGCTGATGAAACAAACTCGCGATAATAAACTGTGAGTAAAGAGCAACTCGTCTTAATAATAACTGAAACTCCAAAAAAACAATTCCTATCAATATATACATGAAATGAATTTGCTTTTTATTTAATTACAAATATTTATAATTCACGAAGTTTAAAACTACTTATAAAAAGTATATTAAAATACGTATATTAAACTGACAATGTACATTTTTGTAAGTAAATTTATTTGAATACTGATTTGATACTGATTTTTGTTAGTTGTATATTATATGTCAGAAATGTGGACTGCGCCATATTTACCAAAATAGGAACCTCTCATTGGTTTAAATAATGACCGTACTTTTAATTTAAAAATATTTCACAAATCAGCTTAGGATTATTACCTTGCCCGTCAGGTGATGCCCGTCAATGATAAATACGAGATGTTACAATAACCAACACTTCTCTTCCCAGGGTAGAAAAAACAGCGGCAAGGTTTAATCGTGGCATATCATCGTCAGAACAGGTATTGAACAGCTTTGGGATTCAATGATTATGATAGGTCTTATCTAACGGGTCAATTTTTGCATTATCATTCTTAACAACGATCAAACAATCTTTTTTAATAGGGAAATGATGATTCTTTAGCAAATGCTTAAATGAGAGCAACTGGAACGTCAAAAGGGGCAACGGAAGTTCTTTTTAACGAAGAGAGTTTACGAGGAAGAGGTCCCTGCAAATCATTTACGGCGGTTCCCCTCTAGCTTAGTCCTTTTAACTCAAGTAATTTAAACTTGAATCCCTTTCTTCCCGCCAAGAAAAATTATGCCAAAGATTTGGTTCCTACCTCCTTCAACATCCCATCTACCGATCATACCTTCCCCCATCTCTTTTTCCATAAGATCTCATCCCCCCAGGGATGTGGCTGAGAAGGTTCCTAAACAAACCCCAGTCCACTGTAACATCATATGCTATAGTAAAAGCTTTGTGCCAAGCTTTGTGAAATATTACAATGATCTCTAGTGTTTTTATTGTTTAGTTTATTTTATCCTGACGAAGTTTTAGCCGACAATTTTATTCTCAATCTCAAGTGTTTTTGTAATTTGGTTTAATTATCGTGACGAAGTTTTATATGACAACTTTATTTTGCTAATTATGACTAAGAGACATCATATTTGGGCTTTGCCCAAGAGAGCTATGTCTTGTTTTTGAATTAAATGAATTTGAATTTGAGTAAAAAAAGGTGCAATACGTCAACTTGTATTTATTGTGTATGTTCGAAAAAAAGTTAAATCTGTTATAAGGCATGCAAAATTAAGATTGATTATTTCGGTTGGTGGAGTGTAAGATCCGTAGACAAAAAAGGAGAAGAAGTAAACCAGCCCTATCTATGAGGCGGAGGAATAAAGAATAGGTAAACTCTACGTTTCTGAGACCAGAGTTTCAGGCTCTGGCTCTGCAGCAGTCACAGAGCCTAAAACACTATAGCAACTCTCCTTTTCTACTCTAGGATAGATGATAAACCTGGACTACATGAATTCGGTTATATAATGAATCAGAAAGCAAGAAACGCGCTGTTGGAATGGGAACTAATTTGCCCTGGACTTATCTAAATTCAACTAAACCGAAGTCCAGCAAACGTAGCCATAAATCCTCTCTACAGCCCTACCTGTGTCACCGTTGATGTAGTTAAGGAAGAACATCATATATAATTGCAGCACCTATCATATTTGGATGCTGCAAAAGATTGTTTGATCGTTGTTAAGAATGACAATGCAAAAATTTACCCGTTAGATTAGACCCATCATAATCCCTGAATCCCCAAGCTGTTCAAAACCTGTTCTGACGATGCTATGCCACGATTTAACCTTGCAGGTGTTCTTTCTACCCTGGAAAGAAAAGTGCCGCTAGTAGTAGGTGGCATGTCATGGTCTCTTCAGAGCTGCTCATTACGTGGCCTAGTCAATTGAAAGGTGATTAAGACCCCCAAAGTGTTAAGTATTGACATATTTCTCTTCCTTTGCGAGGCCATTGTTCAGGGATGATTTTGGGAAATCATCCCAAATGATCAGATGAGTGTCTTAAACCAAATACGATAAGCCCAGATAAAGATAAAGATTTTGATTTTAAAAAATTGCTATCACAAGCACCGAAGGGATTCATGTTTTGAAGTCAAAAACATAAACTGGGCAATACCCACACTGTGCCAAATTAAACCGACAGTCTCTTGCCACTTGTTTTTTTCATTTCGTATGTTTAATAGATGCATGAATAGATGAACGAATTATTTGGGCGAATAAAGGCCGTACGAGAGATTGAGTGATGTTAATCAGCTTAAAATTAGTCACAATTGGACACAAACTGCACCAATAGTAAGTCAAAGAAAATATGTAAATAGTATTTAAAGAAAAGAATAGGGTATGTCCAGTCATGTTTGTGCTGCTTTATATGCTCGTAGTTCAATATATTTTCCTTACAGAAACTCACCCTTTGTGGGGTTTCTTTACTGTTTCAAAGACAGAAGATGTCTTGTCTAGTTAAACTGCAATTGTCAAACGCGGTTCTTCTGTTCACATTTGTCGCATTTTCAAATACAAACATTGTATGTAAACATCATCATTATTATTTGCAATATTGAAGCCCCCAATATATGTTTATCTTCTTTAAAATGAAAATTATTCATTATACTTTATTTTTGTATGAGTTGTTTATTAAATCTAAAAACAAAAAATTAGTGAGGGAAACTGACAACTATGTTGCAAATAATTTGCTGTCCAAAAAGTATGTTTTTTATTGTATTATCTTTTGGCAAAAAAGGATCTTAAAAGTTCTATTGTTTAAGATGCCTTAATATAGCCTGAGTATGTCTCGAAAAAATATACTAAAAATAGTACAACTACAGAAGATGGTTACAGTATCCCAGGCAAATGATTAGTCTTAGAGATAAAATAGATGGCGCTGCATAGCTTGAAAAGTCAAGTTTGATTTTTTCCTGATCTAAATGACTAAGATGATACTAGCATAGTGACTCGAACTTTCTCACACTTAGGTGTCAGGTACACTGGACAACAAAGAATTAGGTAAAAATATTGAAAACAAGAGGAAATGGAAAGAGGGTTAATTTCAAAATGTGAAAAAAAGACTATACTTTATAATATATTTTAGATCCGAAATACTGATGCAGGCACATGTTTGGATACAATGGAAAGAAAAAGTAATGAAAATGTGGGCGTGTCCTATTGTCATGGTTTTGGCAGGAATCAGGCATTCACCTGCACTAAGCGGCAACAGATAATGTCCAATGACAACTGCTTAGATGCTTCAGGTAATGATCGCACTTTGAGGCTGGTTTTATGTCATGGTCTTGGGGGAAATCAAGCATGTGTGAGTTCATTCCCAGTTTAAAAAAGGAAAAATAGGTACTACTATGGTTGCCTATGGTCAGGTAAAGTGGGATTGGTAACCATGCTGAGAGCTTCAGCATGAAGGGGTAAAAAAAAATGCAGACTTAAGAATATTATCTCTGGAGAATTTGTCTTGTATCGGCTAATCAAAACTAGTGACATATTAAGTAGGAAGCTTAAAAAAAGAAAGGAAAAGAATGTGTTAAAAGACATCAATGCAGAAAAATAGAAGAAAACTATTTAAGACTTCATGCACTAGTGCATACAGTGGGATATTTCCCCCCCCCGTATTGGGTATAGTTTTATTCTATACCCCCTTCAAACATAAGTTGTATTGGTCCCAAAATGCATCTAATAGAAATTTGGAGACATCCATTCTATTCAAAATAGTCCCAATATCATATAAAAATGCTTTTGGGGTTGAAAAAACCCCATAGATTTGGGGCAAGGGTTGTACGTTATGCCCAGGGGGCATTTTATGGAAGGGACGGTTGTTAAACTTTAGAAGAGGCTCAGTCTTTTTCAGGGAAAAAGACTATGTCAATATAAAACGAAAAGAAATTAATTTAAAAAAAGCTTTTTCCACAAAATAAGTTTTTCAAAAAATGTAAAGAGCTCCATTAAACCGAAAATGAAAAAAAATAGAATCAAATAATATACCAGGCATACAACTACCACAAATCAGTATCAATAAATAAATGAAACCCAAAACAAACAGAAATTAAAATAAATAACAGAGTCCAACTCAAAACGAGCAGAAATTAATATGAGTAGGTTTCTAAACTCCAAGCTTTTTTAAAATCCAGAATATAATTTGTACTTTACTGAAAAATTCTTCTAATTGTGTTCATTTTTATAACTTTAATAAATCAAAAATTAATTAAGATTTTAAGGAATAATTTTCAGTATATGTATATTAAACTGACAATACACATTTTTGTAAGTAAATTTATTTGAATACTGATTTGATACTAATTTTTGGTAGTTGTATATCATAGGTCAGAAATTTGGACTGCGCCACATTTGCCAAAATAGGAACCTCTCATTGGTTTAAATAATGATCGCGCTTTTGATTTAAAAATATTTGACGAAGCAGGTTAGGATTATTACCTTGCCCGTCAGGTATTGTAGCGTGAAAAGTATTCGAAAGATTAAGATGGCCCTATGGGAGGGGGGATCCAAGACCTTCGTAAGGATGCAAAAATAAATAAGACAGTAAGTAATACATAAGCACAGACATATAGTCATTTTTATTTAAAGAAATTTATACGAATCTGTCAACCCACCCTATTCTCCGCCTTGTTGCTCTTTATGGCTGTTTTTATTGTATTTAGACGTATCTGTTAGGAAACAAAAGGGAGTCAAAAATTCATTAATTTTTTTTTATAAATAAGCTCCTAAAGTCATTGATTTTGGGAGCTTATACCTAATTTATTTTCTAAAAATATGTCAAGAAAAAAAATGGAAACTAAAAATTTCTGACTTTTCTAAGGGGAATCCTCAACGTAGGGGAAAACTTATTATAAATGTTGGTGTGCCCTAATTTAACAAGGCATTAGAGTGTCCAAAGGACTAAAAAATATTTTATTAAGGGATGTTTGCTCATATTTTCTTTGTGGACAGAATACATCCTTGACCGCTATAACAGGATACATGCACTTTAAAACTCAGTCTTTTAAAGATTGATTTCAAATGATTAGTACGTTATCATTCTCTTTGCCGTTATTAGTTACTGTAACATCTCGTATTTATCATTACAATTTGACCAACATTTGTTGTCTATTCAATGTTAAGATCCTTCAATATTGCATACGATATCACAGAGCTGATCTCACCGGTTTTTCCTCCTCTTCAAACATATCAGAACGGATGATTGAAAGGAAGCAGCACTAACTGTTTAATTAGTCAGAATGTATCACCTTATTGTCGAGTGGCTTGACGGAGAAGCCTTTGTCAATCTTCTCCTAGTGGATTATCGAAAAGCTTTTGATCTTATTCGAGTTTTAATAGCTGTGACAAATTTACGCGCAATGGGTGCACGCAAGCATATTCTCCTTTTAGTGATTTATTTTTTGCAAGACCATTTCCAGTGCGTTTACAGCCTTTTCCCTAAAGACACCAACTCCGAATGAGCTGAGCTCAAGTGTGGTGCTCCACAAGATACGAAACTTGCAGTGCTGTTGTTCTTAGCAATTATAAAGTTTGTCCTTTCTGAGTTTGAGGACAGGCTTAAGTACGTAGCAGACTTCTAAGTTCATCTGAAATATCTCAATAAAAACTCCGAGGCAGTTCCCCAACTCAGTGATGTGATAATGAGCAACTTTAAGGACTACTGTACTATCAACAGCCTTCAAATCAACCAAGGATAAACCAAAATCCATCGCTTTAATCCTCTTAAGAGGGACTTTGTCAGTCCTCCTCCACTTTATCCTAGTGTATTTTCGGCTGTAATTCCCGGTGTCACATTTATTGTTGACTGCTCGTTTAGTTTAGTACTCATGTTGATACGATCACAGAAAAGGCAAATGGTGCGATGCGTACCCTTATCTTAGTACGTCGTTTCAGTTTTTATGTATCCCAACTTAAGACGGCTTACCTTGCATACATCCGACCAATTCTCGAGTATGCTTTCCCAGGAAGGGGCCCTCAAGTCAGCAATACAAGTCACCCAAGTGATCAACTTGAGTCACTACAGAAAAGAGCCTTTGAAGTTATTCCCTCAGACGCATATGTAAGTTATGAATCGGTATTATCTGTCCTATAACTACGATCCCTTGCCATCGCAAATCTGCAAATTTGGGCAATTTCTTCTTAGCAGTGAAAAACATAGATAGGTTTCCAATTATATGTCTGGTAGTTGGTGACTGAATGCTTATACAGCTTTTGTAAATTAGTAGATTTTCATGGCTTGGCAAACCAGTGCCTTGCCATGCCATGCCATGCCAACTAAGATAAAAATTAGTTAATAAATTGATTAATCGGTGTGGCAATTAATTCATTAATTAAGATGATAATTCAACTACTTCTTTCTAATAGTTTTATGCTGATGCATGGAAACATCTATGTCCCTAATTAATTTTATCAACAAATCGATAAATTATAATTTACTCTGAAAGTGTTGAAAAAAAGTTTATGACTAAATTTAAAGATGGTAAAAAAAGGGACACTGCACTGCAATTTGCAGTACCTACCAATGCTTCTGATCTCTGTTTCTTGGCTCTTCAGACAAGAAATGCAATGAAAGGAGGTGGGTAGTCAGGCATTTTTTGGTCTTACAAACTATTCCTGTTGAACTACACTGGATTTCTCCAGGTACTATTTTGGAGCTGTATAGACTTTGGCAAAGAATAATGAGTCAGACCAATGATCCTTGTTCTAAACCAATAATCAACAACACCAGGGCTCGAACCCCCATCCTTAACGACACAGAATTACGAATCTAGCATGCCAATCACTGAACAAGAGCTGATTAAGAGTGGCACCCTGGACATTAGACATTAGGTTTGAAACATCATTTACAACTTCACAACAAGTATTTGAACTGTGGTGCAACTGTGGTGCGATTTCGCAGGTGCAATTTGAACTGTAAAAAACAAAGCCCACCTCCATTTATTTCTGAGAAGAAAAAATTAGCAAACATTATCGTGATTTGAACTTGCGATCAAAATCTGTCAATAGCATTTTATTTTGCTGTAAAAATTCACCAACAATTTACTGTTGCCTCGTGGAACACGCTTGTAATATTGTTGCTAACAAATTTTACTAGTTCGGCAGAAATGTGGCTTTAGGTTTAGGGAATTATTTGACCTGTCCCTAAACAGAAAAACCATTCATTACTTAGAAAAGAATGGAGATAAAAAAAAAGATAATTTCTCATGTAGGTAGGATAAAGTGTACCAAAATGCGAATCACCTCAAAACTGGGCTTATTGAAATGTATTCGAAAAGATGACGCCTTTGTTTGCTTCTGAAGAAATAGCCGTTTCGGCCATACCATCTATTACATCAATATAAACAAGTAAAACAGAGTTCTACTTTAGCCATATTCGTTTTTCACGTTATTGCCCAAAAATGAAGGGTCCTTTTTATTATTATTCACTGATCAAGACAAGCCATTACACCACATTACAACAGGTTGTAAGGGCGCTATTGTATAAGTTACAAAGTAAAAAAATAAACTGCAAATATTTTTTTTTTTAGTTTTTACTGAGTTCTATTAAAGACGGTCTGTACTCTTGTTTTGTTGCTTTATTTAGTATGGCTGTTCTTTAGCAACTTTAAGATGATTATTTTTGATGACATCTATGGTTATGACAGTTAAAAATGAAGGAAAGGAAAAACATTTAAAAATGAGTATTTTTATTCAGTTTGCCATATCTCTCGATAAAAAAAAGTCGAAAATTATGTTAAGAGTCGTTATTTATATTTTATTGTTTTCTTTATCTTGTTTTTTTTTTATGAGTATTTATTTTTTGCTACTTTTATTTTTCTTTTTTTCTTTATACAGTGTATCTTTTCTACTGTTAGTCTGGTTTGGTTGTTCCTAGTGAGAGATGCGTCTTGTTGATTTTTTTTCTTTTTATTAAATCTGTTACATTTTCTTTACATTTTGGTATAGGGTGTTGGAACGTTTTGGCTCTGGATTTTGATATTTCTTGTTTTTGTTGTCTAGGGCTAAACGGAAAGCAGGTCATCCCCTTGTGGGGTGGGATGACGTCATAAAGCTATTGTAAAATAGAAATTTCATTAGCGGGTTAAACCTTTGCAAATTATCTCAATAAAAATATTTTTTAAACTAACGCCTCCTTTTTTTGAATAAAGGAAATTGGAACTTCCCAAAGCTTTATTCTACGCTCTGACTGAGAATCAAACAGACTGAGCTAGATATCTATTAGAGAATGGAGCCCACCAAAATGAAGAGTTCATACAAAAACAGGGGTTTGTGATTATAAGTGAGATACACTCTTGCATCGTAATGTTAGGAAAGACAATTATGAAATGTGTCAACTATTAGTTTCAAATGGTGTAGATATAGATGCCTTAGATTCGAACCATAGAACAGCCTTATCTTACGGTGTGTCTGAGAGCCAATTTACTCTTGACTATATATCTGTTAGAGAATGGAGCCAGCCCAAATACAAAATTTGGTATTTGGCAAGAGGAATACTTCATTCAAGAATCAATGTTACGCATTGCTGCTAGGAAAGGCAATACGGACATCTTCCAAGTAGTATTTTCAATGGGAGCCAATATAATTTTTTTCACTTTAAATAGCGAGGTTGCTTAGTTGAGAGCTTTGGAAAATATTATTTCCTCTAGAAATCACTGTCCATCCAATTCAGTCATAGCTGAATACTTTTTGAAAGATTAAATATTTTATAATTCCTAATTAACAAAGATATCAAAGATATCAAAGATAAGGAAATATTCATGCAAGTTGTGAGTTCAAAGCGCAACTTTCAAAATTAGCACCAACAATAGGTGGTATCCAACAATGTGTAAACTTACCTCCGCAGAATCAGATGACTCACTTAAATCAATTTGCCGGGTTATAAATTGGGAAAAATAGATAATGCAAATATAACTGACATTACTAATAATAATAATAATAATAATAATACTAAATTATTTATAACCCACTTTTATACAGAATAAGCGGAGTAAAGTACACTAAAAAGGAAAAAAAATCAAATACACAGAAACAAAGATAACTTAAACCTTAATCACTGACAAAAACACACGGATAATATTATGGTTTGGGCCAAGGGACACAAAGCCGTTTCTTTTCAAATTATTACTAAGCAATTCAAACGATTGGATAATGTCGGTAGCACCATACTTCTCAATAATACGTGTGTTACGATATGAAGTGGGAAGGTACAAAAAATTTGCAATATCTAAAATAAGCGATACGAATCCGACGCAAATCATTCTTATTCAATAACAAATACATTCCACTTAAAAACAAGACAGAATGGTCACAATATGTGGAATACATTTTTTCTAAAGCTCGGCGTGAATATTTTCCACGGTTAGGTACAATTTTCCCATATCCGATCTTCAACTTTTCTTTTACATCTCTCAAAAATTGAAGTCGCAAAAAAGTGAGCGTAGAACAAATACTAATTCCTAACCACCGTAAACTCACAACATTGTGAATTACTGAGGATCCACAGGACAAATTATGAGCAGATGATTTGGGATTGAAAACTAAATATTTGCATTTATCAAAATTCAAAAACAGACCAACATCCCGAAACATCATAGAAATACGTTGCACCGATAATGCCAAAATAGACTTGGTTCGGCTTAAAACTAGCAGGTCGTCCGCATACGCAATATAAGACACATCAGATAAATTATAAAAATACGAAGGCTTGATTCCTAACAACACATTTTGAATGCAAGCATTAAATAGATAAGGTGATAGCACCCCACCCTGTCGTACTCCAGATTGACCTGGTATATTACTGCAGTACCCTGTACCAGATTTTAAACGAAAAAACGAAATTACTATACCAAAATTTCAGTACATGTATGACAGAAGGGTTCACTCCAAACTCTGACAAAGAGTGCCACATTTGTGCATGGCAAATACTATCTAGAGCTATCTAGAGTGACACTAGAGCTGAGCGACTAGTGCCGGACAATCACAACGTAAATGGTGAGCGCTAATCCCATCAAGATCACTTAACAATACTTTTAGTTGAGCCGGGAATAACATGACGTTGCAAAACTTTAGGTGGCAAAAATTTAGAAATTAAGCACTGAAAATGATAATGAACACTATACTCAATCTTGCAAAAAATACTTTTATAATGCCCAAGCCAAGACGAATCTGCGATAACATCACTAGTACCTAATGAATCAAATTTAGACGTATTAATGACTTCTTTCCATTGTACTGCACTTTTAGGGAACTAAGCACCATTATATCAAACCAAACGAAGATACCGTTTAAACTCCGCTTTTGTCCTACTCTTTATATCAAACACTTGGCCTCGCAAGTGCCGCCCATACCCACTCCAGATGCGAAGCCAGAGTTTAGCACGATTTTCGACGGCTTTAAGACCCGGGTCTTCTTTCCAAATTAGTCTTCGAGTTTTCAGTTTTGAGATTAAGAGCTTTGGGTGCTATGTGGTAAACAATAGGCAACAAATCTAAAACTAAAATGGCACGAGTAGAGGAGCTATGAACATCACAATTGAAGTCACCGATCATTAGCCAACGCCTATCTATGACCTATCAATAGCCAACGATACCCATGCTTTTCAATACTGCATAACAGAGTTTTAAGGGATGAGCAGGCATTAGAAAACTTAGTAAGTGAAGCTTTTGATATGGTTTTAGTAAGCCATTGATATTAAAAGAGCAGATCGAGACGGACAATTCGACAGTCATTTCCGAATCATACGTTTGCTCAGGACATCACGCAGAATACGAGATTTTAGGCTATAGGATGCATGATTACCCTCACAATTAGCGCCTTTTGGATCAAAAACACAGGGGGAATCACGGGATGATACATGAGAGCCAGCACAGTGGCTGCATTTTGTTGGCTTATCACATTCAGTTTTCATGTGGTTGGGAGATTGACAATTATTACAGCAACGGGGCGGCTGCAGGAAAACAAAAACCCGGAATGATTCATTGCCCACCTTGAGCCCGAGTCGTAGGCTATTACTCTGGGCTACAGCATCAGCAAAGGTAATTTTCACAGCCAGGGATTTTCCCAAACGTTCAGCGTCGATGACACCTTCACATTTCTTAAAAATTATCGCCTCATAATTAGTGGGCACCCCCTTAACAATGCCATGAAATTTCTTTTCTTAAATCATGACGTCACAGCTATTCAATACGGTTGGAACTGCATCGCTGAAAATCTTTGCTGCATCTTGACTAATCTGAACAAGCAGCTTATCGCCAGAAGGCTTTATGCTGTGAATAGCTTCATGGCCAGGGATTTTATTAATAGCATGAGCCCATTTTGAAGGATCGTCAAGTTTAGTAGGCACTTTGAAATGATAACGGTGTCAGTGCTTTCAGTATGAGGACTTGCATAAGCAATAAGAAGTGACGGAAAATTTAAATCACAAGCTGTTACCTTTTCTTTGATTTAGTTAAGGGTACTATCCAGAGCAAAAATTTTGGAAGCAAGTTTGTGATAAGCAACAGCAGGAATTACAGGCACTTCAGTGGGTGGAATAATTACATAGGTTGGCACTGTTAGCTCCTCATTTTCACACTTCCGAAGCAATTCAATCATATCTTTCACGTGCCGAGCGGAGGCATTATCACCTTGTCTCCTTGGTGTTGTTTTACTACTAGGGTATGTTTCTGCCCATAAATCAACTTTAGCATCTTTGAGAGTATTTTCAGGAAAAAACTCCACTGCATGATTAATAATAACTTCATCATCAATACCCGATTGAATTTTTGATTGGATAAAATTAAGAATAGCTGAATGCGAAAACATTATCACTTTGCTTAGCTCAGCCCAAAATAGTCTTGGTTCAAAACAGCCGAAATTAATCCATTATCCAGGTAAAAAAAAAGTCCATCAAGATTTCATATGCAATCATTAGAATCAGCTTTAAAGTCCATATATGTCTGCATGAGGATGACAAACAGCCCTCAGCAAAAGGGTTGTAAGTTATGCGCTGGGGTCATATAAGGTTTTATGGAAAACGTTGTATAAACTTTAAAAAGGGCTCATTTGTTTGGAAATTGAAAGCGCTAGTGCCCTATTTAATAGTAGAAAGGGATTGGAGGGCAAATAACGCCTCTCTCACGCCCATCATTTCCCCAAAGACATTCAGTCAAAATTTTGAGATAGAAAGTTTGTTCAACATAGGCAACTAACACCCCTCTTATGCCCACCATTTCCCCAAAAGACATCTAATACAAATTGTGAGATAGCCAATTTGTTCAAAGTAGTTGAAAGTTCTGAAAATTAGGTCTTTGCCAGTGTCGTCGTAGAAATTTCAAAAAGGACTCATTTAATTGGAAATTGAGAGGGCTAGTGCCCTTATTAAAAGTCAAAAATGATCGAAGGGCGAATGCCCTCCTCCCTCATACCCATCACTTCCGCAGATACTTTCAATCAACATTTTGTTACAGCAATTTTGTTGAACGTAGTATAAGGGTCCGGAAATCATCTTTTTGAACAACCCCCACATGACCCTCATGGCTAAGGTTGTAATTTATACTCTAGGGGCATATAATGTCATACAGTAAGTGTTGTCCTAAAAATTTCAAAAAGGGCTCTTTCAATTGGAAATTGAGAGGGCTATTGCCCATTTTAATAGTCCAAAGTAATCAGTGAGAAAATCGTCTGACCCCCATCATTTTCCCCAACATTTCCCGAATCAAAATCAAAATAGCCAAACCAAATCAAAATAACGTAATTAAAACCAAGCTATCAAAGAAAGTAAACAGATTTGCAAATGATTTCATGTTTTCTATTTCAGGTCAACTAGAGGAGGTATGAAACTAAATTAAATACTACTATTTGTGTTCGAAATTTTTCTTTTGATAAAACCTTTTCTCTGGTATACAAATAACAGGCCAAACTATGAAGTCTTAAAAAACGAAAAGATTTAAAGTATTATTTTCTTTTCCCTGAAAAGACTATGTCCAATATAAAACAAACAGAAATTAATTAAAAAAACTTTTTCCACAAAGTAAGTTTTTCACAGAAAAGTAAAGAACTTCATTAAACCAAAAAGGAGCAAAAATAAAATAGAATAATCTGCTAAGTTTGAAACAACAAATCAGCATCGATAAATAAATGAAACCCAAAACGAACAGAAATTACAATAAATAACCCAGTCAAACTCAAAACGAGCAAAAAAGGCCAGAACATAGCCCAAGGCCTTTCCAAGGCCAGAACGTAATTTGCACTCTACTGAAAAAACTACAAATGAAGGTGCATTGTCAGTTTAATATACATATACTGATATTTAGTAATCAAAATGTAATTTTGTTTGATTTATTAAAGTCCTAAGAGTAAAAACATTGTAAACGTTTTTTTTCTGCTGACTTGTGAACCTGTTACGTATAGGATTGCTAGGAAGAAAAGATTTCCTTGTAAACCCATTAATATTCTGCTTAGGAGCAACAAGTTTTGTGCACAGGAAATAAAACTGAGATCCAGACTCTCTTGAAAAAAATGTCCCTCGTCCCTCGTAAAAGTCTATATTATGGAATGATTTCCAGAGTTGAAGTTGATGGGGCTTAGAGCAGACCCATGCCAAACTTTCTTGAAAAGCTCAGTGGGTTCGGAAAGATTTTACTTACAGTGTCAGCCGATTATTTCCCATCCCAAAACAAGGCAGATATGGGTGTAGGAGAACCAATCCTGGAGAACTTGGATAATGTGATAGTTCACGCAAACAGCGGCTTATCAACCATAGATGTAGTTATTATTATTGTTTTTAGCAGCCGATAGGCGTGTCCACGGCCCAACACATCCAGAAATCAAGTTGGATGTCTCCCATTAAAGCATATTAGATAATAAGGGACAGCAATACCTTCTCAAATACCTTTCTGATAATCGACAAAATGGTGATTGGCCTGTAGCTTCTCCAAAGCACTGAATTTCGAAACTTCTTTTGGATATTGTGTGCGGCAACTGTGACAGTTGGTGGGTGCATTTGAAGTCCCTGCTCACTGTACACTTGGATTAGCAAGGCTAATTACTCCACCATCTATCAATGTCTCGGAGTAACCCCATCAAACCACGGAGATTTTTGTTTTCAATGTCTTCAATTTTAGATCAATCTGCCATTTAGAAATATTGATAGCAGTGTGGTGGGATAGGTTATGTAAATAAAGCATTTCAAAACGTAAGTTTTATAGATAAATCTTTGTAGGAAACTTCATAATGAATAGAAATCTGACCTGTACAATAATAAATCACAAATGAGACCATGGGACTCGCTACTTGTCACAGCGACTCCATGGATATGAATATTTTGCACCTCTTTCTATCATTAACAACCCAAGGGGTTTTGGTGATGGATTTTGAAAGATGATGTAAGTGTTGTTTTCGCTAATGACTAAATTTACTTTTATTTAGTAAGAATAAAAAGTGAAATGTTTGTGTTTGATCCACCTTCCTAACAGCCCTTCCATTTCTAATCGGCTCGGTAATCAAGTTTGTATTACTTCTTGTATAATTGCTTGTTTTGGCATTCCGATTGTGTCTAACCTTCAATTGACTCGTTTGACTCTTGTTCAGTATTTTTCTCAAAAGATCTGGTTTTACTTCCACGCCTTTATTGTTTTTTTTTTTTTTTGTTATAAACAAGAGGCTTAAAAAACGTCGGTTAAAAACTTCCTTCAAAAAAGGGCTTAATAACTTTATTTTTCCAAACCCTACAACTCCGTGGAAATGAATAAGCGTTGTTTTTGCTAATGACTTTATTTGTCATCGCCTTTTTTGAGTCATTTTCATTCAAAATATAATTAGAGAATGGCCATATGATTAAATACTATTCATTACAAGGCAATTACATTAATAATTTGACAGCAGTATAACTTAAGGGATTTTAGCGTTACAGCTAGTATTGAACCCACAAAAGAATTTTTGTTATATTCGCAAAAAGGATTCAGCGCTATTGCTACTACCATAAATCCTCCGATGGTAGGCGTTTTTCCCTCTAGAAAATCCCAAGTTTGTTTCGGTTGATTATTATAACTTTAAAGTGAAAGATGAGATATTGATCGTTGAATAAATCAAATTATTGAAATTTTATTATGAAGTTTTCAGGTATTTTTCTACTTTGAATTAAAAGATTAATATTATTGCTCAGACGGTATAAATATTTTTTATAGTTTTCATAATAACCTTAGCGAATGTAAACGGAAAATATGTAAAAATATACTGATGTCATTATCAGATAGTAAAACCGAACTTTTGTTAAAACATTATGTTAAACGAGTTTTTACTTTCATATATTTTATTTGAAAAACTAAAAGTTTCTATGCATTCGACAGTTAAGCATAAATAGCAAAAATATTTCGGTAAAAAGTTGCTTAGTAGACAACTTCCTAAGAAACATAGCTAGACAGTTAGTATTTTAACAGTAGCTTTGAATATTATTGCTCAGGTACAACCAATTGATCGCTTAAAACTGCTTTAAAAATGTCTAAATAGAATAAAATCATTTTGAGTAATTATATATGGCAGTTAGTACAGGCTAGAGTTTGTTCACACGTCAAGTAGTTAAAACCTAACAAAAAACAAAACAAATTTGAAAATTTTCAGGTATTTTTCTAGTTTGATTTAAAAAATTAAAATTATAACTCAGACATCTTGAATATTTTTGCAGTTTACATAATTACCTTAACGATTATGAACTGAAAATTAAAATAAGAAAATGAATATCTTTTTTACGAAAATATATCAGAACAAATACGCACTTTAGAAGTTGAGCCAAAATATAGTTTGTTTCCAAGACTTAATAAGAGATGACCACATCCCATAGTAACGAAACATTAACCCATAATTCCAGATAATGGGATAACTTTTATAATTCTATAAAAAATGAAAAACTCTAAGATCATTTAGTTTTCAGATACGAATCTCTAAAGCTATTAGTAAACTGCATAAATATTTATGGTGTCTAAGTAGCAATTTAATGTTTTGAATTGAAAGTAGAAACATTACGAAACATTTTTAAATAAGTTTGAATATATTTGTGGTTTAAGTGACTTGTTCTATCATTCTATGACTTGAATCGGTAGAATTACTTAATAATGCTATATAAAGTAAATATTCTTTACGGAAAACTTGCCTGATAGATGTTTTAGGCAAAGCAAATAAATTCCAGTGTAAATGTGTGGGTCTGTTCAGTGCTCACGATAGATCTATGGTGTGTACCAAGAAAATAGTTCCTCTTAAGGAAACACGCCATTTACTGAGATAAATTTGTTATTGATATTTTAATTTAGGGCTGACTTATTTATGATTGATAAGTTCTTTGTATTTTTTATTGAAATGTATTTCTTTTGAGAGTTGAGAGATGCTGAATTATGCAGACATTTCGTTGTTTTTCCTGTGTACTTTGTACTTGATATGTTATTTTTTGGATATATGACAACTCGAAAAATTGTATAAATTGATAAAACTTTATGAAAACTTAAATTTTGTTGAAAGTGAATTTTGTCAGGTTACAAAACAAATATTTTGGGGAGAAAATTGTTGAAAATTTAATTTTGGGGGAAATAATAAAGCAATACCATGAAACTTGGTTGAGGAAATTGATTTAATCTTACTATGCTTCCATGTGAAAGCCATTTGTAACTAGCTCATTGAAATTTCAAAATTTTTATTAATTGATTAATTTTATGAAAACTTAAATTTTGTTGAAAGTGAATTTTCTTCAAACAAATGGATATTTTGAGGAAAAAATTATAATTTTTTTTAAATAATAAAGCAAGAACGAGAAACTTGGCTAATGAGATTGATCTATTTTGCATATATAACAAAGAAGTATGGAATTTGGTTAACGTCACCTTTTGAAAGACACCAAATATTTTGTTTTCTTCTTCAGAACTGTAAGACAGGACGTTTCCTTCTGACTAGGCAAATACCCTATCTGAAGATACTCATCTTCATTATACAAGCAAACCTTAAAAAAATATTTTTGCATGAAAATACAGGATATACTGTATTTTAAAATACAATATTTTGAGAGCCGGTAATTTTTTGGTTGATTTGTTTTTATAGATTTATCGTTACTATATATTCATGTGAACTTTTCTATTTTATTTCATTTATATTTTTTTATTACTAGCTAATCGAAATTTCTAGCAACAGCAGAAGTCATCATTACTAATGAAGAAGATAATAATTCCCATTGTATTTCGTCCTTTTTTTGAAAATTTGGCAAGTTTTCCCAGGTTTACCACTTTTTATTAGTAATTTTAAACTTCGTGAATCATGTATATTTGTAATCACATAAAAAGCAAATTCTTTTAATGTATACATTGCTAAGAATTGTTTTTTTGGAGTTTCGGTTATTATTAAGACTAGTTGCTCTTTACTCACATATTGCTATTCCGAGTTTGTTTCATCAGCTCAATTTTCCCATGCCTTTCACATGGAATACCAACTGCCAGTTAAAATATTCTTTTCAGCCAATTATGTGTCTGGTAATTGCTGAACAGCTTTTGTAAATTAGTAGATTTTCATGGCATGGCAAACCAGCAAACAAGGGATGCTTTAGCTTCTCATGAAAACAATCTGTGCTCTGAATGATTGTACAAACTCTGATAATCATGATTGTACAATAAGTGAATCATTAAATTAGCCTAGATATTAGTTTTACATTAGTTCTGCAAGCTAATGTTGAAGTGAATCAATAAATTAGGCTAGACATTAGTTTATTAGTTGAAGATATTAGATATTAGTTGAAGTGAATCATTAAATTAGGCTAGATATTGGTTTTACATTAGTTTTGCAAGCTAATGTTGAAGTAAATGAATAAATTAGCCTAGATATTAGTTTTACATTAGTTCTGCAAGCTAATGTTGAAGTGAATCAATAAATTAGGCTAGATATTAGTTTATTAGTTGAAGATATTAGATATTAGTTGAAGTGAATCATTAAATTAGCCTAGATATTAGTTTTACATTAGTTCTGCAAGCTAATGTTGAAGTGAATCAATAAATTAGGCTAGATATTAGTTTATTAGTTGAAGATATTAGATATTAGTTGAAGTGAATCATTAAATTAGGCTAGATATTGGTTTTACATTAGTTTTGCAAGCTAATGTTGAAGTGAATCAATAAATTAGGCTAGATATTAGTTTATTAGTTGAAGATATTAGATATTAGTTGAAGTGAATCATTAAATTAGGCTAGATATTGGTTTTACATTAGTTTTGCAAGCTAATGTTGAAGTAAATCAATAAATTAGGCTAGATATTAGTTTATTAGTTGAAGATATTAGATATTAGTTGAAGTGAATCATTAAATTAGGCTAGATATTGGTTTTACATTAGTTTTGCAAGCTAATGTTGAAGTAAATGAATAAATTAGCCTAGATATTAGTTTTACATTAGTTTTGCAAGCTAATGTTGAAGTAAATGAATAAATTAGCCTAGATATTAGTTTTACATTAGTTTTGTAAGCTAAGGTTGAAGTGAATCATTAAATTAGCCTAGATATTAGTTTTACATTAGTTTTGCAAGCTAATGTTGAAGTGAATCAATAAATTAGGCTAGATATTAGTTTATTAGTTGAAGATATTAGATATTAGTTGAAGTGAATCATTAAATTAGGCTAGATATTGGTTTTACATTAGTTTTGCAAGCTAATGTTGAAGTGAATCAATAAATTAGGCTAGATATTAGTTTGTTAGTTGAAGATATTAGATATTAGTTGAAGTGAATCATTAAATTAGGCTAGATATTTATAAGTAGTAGGTTTAATGTGTCACTGAGTTATATATTTCTGTATATAACTTATATAGGCCTAGTCAGTGAGTTACACATATTTTAAGTAGTAGGCTAAATATGTCACTGAGTTATATATTTCTGTATATAACTTATATAGGCCTAGTCAGTGAGTTATGTATATTTATAAGTAGTAGGTTAAATATGTCACTGAGTTATTGCCTTTGCAAAACAAAAGTGATCCGTTTGTCTGGCCTCCCCCAGGCCATTCAGCATGTCCCCAGGTGGCGATAGGGGAACGCTCTACAGATATGTAGGGTACCTCCATAGGAGGCATGGACCAAGGGGGACCTTGTCCCTGGGGGTCCATAATAGAATCTGGGGCACCCTTGCCCGGGGTCATAAATACAGGCGGAGGAGGAAGAAGGCCCCTCAAATGTACACTCAAAAGGGCCCACTTGTTTATCCACAAGTTCCATGAGTTGCAAACCTTCTCCCAGCAATGGGTTAAATTGCATGGTGATGCAGAACACCATCGCGGGAGGATCCTCTATAGGAGGACAACTGTGGCAGGGCGTAAGATCCAGATCTATGGACAACGGCCTCTGCAAAGGGCTGCCTCGACCTTTTTGGGGTACCTGCAAGACTGGGGACCTTGCGGTCAACTCTATTCCCACTCGAGGAGTGGCGCCCCTCGAGGAAATTATAGCCTAGTAAACGACACAGCATTCACACGGGATTCTGACTAATGGACAATTCTTCTGGGATTGGTATGTTTTGATGGGCGTCTTTGGGCTGAAAAACCTCTTCCTAGCTAATTTATCTATTACGGGTTGCCTCCCCGTAGTAGCATAATATTTGTAGGCATGAACATATAATGAGTCGGAGGTAATAGGCTTGAGATTGTCTGTGCAGGATTTTGACTCTTGTTGATAGAAGAGCATCACCAAGCGCTGAAAACCATGTTGTGACCAAGATGGGCCCAGGATTGCACAAAGCCTCCATTCATGGAGGTCCCAGGGACTTCTTGCTGTCCGGTTCTAAGCCGGCTTAAGCACTTCGGTGTTGACTTGAGAAGATATGTGATCCCCGTCCTGCACTGGTATCCGGGATCATTGCTTTTCCTGAGGCGAAAAAAATTTCAATGATTTAAAGAACATGAAAATTTGAACTTGGAATTTTACGACATTAAAAAATGACTATCGTATCGACATTTTGACTGACGAATTCAGACGATTCGAACTGGATCTATTAGGAGTTTCAGAAACTCATATCCCAGGGGTAGGAAGCATGAAATTAGGTGATATAGAATTTGTTTACTCAGGCAGGAAGGATGGGTTACATAGACAGGGAGTAGGGCTCATGATGAATAAGGAAGCGGCTAAGTCTTGTTTAGGCTGGGAAGGTATTAATAATAGAATACTAATTGCTCATTTTATGACTAAAAAGTTCAAGGTATCAGTTATAGTAGTATACGCCCCTGTAGAACCGACTGATGGAGATACTAGTGACTCAGATGAATTCTACTTACAGTTACAGGAGCAAATAGACAAGGTCCCAGGTAGAAATATGATGTTATTGCTGGGAGATTTTAACGCCCAGGTTGGTAGAAATAAGGATAGATGGTATCACAGCTTAGGTAAATTTGGTGTAGGAAAAGAAAACAGTAATGGATACAGACTTTTGCAATTTTGTAGGTATAACAATCTAGTTATAACCAATACGGTGTTTGGTCATAAAATGGCTCATAAGCTAACATGGTATTCACGTGATGGTAAGACAGCAAACCTTATTGATTATGTTATAGTAAATCGAAGAATGGCAGGATCAATACAAGATACTAGTGTATATAGGAGTGCTGTTATTGATGTTAAAAGTAAAGATCACCATCTAGTAGTGTCAAGGGTTAATTTAAAGCTGAAATATCGGAAGGGTAATTACCTCCCGGGAAGTTATGATGTTAGTAGACTCCAGGATGAGAATTTGAGAGAAACTTTCCAGGAACAGTTGAATACTAAACTTGAGAGTTTAAAATTTGATAATGTGGAAGATGGTTGGAATAATTTTAGAAAAATAATTTGTGAAGTTGCTGAAGGTGTATTAGGGAAGAAAGCTAGAACTGCAGCTAAGAATATTAGTGAAAAAGCTTTAAGTTTAATAGAAAGGAGAAAGGACTTGTACAAGAATTATCTGAGTGATAGATCACATGAAAACAAAAGAAATGTAAAGAAAGTGGAGAAAGCATTGAAACATGAACTAAGGAGGTGTGAAGTGGAGGCCATGGATAAAATTGCCGAGGATTTAGAAGATGCAGCTAGACGGCATAATAGTAAAATATTGTACTGGCACGTTAACAAATTGAGAGGTAGTAGTCAATCCGGACTTGTCCCAGTTAAAGATAGGAATGAGGTGGCAATTAGCGATAAGACAAAAGCTAAAGCGAGATGGGCCGAACATTTTGAGAATTTGCTTAACCGAGATAGAGTTGCAGGAAAAAATATAGAGGAAAATGAAAAAGTTTGTGATACCTTGGATGTGAAGGAAGATTTGTTTTGTGAGGAGGAATTAGAAACAGTACTAAAAGGATTAAAGAATAATAAGGCTCCAGGTGCTGATAGGGTAGTAAATGAGTTTCTTAAATATGGTGGCTCTGAGGTTAGAAATAAGTTGTTGGAGATTATGAATATGATTTTTGAAAAAGGGGAAGTAGGCCTACCTAACGATTTTAGGAAAACCTTAATTAAGCCACTTTATAAGAAAGGTGATAAAAGTGAGTGTGGTAATTATCGAGGCATTAGTCTGGTCTCTGTAGGTAGCAAATTGCTTAGTAATATGATACTTTTTAGACTGAGAGATGCCGTAGACAAAGTTTTAAGAGAAGAGCAGTGCGGTTTTAGAAAAGGTAGAGGATGTGTTGACCAAATTTTCACTCTTAGGTTAATAATTGAGAAGTGCCTAAGTTTTCAAAAACCTTTGGTCCTCAGTTTTATAGATTATGAACAAGCGTTCGATTCTGTTGATAGAGGAGCTTTAGTAAAGGTTTTATCCTTGTATGGTATACCAGACAAATACATTAAAGTGATTAGTGCTATGTACGAGAATAACACTGCTGCGGTTAAGGTAGGAAATGAGGTTAGCAGCTGGTTTCGTATTAAATCAGGAGTTAAGCAGGGTTGTGTTCTATCTCCCTTTATATGGATTATTTTGATGGACTTTGTTTTAAGGAGCACAGGAAAGGGAATGGGAGACCACGGAATCAAATGGGGAGGAAAAAGTCTCCTGGACTTGGATTATGCTGATGATTTAAGCATCCTAGATGAAAGTGTGAGCAAAATGAATGAAGTTTTAGAGGTTTTGCGAGTTCAGGGTGCTAGTATTGGTTTGAAAATTAATGTTAGGAAGACCAAGTCACTAAGGCTAGGAATAAGTGAAGATGAACAGGTGACGTTGGGTAATGAAAAGATTGATCAGGTGGGCAGTTTCACTTACCTTGGTAGTATTATTAGTAAAGATGGTGGGAGCAGTGAAGATGTTAAAAATAGAATAGCCAAGGCTCAGGGTGTTTTTTCACAGTTAAAAAAAGTCTGGAAGAATAGGAAGATAAGTCTGCAAACCAAGATTAGAATCTTAGAAGCTACAGTGATGACAGTGGTCAAATATGGCTCTGAAGCATGGACGCTCCGAAAAGCGGATGAAGATTCGCTAGATGTTTTCCAGAGAAATTGCTTAAGGATTGTTCTGGGTACCCGGCTGACTGACCGTATTTCAAACAATAGGCTATACGAAAAATATGGTTCAATACCGCTTTCTAGGGCTATAATGAAAGAAAGGTTGAGGTGGTTAGGGCATGTTGTTCGGATGAAGGATGACAGATTGCCGAAGATTGTTCTTTTCGGCCAACCATCTAGGGCTAAACGGAAAGCAGGTCGTCCCCGTCTGGGTTGGGAGGACGTCATAAAGAAAGATTTAAAGGAAATGGGAACTTCGTGGGCGGGTGTAAAAAGGGAGGCTTTGAATAGATTGGGGTGGAGGAGGAGCGTGCGTAGCTGTGTTGGCCTCAGGCGGCTTGGTGCTGCGATGAGTTGTTAGTAGTAGTAGTAGTAATGAAGGCTGATGGATTTTTCTCATCTTCTCATTTTTCTCATTTTTTCGTTATTTTACAAACACCTTGAAGGGAGGATTAAGTATAAGAGGGAGGGGATATCTCCTGTGGGGGGCGTCTATTTTTGATTACTAGAAATTTTTTCCAATCATAAATATAAGTTTTACAAGAAAAAAAAGAGCTGTATGTACTCTCTGGTGTTATGATCATTTAGAACTATATGCTCTCTATTTTACATTTCAGTAATTTGTGTCAAAATGCTGAACGCCATTTGATTTCATGGTGAGGATCTTCACAAATATAATACAAGAAATGCAGATGCATTTCGGCGGCCGCAGTGTGAAACAACCCGGTCACAGTTCTCTACCCGGCATGTTCTGCCGAGCTCCTAGAGTCCTCTACCAATTGGGGTTGTTCTTGAGAATGACCAAAGTAGTTTCCTGGGAAAACTGAGGTATTTTTGTAATAATAATTATCAATTTGTTTGATTTTTTTTTTTTTTTTTAGTAGTGCCATACTGGAATTTTTTGTTGTGTTTTTAGCCCATCGGCGGGGGATATTGTTTTTGTCTATTTATATTGAAATATGTGTTGGATGTTGGAGTTGGCCTAACAAACCGAAAGGTTCCTTGGCGTTTCTTTTTTGTAAATTATGTGTGAATAAAGTTATACTCCTGAAAAAAAAGTGACAGCATCTCTGTTTATGGGAAATACTGAATAAGCCTTGAATCCATTATTTTTAATCTCTGCAGATGTTTCCCCCATATCATCCCATAGTCAAGCGATTAGGGTCTTAAATTACTCTTTGGAAACTGTCGACTTCTTTGGATACTGCGTCTTATGTTCTGTTAGGACCTTCCACTATACGCGTTTCATCAGACCAAACAGGGCAACATCTAGCGGCTGAAGAAGGTGGGATGAAGTTGATGGGAGACAGACAAATCTGGTGTTGTGTTCAGTACAAAGACGCAAGATCGTCACATCCATATGCGATGAAATATTTTCACGGATCAAAACTTTTGGTTCATCCGGGCCGAAATTCTTTGGCTATAGGACAATAAATGACTCAAAGAAAAAAGGGACACAAATTGAATCAAACCACCCACACTTTGATCAGTTGAACTGAAACCCTCTGGAGCTCCTTCAATCCACGCGTCCCAGAACTTGTCTGATTTAAAGACAACATACGGCGGAAAAAGTTCTCCACTAGTAGTAGCTACCACCATTATAGATGCTGCTGATGTCGTCTGTTTCATTACTAGCTCGGGATATTTTACTTTGGGTTTAAATATATTCTTCATTGGTCCAGAATTATCAGGCAGGTTGGTTTCGTCGTAATTGACAATGCATTTAGGCCTAATGTCGTGGAACGTCTCCTTCAGGCAAACAATGTACGATCTCACGGTCCCGGAGTCATCTTTGCTGCGGCTTGAGGTAATATTCTGGCAGATTCCGTGGCTCAGTTGATCCATGTGTCTCTTAAGAGGGTTTTTTCAAAAACTTTTTGCACAAAATGGGTTTTTCAAAGAAAAGTAAAGAACTCCATTAAACTAAAAAGGAACAAAAATAGAATCAAATAATATACAAAGCATACAACTACCACAAATCAGTATCAGTAAATAAATGGAACTAAAAACAAACAGAAATTAAAATAAGTCAAACTCAAAATGAGCAGAAATTAATCTGGGTAGGGTTTTAACCCCTATGCTTTCGAAAAGCCAGAATATAATTTGTACTTTGCTGAAAAAATTCAAATGAATTTTCTGAAAAAAATGTGCAGTGACCGATTAATATAGCCTATATATGCTGAGTTTTATTCCTAAAATCTTAATTAATTTAGTATTTCTTAAAGTTATAAAAGTGAAAACATTTAAAAGAATTTGTGATCACTTTGAATCTTAGAAAAACACTAGTGCGTCTGATTACCCTTGTCCTGAGGGCTAGGGGTGATTTGTTATCCTCAAAGACATAATGTCCAGATCTTTCTTATGGGCTGAACAAAATGGCTATATCAAAATTTTTATTGGAATTGTTTGGGAAAATGATAAGCGTAAGGGGGGGGGGGTGCATTTGCCCTCTTCTCACTTTTGACTAATACAAAAGGCGAGAATTTGAGCTATTTTTGAAGCTTCTATGACACAACTTTCTATAAAAACCTTATACACTCCAAGGGCATAACATACGACCCTTGTCCTGAGGACAATGGGGGGGGGGGACGGATTTCACTTTCAAAAATTCTAGACCTTTTAACTACGTTGAACGAAATGGTTATATCAAAATGTTGATCAGAAATGTTGGGCGTGGGGGGGGGCGATTTTCGCTCCTATTGCTTTCGACTATTAAAAAACAATGGCCTTCTCAATTTCCAATCGAAAGAGCCCTTTTTGAAGCTTTCACAACAACATTTTCTATAAAAACATTATATGCCCCGGGAAAAATTTAAAGCCTTAGCCCTGAGGGTTGTGTGTGGGGGGGTGTCTCACTTAAAAAGATAATTTCCTGACCCTTCAACTACGTTGAACAAAATTACTTTATCAAAATGTTGATTGGAAGTGTTTAGAGAAACAATGGGTATGGGATGGCGTTCACCCTTAGATCGCTTTTGACTATTAATAGGGGCACTAGCCTTCTCAACTCTCAATTGAATGAGTAAATTTTTAAGTTTTTACGACAACACTGGGAAATACCTAATTTCAAGAACTTTCAACTACGTTGAACAAAATTTCTATCTCAAAATGTTGATTAGATTTATTTGGGGAAATGGTGGGCGTGAGAGGGGCGTTAGATGCCCTCCAATGACTTTCAACTATGAAAAAGATTCAAAAACTGGAATGTTTTATTTTAGTTACACTGACTGTAACGTGTTTTATTAAAATTATATCATAGGCAGCGCGCTAGCGCTGCCTAAATAAAGAACGATGTGGGCACAGTGTATTTTTTTTCTCCACCCGAGCCTTTCGTATCGGGTAGTTGTCGTAAAAACTTCGAAAAGGGCTAATTCGATTGGAAATTGGAGTGGCTAGTTCCCTTTTTAATAGTCGAAAGTAATTAGAGGGCAACTAGCCCCCCCCCACGCCCCTCATTCCTCCAAACACATCCAATCAAAATTTTGAGATAGCCATTTTGTTTAGTGTAGTTGATTTTCAGAAAGAAAATATGTGTTTTAGGTGGACACTCCCCCACAATTGTCAGGGCAAGGGTTTTAAGATATGGCCTGGGGCCATAAAGGTTTTTATACAAGGCGCTGTCGTAGAAACTTCAAAACATGCTCATTCGATTGGAAATTCAAAGAGCTAGTACCCTTTTTAATAGTCGAAAGTGATTGAAGGGCAACTAGCCCCTACCACGCCCATCATTCCCCCAAACACATCCAGCAAGGGTTTTAAGTTATGCCCTGAGGGCGTATAAGGTTTCTATAGAAGGCGTTGTTGTAGAAACTTCAAACAAGCCTCATTCGATTGGAAATTCAAAGGGCTAGTACCATTTTTAATAGTCAAGTGATTGGAGGGCAACTAGCCCCCCGCGCCCACCATTCCCCCAAACACATCCAATCAAAATTTTGAGATAGCCATTTTGTTCAACGTAGTTGATTTCCAGATAGAAAACATGTTTTTGAGGAGGACACTCCCCCCCCCCAACAATCGGGGCAAAGGTTTTAAGTTATGCCATGGGGGTATTTAAGGTTTTTATAGAAGGCTTTGTCGTAGAAACTTCAAAACAGGCTCATTCGATTGGAAATTCAAAGGGCTAGTACCCTTTTTGATAGTCAAAAGTGATTGGAGAGCAACTAGCCCCCCCCCCACGCCCATCATTCCCCCAAATACATCCAATCAAAATTTTTAGATAGTTATTTTGTTCAGCGTAGTTGATTTGTTTTCAAGGAGGACAATCCCCTACAACCCTCAGGGCAAGGGTTTTAGGTTATGCCCTGAGGGTATATAAGAACGATGTCGGCATAATGTATCATATATTTTTTTTTCTTTTGGGCAGGGCACTTCGTATCGAAGAAGTTGTCATAGAAACTTCGAAAGGGGGTCATTTAATTAAAATTGGAGTGGCTTGTGTCCTTTTAAAATAGTCGAAAGTGACTTGAAGGCAACTAACACTCCTTCTACGCCCACCATTCCCTGAAACATATCTAATAAAAATTTTGAGATAGCCATTTTGTTCAGCGTAGTTGATTTCCAGATAGAAATTATGTTTTTGAGGAGGACACTCCCCCAGAGCCTTCAGGGCAAGGGTTGTAAGTTATACCCTGGGGGCATTAAAGGTTTTTATAGAAGGCGTTGTTGTAGAAACTTCAAAAAGGCTCATTCTATTGGAAATTTAAAGGGCTGGTGCCCTTTGTAATAGTCAAAAGTGATTGGAGGGCAACTAGCCCCCCCCCCCCCTCGCCCATCATTCCCCCAAACACATCCAATCAGAATTTTGAGATAGTCATTTTGTTAAGCGTAGTTGATTTCCAGATAGAAATGATTTTTTGGAGGAGGACACTCCCCCCCAGCCTACCCGGCAAGGGTTGTAAGTTATGCCCTGGGGGCATTGAAGGTTTTTATAGAAGGCGTTGTCATAAAAACTTCAAAAAAGGCTCATTCGATAGGAAATTTAAAGGGCTATTGCCCTTTTTAATAGTCGAAAGTGATTGGAGGGCAACTAACCCCCCTCTCACGCCCACATTTTCCCCAAACACATCCAATCAAAATTTTGAGATAGCCATTTTATTCAAAATAGTTTTAAGTTCAGTAAATTAGGTCTTTGAGAATGACAACCCCCTCACAGCCCTGAAAACAAGTTTTGTAAGTTATTCCCTGGGGGCATATAAAGTCTTTTAGAACGAGTTGTCATATAGACTTCAAAAAGGGCTCATTCGATTAGAAATTGAAATGGCTATTGCCCTTTTTAATAGTCGAAAGTGATTGGAGGGCAACTAACCCCCCTCTCACGCCCACTATTTCCCCAAATGCATACAATCAAAATTTTGAGATAGCCATTTTGTTCCGAGCAGTTAAAATTCAGGAAATTATACCTTTGAGCAGGACACTCCCCAACAGTCTTCAAGGCAAGGGTTATAAGTTAATCTTCGTCATAGAAACTTGAAAAAGGGCTTATTCGATTGGAAATTCAAAGGTCTAGTGCCCTTTTTAATAGTCCAAAGTGATTTGAGGGCAACTAGCCCCCCTCTCTCAACAACCTTTTCCCCAAACACATCCAATCAAAATTTTTAGATAACCATTTTTTCAGAGTTGTGGATTTTCAGATAGAAATTATATTTTTGAGGAGGACACTCCCCCACAGCCCTAAGGACAAAGGTTGTAAATTATACCCTAGGGGCATATAAGGTTCTTACAGAACGTGTCATCGTAGAAACTTCAAAAAGGGCTCATTCGGTTGGAAATTGAAATGACTAGTAGCCTTTTTAATAGTCGAAAGTGATTGAAAGGCAACTAACAACCCTAACACGCCCACCATTTCCCCAAACATATCCAATGAAAATTTTTAGATAGTCATTTTGTTCCACACAGTTTAAAGTTCAGGAAATTATACCTTTGAGAAGGACACTCCCCCCACAGTTTTCAGGGCAAGGGTTGTAAGTTTTGCCCTGGGGGCATATAAGGTTTAGATTGAAATCTTTGTCGTAAGAACTTGAAAAAAGGGCTTATTCGATTTGAAATTCAAAGGGCTAGTGCCCTTTTTAGTAGTCAAAAGTAATTTGAGGGCAACTAACCCCCTCACACCCACCTTTTACTCAAACCCATCCAATCAAAATTTTAGATAGCCATTTTATTCAACGCAGTTAAAGTTTTGAAAATTAGGTCTTTAAGGATGATAACCCACCCCCCCCCCCAACCCTCAGGGCAAGGGTTCGAAGTTATGCCCTGGGAGCATGTATGGTTTTTATAGAAAACGATGTTGTAAAAACATCAAAAAGGGCTCATTCAATTGAGAATTGAAAGGGCTAGTGCCCTTTTTATAGTCAAAAGTGATTGAAGGGCCACTAATCCCCTCTAACGCCAACCATTTCTCCAAACATATCCAATCAAAATTTTGAGATATCTATTTTGTTCAACGTAGTCAAATATTCTGGAAATTGGGTATTTTAGGATAATAGCCCCATCAGAGCCCTCAGTGCAAGGGTTGTAAGTTATGCCCCGGGGGGAATAAGGTTTATATAGAAAATTGTTGTAGAAATTTCAAAAGGGGCTCATTTGATTGGAAATTGAAATTGCCCTTTTTAATGGTCAAAAATGAGTGGAAAGAAACTAACCACCCTCTCACACCCACCATTTCCCCAAACGCATTCAAGCAAAGCTTAGAGATAGCCATTTTGTTCAACGTAGTTGAAAGTTCTGGAAATTATGTATTTAAGGATGACAAACCCCCCAGAGTCCCCAGGGAAAAAGTTGTAAATTATGCCCTAGAGGCAGATAAGGTTTTTATTTAAAGCGTTGTCATAGAAACTTCATAAGGACTCATTCGATTGGAAATCCAAAGGTCTAGTGCCCTTTTTAATAGTCCAAAGTGATTTAAGAGCAACTAGCCCCCCTCTCTCAACAACCTTTTCCCCAAACACATCCAATCAAAATTTTTAGATAACCATTTTTTTCAGAGTTGTGGATTTCCAGATAGAAATTATATTTTTGAGGAGGACACTCCCCCACGGCCCTAAGGGCAAGGGTTGCAAATTATACCCTGGGGGTATATAAGGTTTTTACAGAACGCGTCGTCGTAGCAACTTCAAAAAGGGCTCATTCGGTTGGAAATTGAAATGGCTAGTAGCCTTTTTAATAGTCGAAAGTGATTGAAAGGCAACTAACAACCCTAACACGCCCACCATTTCCCCAAACATATCCAATCAAAATTTTTAGATAGTCATTTTGTTCCACGCAGTTTAAAGTTCAGGAAATTATACCTTTGAGAAGGACACTCCCCCCACAGTTTTCAGGGCAAGGGTTGTAAGTTTTGCCTGGGGGCATAAAAGGTTTAGATTGATATCTTTGTCGTAAAAACTTGAAAAAAGCGCTTATTCGATTTGAAATTCAAAGGGCTAGTGCCATTTTAAGTAGTCAAAAGTAATTTGAGGGCCACTAACCCCTCACACCCACCTTTTACTCAAACCCATCTAATCAAAATTTTAGATAGTCATTTTATTCAACGCAGTTAAAATTTTGGAAATTAGGTCTTTAAGGATGACAACCTACCCCCCCCCACAACCCTCAGGGCAAGGGTTTGAAGTTATGCCCTGGGAGCATGTAAGGTTTTTATAGAAAAAAATGTTGTAAAAACATCAAAAAAGGCTCATTCAATTGAGAATTGAAAGGGCTAGTGCCCTTTTTATAGTCAAAAGTGATTGAAGGGCCACTAATCCCCTCTAACCCCCACCCTTTCTCCAAACCCATCCAATCAAAATTTTGAGATATCTATTTTGTTCACCGTAGTCAAATATTCTGGAAATTGGGTCTTTTAGGATATTAACCCCATCAGAGCCCTCAGTGCAAGGGTTGTAAGTTATGCCCTGGAGAAATATGGTTTATATAGAAAAATGTTGTAGAAATTTCAAAAGGAGCTCATTTGATTGGAAATTGAAATTGCCCATTTTAATGGTTGAAAATGAGTGGAAAGTAATTAACCCCCCTCTCACACCCACCATTTCCCCAAACACATTCAAGAAAAGCTTAGAGATAGCCATTTTGTGCAACGTAGTTGATAGTTCTGGAAATTATGTATTTAAGGATGACAAACCCCCCAGAGTCCCCAGGGAAAAGGTTGTAAGTTACGCCCTAGAGGCAGATAAGGTTTTTATTTAAAGCGTTGTCGTAGAAACTTCATAAGGGCTCATTCGATTGGAAATTCAAAGGTCTAGTGCCCTTTTTAATAGTCCAAAGTGATTTAAGGGCAACAAGCCCCCCTCTCTCAACAACCTTTTCCCCAAACACATCCAATCAAAATTTTTAGATAACCATTTTGTTCAGAGTTGTGGATTTCCAGATAGAAATTATGTTTTTGTGGAGGACACTCCCCCAAGGCCTTAAGGGCAAGGGTTGTAAGTAATACCCTGGGGGCATATAAGGTTTTTACAGAACGCGTCGTCGTAGAAACTTCAAAAAGGGCTCATTCGGTTGGAAATTGAAATGGCCAGTAGTCTCTTTAATAGTTGAAAGTGATTGAAAGGCAACTAACAACCCTAACACGCCCACCATTTCCCCAAACATATCCAATCAAAATTTTTAGATAATCATTTTGTTCCACGCAGTTTAAAGTTCAGGAAATTATACCTTTGAGCAGGACACTCCCCCCACAGTTTTCAGGGCAAGGGTGAAATTGCCCTTTTTAATGGTCGAAAATGAGTGGAAAGTGATTAACCCCCCTCTCACCCCCACCATTTCCTTAAACGCATTCAAGCAAAGCTTAGAGATAGCCATTTTGTTCAACGTAGTTGAAAGTTCTGGAAATTATGTATTTAAGGATGACAAACCCCCCAGAGTCCCCAGGGCAAAGGTTGTAAGTTATGCCCTGGAGGCAGATAAGGTTTTTTATTTAAATCGTTGTCGTAGAAACTTCATAAGGGCTCATATGATTGGAAATTGAAAGGGCTAGTGCCTTTTTTAATAGTTAAAAGTGATTGGAGAAAGACTAACGCACCTCTTACGGCCACCCTTTTCCCAGACACATCCAATCCAAATTTTGAGATAGTCATTTTGTTTAACGTAGTTGAGAGTTCTGAAAATTAGGTCTTAGAGGATAACAACCACCCTCACAGCCCTTAGGGTAAGAGTTGTAATTTATACCCTGGGGGCATACAAGGTGTTTATAGGAAGTGTTGTCATAGAAACTCAAAAAGGGCTTGTTCGATTGGAAATTGAAAGGCCTAGTGCCCTTTTTAATTGTCGAAAGCGATTGGAAGGCTTGACATTTTTATAGTAAAGATCGATGTGAGTATAAAGTATTACTTGTTTTTGTTGTTGTTGTGTAGACCAGGGCACTTTGCATCAAAGGAGTTGTCGTAGGAACTTCGAAAAGGGCTCATTCGATTGAAAATAGAATGGGCTGATGCCCTTTTAATAGTCGAAAGTGATTGGAGGGAAACTAATCCACCTCCCACGCCCACCCTCCCATTTGACTTTATGTTTAAAAACTAAATATTGCCATAAGATTAAATCAAAATACACTGTGTTAATACTAATTCCCAATAAGACATCTCAGCAGTATCCCAAAAACGACTCAGAGTATTATGTTCAAACTTTCGGGGCTCCTTTTGCTCTTAAAATTTAACCAAATCAAAATAGTGTAAGTGTTTCCAAGCTATCAAAGAAATTAAACAAATTTTTTTGCGAATGGTATCAAGTTTTTCATTTCAGGTCAACTAGAGGAGGTATGAAACTAAATTAAAAACTAGTATATGTGTCTAGATTTTTAAGAGGGTGTATGTTTTTAAAAATTGCGGAAAATTTTTCTCCACCATGCAAATAGCAGGCCAAACTATCTAATGGGGGGGTGGCTTCTTAATAAAAAGGGAAGAGTTAATAAAAGGGGTTCTTAATAAAAAGGGTGTTCTTGTTCTTCTACTTTAGGTTAATTTTTTGCATATGAATTCTCATTTAATTATTTCTATGGGTAATTTTCAGTTAAACTCTTAGTTGATGGTCTGTGAGTAGCATGCCTGAGTGGAGGTGGAATTTCGCGTGTGGGGAGCTTAAATTAGCGGTTCAAATGGGGAGCTTGTATTAACGGCCATACTGAGTCGAAATCCGATTGAAGGGTTTCTCGACTATTTTATCACTAAAAATAGTACATATTTGCCTTTTTTAATACTTGACTATGCTTCCACCTGACGCTATAATGATACGATAAGTAACTGACTTCAAGAGCACTGATATATATGGATTAAATGATTTGCAAATAAAAAGTTTGACACATCAATAATTTCTCAATATTCACTAAAGTTACTAGTTAAATACATATGATCTTCACACTTACTTCATCATTCTACGTGTCTATAATACTCACATACGTTATCACTCTTAATTACTGGGTTGGCTAATTGTTTATGGTTTGTCTTCGTGGTGTTTCGTTTTTTGGCACTTTTTCCTTGGGATAAGTGTTTATATTGTTCATACATATGACTACTTGCACAAAATTGTCCGTGTGTGGTTTGCTAAGTCACATACGAGGGGTTGATGTCATAGATTTGTTGAACTGTTTCCTGGGTACATGACATTTGGGGAATTGATTACATCAAATGGGTTTCTTGATCGCTGGGCTGGGTATATCTTCTTGGGAACTTTTATTCTCGGGAAAATCTAATACTCGTAAAGTCTGAGTTTCCCGTAAATTGTTCACATTTAGTCCTTCTATTCTGTTACGCCATATAAGGGTAACTATGGTTGGAACAAAACTTTATCTCAGGTTCTATGTTTGACGTAATGTCTTTGATTCTTGTTTTAATGATACACAATCATTAAGGGCTTAGTAATTGGGATTTTGGCTAAGATAGCTTGGTTTGGTCTCTTCTCTAACACTTTATTTTGGGAAGATTTGCACGTACAGTTTATACTTCCCGCAAAATTGAGTATGATTGATTCTTATTCTCATAGAGGATGGTTTGGTTTCGTGACATCCAATAATGATTGGATAGGGTTAAAACTTAAGCTTGGGGTCTTGGTTCAACATAATTTGGGGCTTAAGATACATAATCTTTGAGGGATTGACTCCAGGGTTATTCTTGGTCCTTAGGATTTAATGTTTGGGACCTTGCCGTCAAATGTAGTTATTGACAGATTTTATGTAGTTTTACGACATTGCGGTCGGGGTGGTTCTCTAGGTAATCATTAATTCAGGTATGTACCCAAGTGTGGGGTTCTTGGTTTGTCGATATTGTTTGGGGTGGTGTTACCTGGTAATAGGCTTGGGTGACTTTGATTGTCATCAGGGTATTGTCTTCAGGGGTTTCCTTGGTGAGCACTTATCGGTGGTTGACGAATGATGAGAGTAGATGCTACTGGGTTTTATCCGTGTTGCGTGCTGGTACACCAATAGTCAATTTGCACTGATTACTCTGCTTCCTGGAATATAAATATCTGGGCAGAATCAAATGCTCCTTACAATTACATAACTTAAAACACATATAGCAATAATACGCAATTTATACGATATTATATGGGGACTATTATATGAAATAATAGTTGTGATTAGTCGAACTAATAATATCAATTTATTATGGGTTCGGTTAAACTCAAAGATAAAACGAATGAAGGCAATCTTCATGCTTTTACATGCATATTACAGCGATGCTAGGTTACTACGAGATAAGCAAGGTAATCATAAGAAAAATGATTGCGTCTACGAAAAATAACACTATATAAGATTTTCAAGATTTAGTGATTATATGTATACATGTATATATGTGCATTTAGCACTTGTTTAATATTCAATACATTTTTTAAATGTTATTCAACACTCATCTACTTTAGCATTTAATTTTCTATTATAAGACTATATGTGAGGTATGCTGCATGGTTTTATGAGAGGTCTCGATTTACTATAAATTTTCAAGTCTTTACTGTTTACGCGCGTCCATGCTGCTTAAGAAATACATTTTTGCAGCCGCATGACTTTATGCAAACAGATTTGGGACTGGACATTGCACGAATGAAAACCTCTACTGTCCTTCGTTCGATCATGTCCACCATCTTTTTTTTCTTTTTTTAAGGGTTATCAGAGAGTTCCGGGTTTAGGTTTTGCATCTCACTCGGCTCAACTTTATCTGACTTTGCCCTTTTTCTACGTCTTATCATAATTCTTCCATAATCTAGGTTCAATAAGATTCTTATAGCTAGAGAGATCATGAATACGAATCCTACCGTCAGGAGGATAAACCACCAAAAATTTGTTGAAAACAGTCCGTATCTACTTTCTACATAAGTCAATCTGTGGTCTTCATTAGTAAATAGGGGAATTTGAGAGTCTGGTTCCCTTGACATTCTCTATTTTTGACCATATTGCGGTTTTCACTTCTTCGTTTTTGATATTAGGAATCGTATGTGATAACTTGACTGGTTTGAAATTGACCACCTTGGAGCTTATTATATTCGTGCTTGTGTTTATCAGTGGTGTTTGTACCGTGGCTTCTTTGGTTACCAATCGACTTCCTTGTTTTATGGTTATTGTTCCCACGTCTTGTAATAGTAGTTCAGTTGTGTAGCTTGGATCGATTCTTTGTGTGTTATCATAACAAGAGATAGTCCCAACTGTTTCTTTTGGAACAGAAAATAGCCACAGGTCCTTTCTAAGATGAATAAATATTTCTCGTTTAGTACTGCCTACAAGCGCATCGCATGAATTGGGAAATTTCTTCTTGTTGAGTCTCTTTTAAAAATATATCTAACATACAGGATCCAGGTTTTACGTTATAAATAGGCTGGGTTAGTTGACATACTAGGTTTTTGAATATTACACATTCCTTAAGGTCCTGTGGATTTGCTAAGGCATATTTCCTCCTATCTTGATTGACTAGCAAGTATTCCATCTCGGGGGTGATAGTCATGAACGAATTAGTTCTACCTATATTGGCTGGAAACGTAGAAATTTTATAAAAGTCATATATTGATTGTTGATTTATTAATGGGATTGTTACTACTGCAAATAGTAGATCGTTTATTTCCGTGATGTGAACCTTTAGTTTGGTGTAATAGTGGAACAGGTTTGCTACTTCTGGTTCTGTTGGTAAATGCAGACCGAAGGTTAGATGTATTTTTATTTCATCTAAGATACTTTTTAAGTTCGAAGGATCCACAAGGTCATATGATAAGGTTCCTCCAGTAAGGGCAAATAATGCAAATTCAAATTTTCTAACATCAGTTGCTAAGTTCAATAATGACATTGTCACTATGTCCAGTGATACCATGGTGAGGCTTGAATCGGAAATCACACGATCTACTTAATTTTTTAAATAATTCATTATGCTTACTGTCTTTGATATATTTTTTTAAAATTGCCTCAATTTTGTCTCTCTGATAGTTGGCTATACTGGCTTATATTTTTTGGACGTGTAAGGTCACGTTCATGGCGTTATTTAGTTTTCTTACGTTTTCCCTTAGGATATCCAGGTCTTCTTTAGACGATAGCCCGAATAAGCGTGAAGCTAATTCTCCTACGATCGGTATTAGACTAGCTGATCTGCGGTATTTGTTTTTTCGAAAGAATACTTCGAATATTCTTGTGGTACTTTGCTTTAACTTTTGTATTTCTTCATTGAATAATTCAAGTAGTGCTTGCAGTTTCTGTCTATACAATATTAAGAAGGATTGGTGAATCGATACTCTTAGGGCATTTTTTCATTTAGCTCAGGTAATGATTTGACGTAGTTTTTGGCTGGTTTGTCGGCCATGGCCAATCTGGCACATGTGTATTTGCTGTCAATTGTCCAGCATTTTTTGGGTACATATTTTTCTTTCTTTTACTTTCAGTAAATTTCCTTTTGTTGTCCGAATGGTGTCCTTGAACTAATATAGTTTGAGTCTCGGTATACAATACTGGGAGTCTTGCCCTTAATTTTATATACATGTTACCGAAGGAGTTGGTCTTTGTAAATGTTGGTCCTGTGGACCATGACCATTTTGTGAACGTGGTTGGTTTCAAATGCGTTATCGTAATTAATTTCCCTTGGGACAGTTCATTGAGTTTGATTAACTCTGGGCTTGCATTGGTTGTGACATCCGTTAGTGAGGGCTGTATTTCCTCTGTTCTTGTCTCGAGTTTGGGCGTGATTGTCCTGGTGTTTTTCTTTTTCTGTGGCATGTCTATATTTTTCTTTATTTCTATCGGTGATATTTTCTTAGTAACGTTGCTCGTAGTATGGTCTTGCCATAGTTGTTTGAGGTATGTTCACATGCTTGGTAAGTCATTTAGCATGGCGTAATTTTTATCATAGAGTTTATTTTTCATGGAAGTGGTCAAAAAGGAACCTGTGGTATATTTTGTGGTAGTGTGCTCTCTTCTGGAATCGTCCACATTACTTAATACTCTTCTCCTTCTGTTTTCTCTGTTGTTGGCTCCTAGAGCCTTATCAATCTCTGCCATTTTATTGTCAAAGTCATCTATTAGGAATTTCGATTTTAGTTTGGGAATAATGGGGGGGTAGATCTCCTGTATTTTCTTTGTTGTTAAAGTCATCTATTAGGAATTTCAATTTTAGTTTAGGAATAATGGGGGGTAGATCTCCTATATTTTCCTTGTGGTGCATTTCTTTCGTTGTCTGCAGGCTCTTGTCCGATTTTAAGAATTGGAATATAAAGTCCTTCAATTCATAAGTATTCTTTTCTAGTCTGATGACTTGTTGAAACAGGGTTTCAAACCGTTTGGTATCCAGTTTCATAAATATTTTCCAGGCGTTGTGACTTGCCAGTAAAGAATTCTTATGTTTAACGAATTTTCCAATAACGAATTCTCATGTTTAAATATTATTCCAAGCTTTACGATATCTTGGGCTATAGTTCGGGCAACGAAGATTATCATGAAATTTGTTAGCCACATCCTTTTTGCTGTTTCTGGAATTATATTTTTCATTAAATATAATATAGGAAGAATTCTTATGATTGATAATCGAACTAGAATTTAGATTCCTATTATATGGGATTTTCTCTTTTTTCCTTTCGGGGAAGGAAACAAGGTTAGATTGAAATTCATGGTCATAGAATTTGTTGATTTCTTATGGTGAGACACGGCTGATTCTTAGTCTGGGGGGATGGTTATTTTAACTGATTTCATTCAAGAATTTCTCTTATAACGTAGGGGGTGCATGGGTTGTCTTTGATTTACGTCATCCCTAATTATTTTAATAGAGGCGGTTTTTTTTTATTTTTTTCGTTGCTTTTGATTCATAAGTTTTTATTCTTTTAAATATACTTTCTTTTCTTTTCGCTTTATATATTACGCTTCTTGGATTATATAGATATTGTTTGTAGTATTTTATTTCTTGGAGGGGGTCATATTTTCCTTGGTATTTTACGCAGTTTGAATTTCCCTCAATTTTGTAAACTAGTTTTTGCTTTCTACACTTGTCTAGAAGCAATAAATCTGTCTGACAAGGTATTTTAATATACCAGTACCGAACTTTATATTGTTTTTGTAATTTTCTGATTTCATGCTGAATAAAATGGAGGTACTTGCCCTTTCTGTCGTTATACTTTATTCCTAATTTCCCTCTCGCTGGTCGATATTTGGGTGTGTTTGCGAAACTTAGACAGAATTTATAGGATTTCACGTCAAATTTCCTTAAATCATACTTGACTTCCCATTTTTTCGTGAAGACTTCTTCCCCTGATTTACTCACAAAAAATCATTGACGCTGAGTATATGACATTTTCTTTTGCGTGCTTTATACATATGAACTCTGTATTTTGGCCATTGTTTTGGCCATTGTTCTGAAATGAAAGGTAGTTTCTATTGACTTTTGTCTAGTTAACTTTTTCAAGATTAGTTATAGTCATGGTACACTCTAGGTTGAGGTCAAACTACCTTTTCACCGGTATTTCCTCATAAAACGGGCACTCATTTGTTCGACGTAATTCGAGTCATCTAACGCTCCATATTAACCAATAATGAATATTTACTTTGAATGGAAAACAAGGTAACTTCAGGTCGAAGTTGAACTACTTTTTCACCGGTGCCACCTTGCACCTGGCTATTTGTGTATTTGAACGTAATTCGATTCCCTAAAGTTCCGTACTCTAGTTTAACGAGTTTGCGCTCGACTTAAAGGTATAGAGACTTTCGAGAAACTACCTTTTTTTTGTCAACATATTAACAATGTGTTTAGACCCCGTGATATTCACTGTAATTCATAGTTTTATAAATATTAATACACTATTGGTTTATTCAAATAACGCACTTTTTTTTCTCTTTACATAACAAAATTAATATAACCCTTCAGGTAATATTAGAGGGTTCTTTAATTATTCATTTCAACGAGATTATTTATATATACAGTTTCTTCCACTAATATTGGGTTTTAATTTCAATATGGGTGCATCAACCGGCAGTGTCGCCTTTCAACTTGGGCGTATCGAGAATATCGAGCATATCAATATTGGGCATATCGAGCATATCTAGAAGTCGATAATCTTCATAGGATGAAATATTTGAGCTGAGAAACTTGAGTTCAAATATTATATTACTTTTTCAGCCTTCAGGTGAATTTAAGTACATTAAATACACTAATAATTGGTTTGGGAGGTGCAGGCCCTCCAGTGTGGCCATTATGTCATTTTTTCACATATTTTGTCGAATGACTTTCCAGCACAGCTGAGATAAGGACAATTGGTCATTTATTATTTTTACTACGGAGAAACTTAAGTTTACGTGTGGTTGGCAACAGCATAGTTGCTCACGCACGATTACGTCTAAACCGGGGAATATTTTTCTTCCAAAATCTTTGTCTTCTTAGAAGAAACTCAGGGTTTATTTCTTTATGTCTTTATATTCTCTTGGGGTAACGTGAAAAATGGTGAATCCCGTTGAAGAGTTTATTGGATTTATATACGTGTTATTTAGACAGATGACGTATATTGCCTTAAGGAAGCTTTCACCTTGTGTCCTCGGTCTATTAGTGTGGAGAGAAATTTAATGGGCCAAATTGTAGTTATGTTGTCATCGTCTTGATCCCACCAAATATTGTCGGCAATATAATTAGACAACGAGCTATGTTGTGTTGTTGGAATATTTTGTATCAAAATTTGGAAGGCTAGGTTGGCACTTAGTCTAGTGTGCTCTAGGGTTCTTGTCATTGCACGTGCACTAAAGTTATAATGCACTAAGCTTACCGTTAATTTTAGGATCATTCTTTGTTCCAAGATTGTCCTTTGAGATTTCAGAAGATAATATAGTTTTGGACAGTCGAGATTTTCTACTGTTCTGATAAGTTCCTCTTCTCTTAATGAATTTTCAATAACTCCCCATTCTTTTAATGAATCATTAATTTTATCTACACTATTTCTTTTCTTAAGATTCCATGAGGTTACATTTTCTAGTCTACGATTATTTAATTGTTGATGGCTTGGGTATCTCATCATGGTTACTTTTTTTTATTTATTCTACTAGATTTTAGGTTAATATAAGCAACGT